>JAJHZJ010000325.1:4489571-5051633 GCA_023548195.1 Bettongia penicillata ogilbyi
GAGAGAGAGAGGGAAAGAGGGAGAGGGAGAGAGGGAGAGAGGGAGAGAGAGAGGCCAAGCACTTAAAATGAAAAAAAAGAGAGAATTAATAATAAATTAAGAAGAAACAAAAGAATTTATTAGAAACTATTTTACTCAATTACATGACAAAAAGCAAATATTTTAAAGTTAAATGGATGAATTTTTACAAAAGTATAAATATCCAGATTAACAAGAAATAGGGAGTTTAGACAGCCTAATATTAGAAACAGAAACTGAATAATCCATAAATGAACTCCTAAAGGAAAAAAAGAAAACCCAAGCTAGATGGATTTGCAAGTGAATCTTATCAAATATTCAATGAAGGAAGAAAACAACCCAATTTTAATTTTATAAACTCTGGCGGGGGGGGGGGGGTTGAACAGGAAAAAGGGAGATCCTATCCTATCAAAGTTCTTCTGTGAAATAAATATGGCCTACTCTAGGGAAAGACCAGTATCAGGAATAGTGACATAAAAGCATTGAATAAAATTTTATTTTGAATAATCTTGAATTGAAAAATTGAAAAATTTTATATTGAATAAAATTTATATTGAATATATTGAATAAAATATTATCAAAGAACTTAGAGCAACATGTTAAAAAGGTCATATATTATGACTAGGTTGGATATCAATCATGGTTGGGTCAGTATCATAAAAACTACAAATATGATAAATCCTATTAGAAATAAATACAATTAAAATCATGTGATTATATCAGTAGATGCAGAAAAAGTTTTTGATGAACTATATAAAGGTCTGCATTATCAAAGCCATGATCTTCTCAGTAGCAATGTATGGCTGTGAGAGTTGAACTATTAGGAAAACTCAGTGCTGCAGAATCAGTGCTTTTAAACTGCGGTATTGGAGAAGACTTTTGAGAGTTTCTTGGACAGCAAGGAGCTCAAATCAGTCGATACTTAAAGAAATTAAATTCTGAAAATTCACAAGAAGGTCAAATACTGAACCAGAAGCTTTGGCCACATAATGAGAAGACAGGACTCACTGGAAAAGACCCCGATGTTCAGAAAGAATGAAGGCAAAAGGAAAAGGGGATGACAAAATGAGATGGATAGATTGTGTCATGGAAGCAACGAACATGAACTTGGACAGAGTTCAGTAGATAGTGGAGGACGGAAAGGCCTGGCATGCTATAGTCCATAGGGTCACGAAGAGTTGGCCACAACTGAATGCCTAAACAACACCAAAACCATCACTTACGTTTAATTAACAGAAATCGGAATAAATGGTTCTTTCCTTAACTGGTAAATAGTATCCATGTAAAATCAAGAGCCCGCATTGGTTGTGATGGTAAGATACTAGAGACCTGGTAAATAAGGTCAGGGATAGAGTAAAGATGTCCGTTATTATCATTGTAATTTTCCATAGTTACTGTTCATCCTTCAGTTTTGAAGAGGACCAGTGATATTTCAAGGATGATATCTTGACTTTTGAGTGAACTGGATATAAGTGAGGCAGAGCTGTGCAAAGCTGACTGAGACATAGTTCCAGAATAGCCATAGCAAACAAGAAATTGAAGACTTAACCATAGGCAAAAAGGGAACAAAATTATTGCTTTTTAAAGATGATATGATGGTTTACTTATTAATTACAATTAGAATAATAGAAAATATAGAATATTTTGGCTTACTTAGAGGGTTTACTTAGAATATTAGAATACTCAGAATAATCGAAAAACCTAGAAAATTAATAACTTCAACAGATTGCAGGATATCACACAAATTGTCAGCTTTTCTGTATGTTATCAATAAAACAGCAGTGAGAGAAAGAAAAATTCCATTCATAATAACTACAAAATGTAGAAAACATTTGGGAATCTACTTTGAAGACACAAATAAGAAATATATGAATATAACTATAAAACACTCTTTACAGAATTACAGACTTGAATCATTAGAGATATTATCCCTACGTAATAAAAATGACAATACCACCTAAGTTAACTTATTTATTCAATTATTAATATTAACATAATTAATATAATATTCATAATTAACAACCAAACTACCAAAGTATTACTTTATAGAACTAGGCAAAATAGTAACAAAATTTATCTGGAGGAACAAAAGTTCAAGAATCTCAAGGGAAATAATGAAAAAAGTGGGAAGGAATAGGGTTTAGGGATACTAGATCTCAAATTATCCTATAAACTAGTAGTTATCAAGACTATTTGGTGTTGGTTAAAAAATAGAAAAATTAAGCAGTGGAACAGATTATGTTCCTAAGATCCAAAAGTAAATGAGTAGAGTAGTATTGTATTAAAGATCCAAAGTATCCAAAAGTATCCAAAGATCCCAGCTACTAGAGTAAGGACTCAACTATTGGATAAAAACTGCTGGAAAAATAGGAAAGTACTCTGGTAGAATTAGGTTTAGACCTTTGTCTCCTACTATATACCATAATAAGATCCAAAGGGATACATTACCTAGATAAAAAGTTACGATGTGGACAATTTAAAGAAGCACTTTTCAATTTAAAGGAGCACCAAATAATTTAAAGGGACATCTTTCAAGCTATGCAAAGGGAAGAGTTCTTGAGCAAACAAAGATTATGGAAGATGATGACAGAATAGAGATAATTTTTATTACATATAATAGAAAAGTTTTCACATACGCACAAATCCCATTGTGGTGAAAATTAAAAGGAAAACAGCAAACTAGGGGAAAGCTAGGTTCAAGCCTGCCTAGTCAGGATGTGTAGTTTCAATGTCACATGCACAATGGTGGCTAAAATACTGGGTAGGGAGGGATTAGGGAAGCCACTTCTCCCCACAACTAACTTTTAGAAAATTCTCAAAACAACTCTAACATGCTCTTTAGCCAGGAGGGAAGACAGAGGCTGAGGGTTTGGTGGATGAGTTCTGTATTTTCAGTGAGTCATAAGCTCTGCCATATTCATACTTAACAAGAGGATTCTTCATTAGTTCAAAGTGCAAGTTGTTTTAGACTTGAGTCACACATTAAAGGAAGCCAGTCCCAAAGCTTCAACATGGCAACTCTGAAAATATTCCACGGGATGATGAATATAGACTAATTCAACCTTGTATGGGTTTGGACTAGGTTTCTGCTGAGTTCCATTCTAACTCTCAAATTCTGTGATTCTCAAGTCTGATTTTCTTCTCAAGCTTAGAGACAATCTTGTAAGTTCAGGAAATTTAGAATTTCCATAGGGTCAGAGCTGAATGGCAATGGAGAATGAGTCCTCTGGCAACTACCCTAGCATTTTTGGAGAGAGAAGGCACCAACAAGAAGACTGAACCAAGTCTGGTGGACTTTACTAAGTGGAGTCAAGATAGTATAGAGCTGAGACAAAACATAGAACATCCAACCAAGTATTCTGCAAATTGCTTTATGTTTGGATAGAATTTAGGCAGTAGCCCCCAGAAGATTGTAATAGTAGTTGTAAGTGAAGTTAATGAGTCTTGTTTTAAGTTTGTTTTTGTCAAATGTGTGTTTATGAATGCCCTATATTTAAAATTCTTTTTGTATGTAGGAATAAATTACCTGTCCCAATCTGATTCATACTGTATATTATTTTCTTATCCCCTTCTTTTTTGGGGAACCCTCAATGCATGCCTCAATGGAAGGGTGTAATGAGCCAAGTAGTGTGAGACCAGGGAGATTAGTGCCATCTCATTAGAGACTAGGCTTCCTAGGGTTGAACCTGGTCTAAACCACATGCCTGGGTATAGAACAGGGAGTTGACCCAATGCCTCAACCTCTATGGGTCCAACGGTGACTCCTTAAGGTTAGAAATGAAATATTTAAAAGAATCAGACAACCTTCAGCTCATTAAATAGATCTCCCTATAGAAAGATATCAACCAGATTGTAAATGGATGAGAAGACACAGAAGATTTCAATCTGTATGAAGTTGTACATCTAATAAGCTCTAACTGGATGCGATTTTCAGTTCTCTGAAGCTTCCGAGCACTTAATTTGTAGTTTCTTTTACAATCATTGAGACTTATGAGGCTCAAAGCAAAATAATTTTATTAGTGTATTGAAGGCCATCTCATGGAACATGCTCAGAGTTAACCTTCCTAGTTCAAGCTGACTTCACAATAGTATTGGGGCCTTTTTGAACGAAAACCATTCATTCCTTCAATGAGATAAGAAAATGCTTTGCAAACCATAAATTACCATATAAATGCTTGTTATTATTATTATAAATAACAAGAAGCCTATACTCTATCTAGGGAAATAATACATACCTAAATAAATACAAGTAAATACAGAGTATTTGTGAGGAGAGGTCCTAGCAGTTAGGGAGATCTGAAAAAGGGGACTCGAGTTGAACTTAGAATTTGTGAATATTTTTGTTATGATGTAGCTTATTTCAGTCTCATGATAAGTTTTCACAGAATCATAGCATCTCAGAATTAGAAGTGACCATGGAGGCCATCTGGTCCAACCCACAATTGGAAAAATAATCAACTCTATAAAATACCCATCAAATAGCCATCTAGCCTTTGCTTGAAGATTCTAGTGAGTTGGATACCACAATCTCCCAAGGTAACCCATTATAGTTCTAATTATTAGAAATCTTTTCCCTTAGACTTGTCTTCATTTCTACTACTTTTTATTGTTTTCTCACATGATGCTCTTTGTAACCTTCACCATCCTGCTCCATAGTGCTTTGCAAGTATATTTCTATTCTAGGCTAGGGTTGTCCTTCATTACCACCTTTTTCCTTGGCGAGGAGATTAAGTGTTCGCTGACTAAGGTGGTTCCTGGTTTCTAAGTTAAAGTTTTTTAGGGAACAGTGGTAATAAAGATCAGTCTTTGTCTATTTCTATTTCCCTTTGATTAAAACTGAAGGATCATTTGGATAGTTCAAGGTAAGCTTGCTTGCATTGTCTTCTCTTTTTTAGTCTTTCTTCTAATTTGATGGTGATTTTGACCTTTGCTGTGACTTATCAAGGATCTCATTACACACAGATGGAAGAGTCTGACACAATCCCAACATCAGTAATCAGTCATATTCTAAAATACTGATTCATAGGAGAGAGAGAAGAAGGAAACTGAGTAGCCAGGAGATGGTGCCATCTCCTTCAATTTACAGATGAGGAAATTGGATCCCATGGAGTCAAAGGACTTGCCCAAGGTCACACAAGTAGTAGTAAGTGTCAGTGGTGGAATCTGAACCCATTCCTTTTTAAAAAATTTTTTATTTTTAATTTACAACATTCAGTTCCACAAGCTTTTGAGTTTTAAATTTTCTCTTCCTCTCCAAAACAATGTGCAATCTGATATAGGTTCTACATATACATTCACATTAAATATATTTTCACATTAGTCATGTTACAAAGAAGAATTATAACCAATGGAATGAACCACAAGAAAGAAGAAACAAAACAAAACAGAGAGGGGGGCGGCAAATAGTATGCTTAATCTGCACTCAGACTCCATAATTCTTTCTCTATATGTGCATAGCATTTTCCATCATGAGCCTTTTGGAGCTGTCTTAGAACCTTGCATCATTGAGAAGAGCCAACTCTATCAAAGTTAGTCATTGCACAATGTGGCTGTAACTGTGTACATGTATAATGTTCTCCTGGTTCTGTTCCCTTTACTCAGCATCAGTTCATATAAGTCTTTGCAGGATTTTCTGAAGATCACCTGCTCATCACTTCTTGTAGCACAACAGTATTCCATTACATTCATATACCACAACTTTGAACCCATCTCTTCTTGCCTCCACAGCTAGTCCTCTATCCACTCTACTGTACAACTTGCCATTATTTAATGTTTACTAACATCAATTTCACTTTTTGTGATGTTGTTTTGTGCTTGCCATTTCAGCCCCTTCTGATTTTCTTTTGGAAGAAATTATTGATGATATACAAGTGCAGTTCTTTTGGGTCGTCTATAGGTTTTTGGCCTCTTCTAGTTGTAAAATCTGAGCCTTGTTTTTTTGTACCATATTTTCTGCCATCAATGCCTGGGACTATTTCTGCATCAAAGTCATTGATTATCAAAGTATATATTGACCTTGTCAAGTTCTTCATACAATTTTTCTTTTGCTTCTGCCACAGATGTTAGTGCATAATCTGCAGTTATTTTCATGGTGGTCTTCCTGCCCACACACATCATGAGTACTGCAAAGTGAGATAATGAAGTATCCCACAAAACTATATTTGTTTTAGGTTTTAGCCACATTTGCACAATGAAATAAATGGATGTCTTTGTTTGTGTCTCTAAGGAGGAACTGTGTGCCATCTTCCTGTTAAACTGTGATTTGTTTTACCTTCTTGTTTTATCTTAAGAATATAAATGTTGATCAGGTTCATTTGCTCTCATGGTCTATCAACACGTTGATCACTGGACAAAGATTTCACATTCTGACTGCCCACAGTTACACTGATGTTTATAGATGATCTAAAAATTGTTCAGTTCTTAGTATTCTCTGCCTCTTTATCTTCCATTCCACCACTGTCATTCAGAAGGCAAAAGGGGGCCACATAAGAATGATTTTTAATTTTTCTTTGATCCATGGGTTGTGAAGGAGCATAAAATTAAATCTTCAAACTTTAGCAATAATGGAAATTAAAGTATCAATAACACAATTGAGAAACTAGGCTACAAACTATATAGTAATAATATCTGGCATTTATATAGTCACTATATTATAGTGCATTAAGGCTTGCAAAACACTATACATATGCTATTTCATTTAACCTTCACAACTGCTGGAAGTAAGTAAGCACTATTACTATCCCCATTTTACAGATGAAGGAACCAAGAAAAACAAAGGTTTGACTTGCCCAGGGTCACACTGATAATAAGTGTCTGAAGTCAGATCTGAACTCCGGAAGAAGAGTCTTCCTCATTGGGGGCCCACTGCTCAATCCACTGGGCCATCTAGATGACCCAAGTGAGTTGCTCTTCTGCTTCCTTTAGATAGAACTTCTGGTTTTATTTGTAATTTTCACTGCCGTTGCTAAGACAGTTATAACCACTTAGCACATCCTGGGGTCCTGAAAATGTATAAAAGATTCCAGATTACGTCTATCACTCTGAGCTCTCTCTGAATGTATGGTGTCACCATATAGATACGGTAGATCACTCCACTTGCAACTGCATAATGTACTTATATAATAATATATAAAATATAATGTCCTTACATAGTAAACTTTTTATTCTAATAGATCTGATCTTACATACAATACTTTCTCCTCCTTGATAGTTGTTAGCTTTAAGTAATTTATCACACAATAGCTAATCTACAGATAATGAGCTTAGCTTTTCTTAACTATGTTGGCCCTTGGGTAGAAGTTTATTATTGGGACCATAATGGAAAATGTATTACAAGGTCAACATTCATGCTATGCTAGCATGGACTTTGAGAACCCAGGGTTATCTTCATGACCTACTAAAGCATCAGAGAAAGACTTTGTGGAAAGATACAAATAAAATAGGAAGGTGTCCAGAGAAAGCCAATCTACATAGGTAATGCATTGGAAAATAAACCATATAAAGACCAAGGAAAGGAATTTGAGAATGTTTACCAGGGAAAAGATTAAATTAATAAAAAATGTAACCACTATCTCCAAGTATTTCATGGAATAATAGATTTAGAGTTAGAAGGATTGCTGGAAATCATCTAGTCCAGGGGCAGAATGAGGATGGTTGAATAAAGGCAGAGACTCACTTGAGCTCTCCCAAATTCTCCTCCAAACAACTTCAAAATTACACCTCAAAATGAATTCTGGAATGGCACAACCAGCAAAAGAATGGGCTGAAACAAATTTCTAGCCCAAGACAACTTAGAAGGTCAGCAGGAAAGGTTTGTCTCACTGGGATAAGAGTGGAGCCCCAGTCTAGGACAGGCTATATCCTGGCAATCTGGCAGCAGAACTTGGAGGGCACAACAATAGCTTCTGGAGCTCTCAGCCTATAGATGGTAAAGAGGTTGAACAACTGGTCAAAAGGAGTTTATAAGGGCCCTTTTGTTGGCACTGGAAGCAGGATTATGTTGCATTGCACATATGCAGTTCCACAACAAAGTCCCAGGGGAAGGAGAGGCACTAGCAGGAGTAGGAGCCAGGGTCACAGTTCCAGGGTGGAAAAGAGTGCTTGTGGTCACTCACAGAGCAGAGTACAGGCTAGGAGAGCAGTGACTATACCTCACCTTAGATCACACTAACTTGGAAGATCTGAAAATTTACAGACCCCCAGAACTAGCTCTGAAAGCAGCAGTATGCAAAACATGAAGATTAGAAGTGTGCCCCCTTCATTCTGGGAGCAGAGCCCAATTTTAACCTCAAGGTAATAGTCAAAGAATAGGGACACTAATTCACTGTTGATGGAACTGTGAACTAATCCAACCATTTTGAAGAGCAATCTGGAGTTATGTCCACAGATTCATTACACTGTATTTATTATACCCTTTGATCACAATATCACTATTAATTCTGTTTCCCAAGATGATTTGAGAAAAAGGAAAAGAAAGTGTATGTTCTAAAATATTTAAAGTAACTCTCCTTGTGGTGGCAAAGAATTATAAACTGAAGGGATGCCCATCAATTGGGAAATGGCTGAACAACTTATGGTATATGACTGTGATGGAATACTACTGTGTTATAACAAGTGACAAGTTCGTTGATTTTAGAAAATCATGGAAAGACTTGCATGAAATAATGAAGACTGAAATGAACAGAAGCAAGAAAACACTGTATACAGTAACAGCAATATTGTTTTAAGGACAACTTCGAGCAACTAAGTAATTTTGAGTATTATAAATGACCAAATTAACTACAGAGGACCTATGAAAGAAGATACTATCTGCCTCCACAGGAAAAAACTAATAAACAGAAGAATGTATAGTATGATTTTGCATATATACATACATATATATGTATGTATATACATACACACATACATACACACACACATTTGTGTCTAATGGTACCCATCTCTAAGGTAGAGGAGGAGGGAAAAATATAAATAGCATGCAGCAGAGAATAAAAGAAAATGTAGAAGGAAGCATAAAAAGCAGAGTAGCATTGAAAATGACAAGTAGCATTTATATCGTTTTCTTTTAAATAAGCAGTGTAAAATGTAAATTCATGGTTTTATGTCGAATCCCCTTTTTAGGTTTTGCTGTATATATAGAAATGTTCTCTCTCTTTCTCTCCTGTCCTTATGTATTTAAGTTCAAAATGAATAAAAAAATTTTTTTTAATTCAAGAAATAGGGTGGAAACATGAACAAAGAACAGCAACAGCAACAAAAAGAACTTGACCATAGAAAGTTACTATGGTGACAGGAAAGATCAAAACCTCAATGGAAAATTGTTATTTGGTCTCAGGCCTAACAAGAATTCCTAGAAGAACTCAAAAAGGATTTTCAAAATCAAATAAAAGAGGTAAAGGAAAAATTAGGGAAAGAAATGACAGTGATGTAAGAAAATAATGAAAAAAAGAGTCAACAGCTTGGTAAAGGAGGCACAAAAATACTGAAGAAAATAATATCTTAAAAAGAGAATAAGCTAAGTGGTAAAAAAGAGGCACAGAAATCCAATGAAGAGAACCCCTTAAAAAGCAGGATTTGCTAAATGTAAGAAAGATATAAAAACAATTCACGGGAGAAAAGAACTCATTTAAAAGTAGAACTGACAAAATGGAAAAATTAATGTGAGAGAAAGAGGGGATGTACTAGGAGAAAAAAGTAGAAGAATAAAATAAATGATCTCACATAAAGGAGATGCAAAAGATTTTTTACAGTAGAGTGGAATATGGCATGTGGGGGTGACAGGCAATGCTTAAACCTTACTCTCATCAGAACTGGCTCAAAGAGGGAATAACATGCACACTCAATTGGGCATAGTACTCTGTCACCCTATGGGGAAGTAAGAAAGGACGAAGATAGGAAGCATGGGGGTTGATAGAAGGGAGGATGGATTAGGCACGGTTGTCAGAAACAAAATGCTTTTGAGAAAGAATGGGGTCAAAGAAGAGAGAGAGAAGGATAAATAGAGGTAAAAAATAGGATGGAAGGAAATAAACAGTCAATAATCATTAGGAATAGATCAACATCTCATAATATATACCCAAAATAAGGTCAAAATGGGTATATGATTTAGACAGAAAGGGTAATACCATAAGCAAATTAGGGAAGCATGGAATAGTTTACCTGTCAGATCTATGGGGAAGTGAAAAATTTATGACAAACCAAGAGATAGAAAACATTACGGGACATAAAATAGATAATTTTGATTACATTAAATTTAAAAGAGGTTTTAAAAGGCTTTTCACAAATAGAACCAATGCATCCAAAATTAGGAGGAAAGCAGAAAAGTGGGGGGAAATTTTTATAGCAAATTTTTCTGATAAAGGTCTCATTTCCCAAATATTTAGAGAACTGAGTCAAATTTATAAGAATATAAGTCATTCCCCAATTGATAAATGGTCAAAGGATATGAATAGGCAATTTTCAGATGAAAAAAATCAAAGCTATCCATAATCATATGAAAAGATGCTCTAAATCATTATTGATTAGAGAAATGCAAATTAAAACCTGAGAATACCACCTCACATCTATCAGACTGGCTAATATGACAGAAAAGGAAAATGAAAAATGTTGGAGAGAATGTGAGAAAATTGGGACACTAATGTATTGTGGATGGAGTTGTGAACTGATACAACCATTCTGAAAAATAATCTGGAGTTATGCCCAAAGGGCTATAAAACTGTATACCTTTTGACTCAGAAATACCACTACTAGATCTGTATCCCAAAGAGATCAAAAAACCAAACAAAAAAAAAAAAAAGGAAAAGGACCTACATGTATAAAAATATTTATAGCAAATCTTTCTGTGGTGACAAAGAATTGGAAATTGGAGGGATGCCCATCAACTGGGGAATGGCTGGAGAAGTTGTGGTATTGGCTATTGTCCTCCATTCTTGAAGAGGATCAAAGTGACATCACTATGTTAGAGGTAAGTTACATGTCCAACTGTGGCTGATCAGACCAATATGAGCTTGGAATGTTCTACCACAGGATAGGCACAGATAGTCCATGTGAACACTTGGAGTGGATTCTCTAAATCTGTACATCTCATGGTTTTGGTGTTTTTGTTTTTCTTTTTGAGTTACGTCACTTGCTCATCAAGCACAGCACCTTCTCTGATGAGGGCACACCATATTGGGGGGTCCTATGCCAGTGTCTCCCATGTCACATAATCAATTCTAAACTTCTTAAGTGAGACTTTGAGAATATCCTTGTATTGCTTCTTCTGACTACCATGTGAGCTCTCCAAAAAATAATCTTTTAGACAAGTGTACGTTTGGCATTCAAACAATATGGCCAGCCCAGCGTAGTTGTGTACTTATGGTATATAATCATGATGGAATACTACAGTGGAATAAAAAAATAATGTGCAAGATGCTTTCAGAAAAACCTGGAAACACTTCCATGAACTGATGAATAATGAAGTGAGCAGAACCAGGAGAACATGGTAAGTGGTGACAATATTGTACAATGATCAATTGTGAATGACTTATCAATCCTCAGTAATACAATAACCCAAAATGTTTCAAAGGATCTATGATAAAAAATGCTATTTACATCTGGAGAAAGAACTGATGTTTAAAAGTCAGAGAAAGATGTCAGATTTATCTAAATCAACACTATATAACAATTATGTTATTTATGTTGTTCAGGTGTTTCAGGAATGTCAGACTCTTCATGACCCCTTGGCAATGATACTAGAGTGGTTTACCATTTCCTTCTCCAGCTCATTTTACAGATGACGGTCATACAGCTAGTAAGTGTCTGAGACCCAATTTGAACTCAGGTCTTCCTGACTCTAGGCACAGCACTCTATTATCTATTTGCCCTACATAACAATTAGGATTATTCAAAAGTAGAATGGGCTGCCTTTATATATCAGTGGTTCCCATTCCCCTTAGATAAATGGTCAAAGCACATTAAGAGAGTTTTCAGAAAAATCAAAGCTTTCAAAAATCATATGGGAAAAAATGCTCTAAATCACTAACCGAAAAATGCAAATGAACACAACTCTGAGGTTCTACCTCACACCCATCAGACTGGCAAAGATAGCAAATGAGGAGAATTATGGTGGCCAAATGGTGGCGAAAAATTAGAAACCAAGAGAATTATTCCCTTATTGGGAAATGGCTAAATTGTGGTAAAAGAATGTAACAGGATGTCATCATTCTGTATGAAATAATGAAATGAACAGTTTCATAGGAACTAGGAAGATCTTTATCAATTGATGAAGAGTAAAGTGAACCATTAGAACAATTTTTGCAATGTTAACAACATTATAGAGAAAAACATTGGTGGAATCATTGTTTTCATTATCATCTCACCTGTGAATTCCTAGAAGAGTTCCACCATGTTCATATACCTGCCTTGGCATCATTATTGCCCATGAGGACATCATATCATTGACCTTATGTCCCAAAGCTCTTGCACCATCCATTCTCAAGCATCCCTACTCTACTCAGCTGAGAACAAGCGTGGAGGATTTTCTGGGAAGGAGTACTAGCAGCACCCTTAGCAGCTGTCAGTGATGTACAGAAAGGGTTGAGTGTAGACAAGACAGCTGATTAGCTTCTCCCCAACAGAAGGAAGAAGAGTGGCTGCCTTTTCCACCTTTCCTTTGTCAACTGGATCTTGATTTGAGAATTTTAGAATTTCCCAAACTATGTAGTTCAGTAGAGTGGTGCTTATTTCTATTTAAATAATTTCTTATTGAGAAGGCAGATCTCTAAATACTTTAGGATCCTTCACTCCCTAACACTTTGCCATTCTAAACCTCCTAATCTTTATCACATAGATGGGTAACCCACCCATCATAATCCATCAAATCCATTTCTCTGCTCCCAAGTGGATTTTTTTTTTTGATTAAAGGGACCATCCCTTGAGCAACTAATTAAAGAAGCCTCTTCATTAAATGGGTGTATCTCACTCAAAGTGAGAATGTGATAAGATCTTAGTCTGAAAGGGCCAGGATCTCATGTTGCATTGTATCCTGGGCCATCTCCAGTCGTCCTGATGAATATCAGGCCACTGGACCCAGATGGCTCAGGAAAAGAAAATGAGGCTGATGACCTTGCACAGCTCTCCCTCACTCAAATCAAAGTCAACTGCAAGTCATGTCATCATCTTGATCATGATCCTCTTCGAGAATGAAGGACAAACAAAATAGAGAAAAACAACTTGAAAGACTTCATAACTTTAATAAATACAATAAATCACAAATCCAGAAGCCTAAAGACATGACACAGAGACACATTTTTGGATGTGATTAATGGGGGAATTTTTTTCACCAGACTATATAGATATGTATTAAGGTTTGGGATATTTTTTTCTCTCATTTGGGGAGGGGGATAGTGGTACTTGAAATATAAAATTTAAAACTGAAATTTAAAAGAAAATAGAGGAAAAAAAGAAATATAATGACTCCTCTCACTATATTCTCCACCCCAACAGAGGAAGTGTTAAAACAAAATATGAACAATCCCTTGGTGGGAATATTATAGAAGTGATGATTAGTCAGTACAGATTAGATGCTCTTTGAATTCCCTTCGATATCATATTCTGTGAAATCATTTCCATTTTAATTTGGGAAATTTTAAGATTTAAATGTGAATGCTGTTGCGTCTGATGTCCTAGAAATGTGAATGCTTCAGATGAACATTCTGAGTCAAGAGGAGTTCTCCATATGCTCTCCTGCTCTATTCCTTTCTCATCCCTCCTCCATTCTGAAGATCCCCAACAAACCTTTCAGATTTATGCGACTTTGCCAGTCAAAGAATTGCATGTACAAAATCCCTTGTTATTCCTTCTATTTGTTAACTCCCATTTTAGACAGCAGAGAAGAAAACAAAACCCTTTGGTTTAAACTCTTTTTTTATGTTAGCTGGGTTATAGTGCTCATTCTAGTAGAACATGTAGTTGCTGAGAGAATCAGAGGATTTAGGAAAGACATATTATCTTCCATTGATTTCTGCTTGGTTTTTACTTCTGGAAATATGTCCCTAATTATCGCTGCTCTTAGTTAGGAGAAAAGGTATCAATTTTTGTTTTCCAAAAGAGAGAAATTGAGGAGGGATTTTACCAGAAAAAAGGAAGGCAGTGGTTTTTACTGATTTAAAACACTAGTGAAAAACCCTGAGGATAAAAGACTTCCCTTTTTATGCAACTAAAAAGGCTTCTCTACTTGGAATACACCATGCTTGACCAATCTAGCTGACTTCTGTATCAATATTGCCTAACATTTCCTCCATATCACCTCCAAAATTGAATTCTTTACCCCCCCCGTTCTATATTCTCTTCCACATTTCCTTAGATAGAATTTAAGCATTTAAAAGAGATATCAAGTAAGAAATGTGGTCCAATTTAAACTAGAGTCTAGAAGGGCTTACAAGATAAGAGTTTGAGATTCAGAACATGTCTTTGAAATTTTAACATTTGTTCTTAATGCTAAGGAGGAGACAATCAGTCAGTTAAAAAGCATTTATGAAGTGTTTACTATATACATGCCAAGCATTGTGCTAAGCATTAGGAATATAAAGGCAAAAAACAAAAACAAAACAAGCAAAACCCTGAAAATTCAAACCACACAGTTCTTTTTTTAAAGGATTGCATATTCTAATAGAGTAGATAACATATAAATATTTAGATGCAGATAAGTTACATACAGGGTAATTTGAAAGGGGAAGGCATTAACACTTAGGGAGACTAGGAGAATCCCTGAAGAGAAGGCAGGGTTTGAGCCGAGTCCTGAAGAAAGCCAGGGAGGCTGAGGAGAGGAGGGAGAACATTCCAGGATGAAAGACACAGAGATGCAAGCAGTCCAGCATCCCTGGATCACTGAATTCATGGAAGACAGTGAAGTATAATTAGGTTGGAAAGGTGGGAAATAAAGGCAGGGAAATTAATCAGTCCTATTTGCCATAGTTTTACCAGCAGATGGCATTGGCAGTAAAGCCCAAAGAATAACTGCTGCTTTTTACGCATTGAGACTGTTCTATTAACCTGGGATGCAATGAACACATCAACAAATTTTCAGAAAATTATGGGCTTGATATTTTAAAAGCTAACAGGTGGACCCCCTGGGTTGATAACCTAGCTAGAAGTGAGAAAGTCACAGGAGCTATAAGGCATAAAACTGGTGAGGGTAGCAAGAAGGGCTTATGTTCTTTTTGTCTGCTATATTAGAGACTACCGAAAGAGAGGATGTTAGAATTCATATTAAAGGAAAATTGTACTTGCCACACATGAGTACCTACTCAGTGCAAGGAACTGTGTTAGGTGTTAGGTCCAAAGACAAAAACGAAATCATTTTTCCCTTAAGGAATTTATATGGTGGAACTGGGGTTGTGTGTGGAGAGAGAACTTGTAGTCAGATACATCCATGGTAATCTGAAGGAGAGAGAATTAATAACTTGAATGGGTGGGGAGAGGGTGTGTCAGAGAAAGCATCTGAAGAAGGTGGTATCTAGATTCAACTTTGAATGAAAATCAAAATTGTGAGAGGCAGACAGAAAGGCATTCCATCTGTCAGGGACAGCTCATGTAAATGCACAGGACAGGATGCAATGCGGACAATAAAGAAACAAACAGGAGTCCAGTTTTGAATATGTGAAAATAAGGATGGAAAGTTAAGTTGGAGCCAGATTGTGGAGGACCCTAAAAGTGAGGCTTAATTTATATTTATTCTGGAAGTCAGAGACAGAACTATAACTAGGTTAGGATAATCAGGGTTTTGCTGAAATTTAGAGGCAACTGAAAACACTTGTGCTCCTTCAGCAAGTAGAAACAACTGAGCTTAACATGTCCCTAGCAAGAATAACTAAAATGAAAGCAACGAGATATCATTTTCTCCCATCTCTCCGTAGCGGTAGTACCCCATTTGAGGGTATATATATACTACTGCTCTTTCAGTGGTGCCCCCCCACCCCAGAAGCAACAATCTTAATATTATCTGGTACTCTTTCCATCAATGTTGCTTTGTATCTAAGGTCCACAGTCACACTTAGAGGTTAGTTTAAGTAGAAAACAGGGTAGTGGAAGTCCTAGGGAGGGGATAGGTTAAAACAGGTTGCAGATTCTTTTATTGGAAGGAAAGAGAAAGGGAAGTGGAAAATAGATTCAAGTCCATTGTTTCCACAGATCCCAAAATACTTCTTCACTAATAGGTAAACTTGTTCTCCTTACCTCCTTCTACTTTGCAGGAGAAATGCAGGAATTAAATTCTTACACTTCTAAATTTCCCATTCCAGGGCAAAATGTAAATGGACCCCATACTATAGATTCAAGGATGCCCCTGAGGTCGCTAACCAGCATGCTGCTGCTGCCCTCATCAGAAACAGAAAAGTTTGGAAGAAGGATGAATTTATGATAAATTATCAAATGATAAATTGCATTTTTTGGCATATCAGGTTTGAGTTGTCCACAGGGCAGTCAGGTCTAGCAGGCAGGACTGAAATTTGGGCTGGATATATAGATTTTTAAGTCATCTGAGTAGAAAGGGTAATTGAATCCCTGGGAGTATGCAGGATAGCTTATGGAGAGAGAGTACTGCATAGAGAAGGCAAATAAGAAGACCCAGGACAGAGCACTGGGGGAAAACTCACATATTAGGACAGAGGACTGACCCAGTAAAGGAGAGTAAGGAGGAGTAATGGCTTGGTGATTTTCTTTCTTTCTTTTAGTAGCATTTTATTTTTTTCCAATTATGTGTAAAGACAAATTTTGAGTTCCTAATTTTCTCCCTCTCTCCCTGAGAGGGTAAGCAATTTGATACAGGTTGTAAATATACAATCATATAAAACATTTCCCTATTATTCATGCTGTGAAAGAAGTAAACCAAAAGAAAACACACACACACACCCAAAAATACAGTGAAAATAGTATATACTTCGATCTGCATCCAGACTTGATGAGTTCTTACTCTGCATGTGAACAGAATTTTTCATCATGAGTCCTTTGAAATTGTCAAGTCATTGAATTGCTGAGCATAGATAAGTCATTCACAACTCTTCATCGTACAATGTTGTTGCTGTGTACCATGTCCTCCTGGTTCTGCTCGCTTCACTGTGCTTCGGTTCACGTAAGCATACTGTTCATCATTTCTTATTGCACAGTAGTATTCCATTACAATCATATACCACATGTTCAGCCATTTCCCAATGAATGGGCAACCTCTCAATTTTCAATTCTTTGCCACCACAAAAAGAACTGCTGTAAATATTTTTGTACAAGTAGGTCCTTCCCTGCTTTTTAATCTCTTTGAGGTACAGACCTAGTAGTGATACTATTGGATCAAAGGGTATGCACAGCTTGATTATCCTTTGAGCATAATTCCAAATTGCTCTCCAGAATGGCTGAATCAGCTCACAACTCCACCAACAGTATATCAATGCCCCAATTTTCCCATGTTTCCTCCAACATTTATCATTTTCCTTTTCTGTCATATCAGCCAATCTGATAGGTGTGTAGTGGCACCTCACAGTTGTTTTAATTTGCATTTCTCCAATCAATAGTGATTTAGAGAATTTTTTCATGACTATGGATAGTTTTGATTTCTTCATCTGAAAACTGCCTGTTTATTTAACCTTGGTGACTTTCTAGGGACATTGAGGCTCAACTCTAAGAAAAATGAGGAGTGCTTTGGGATGGTGCAGAAAATTCTGAGTAATTTCTTAGTCCTCCCTCCACCACATTTCCCATTTTGTGAAAGTAATGGTAGTATTGGTCACTACAGTTTAAAAGCTCTGGCTCTCTTTTCCTCCCTCTAGAATGTATACAAGTCACACGAGGGGTGGGAGAATGATGAGGATCCTTTCTCACTCTGGTAAAACATGGTGGCACCCACATGCCCTGCCTAGGCTAGTTTAAGCCTAGACTTTGGGATTGTGGCTGTCTCTCTTGCTTCAAGTTGCTTTTGTGAGCATAGGTGTCTGAATAGCAATCCCAAGATGGAAAAGTCCAGCTTTAGAGATAGCTTAGAGAGTTTGAGAGGTAGGGAAGTGCTGGGTCCTTCAATTGAAGGTAACTGGTAGCAGGAGTATCCTGCAATGACATCCTTCTTGGAGAAAATGTGATCAACAGAGAGATGAGCCCAAGCCCTGGGATGGCTTACTAGAGGACAAGCTCTCAGAGGGAATTGTCTGGACCATGCTGAGCCAAGAAGATGAAACACAGATTTGGTAATCTCCAAGTCTCTCATCATCTGATATTTTAAAGTAGCAGCCTCTCAGGAGAATATAATAGGAGTAATAAGTTGTCAATTTGAACCTGGCATTTCTTTTGTGTGGAAGAAATAAAATAGCTGCTGTATTCCTGATTTATATTGTATATTGTGTATCTTTCAACTTCTATTTTTTGACAGACCCTAGATATGATGATACCTAAGAATACAATAATTTTTTCTTGGAAGTGGTTGGGGCATAAAAAACCAGAAAGGGTGAGAATAGGAACCTGACCCGTCTCTTTGGTGACCAGATTTCCCACGATTGAGTACAGTCTGTGCTCTTGTGGGTCCAGAGCTGAAAGGGGCCCCTTGGTAGAGAGGGAGAGGGCTAGTGCCCTCCCCACAGTGGTCATCTGTTGTGCTGTTATAGAAACACAGCACAGAGTCAACTGTGTCAGTTGTGGAGAAGTCAAGGAGGAAGGGAACAGAAAGATGATCAGATATAGTAGTAAACAATGGTTAGTACATTTTGCAAGTTGCAGCATAGTATGGGAAGGAAGCCACATTGCAAGAAGGCCTTAGGAAAGCCATTTTGATATCATGACAGGTGTATATTTAACTTCTTTAGGTTTGGATTTCCTCATCTGTAAAATGAAAGGGTTGGACTAAATGACTCCTTAGGTTCCTGCCAATCTAATGACTCCTTAGGTTCCTGCCAATCTTAAATGTATGATCGGAGGCAAGCAGAAACCTTCAAGATTAAATATTATATATACACTCCCTGAACACTTGTGCTCAGGATCTGAAATGCCCTCATAAATATATGTGTGCTCTTCCTTGGTGCCGAAGAAGACCATGCCATCAGAGAAATCATGACATGACTTGCACTTGACTTTGTTTTGAGTGAGGGAGGGCTGTGCAGGTCACCAGCCTCACTTCTCCTCCAGAGCCATCTGAATCCAGTGACCAGATATTCATCAAGATGACTGGAGATAACCCAGAAGGAGGCAGTTGGGTTAAGGGATTTGCCCAAAGTCACAGAGCTAGTGAGTGTCAAGTGTCTGAGGTGAAATCTGAACTCAGGTCATCCTGACTCCTGCACTGGTGCTCTATCCACTGCACCACCTAGCTGTCCTCCTCATACATATATACCTTCTGAAAAGTATGCACAATGTAGAAAATTAAAGGAAAGAATAATGCCTTCTTTTTGCATATCCCTTAAAATTTTTCCCCCCTCATAGCACTACCATATTCTGGCCCCTATTGGAATGTGAGATCTTTGGGGACCAGGAGAGTTTTTGACTTTCTTTTTATACCCCAGTGTTTAGGAGAAAATGTTAATTGGCACATAGTTGGCATGTAGTAAGTCAACAAATGTTTATCAAACGCCTGAGGTTTGCCAGGCAGGTAGAAAGCCAGTGCATGACCTTCTGAGATGGCTGGACAACACACAAAGGAGAGCTGCCAAGAGGAAGGTGAGGGAGTACAGGTGAGGGGGTACAGGTGAGGGGGCGCAGGTTAGGGGGGTACAGGTGAGGGAGAACAGATGAGGGGGTACAGGTGAGGGAGAACAGATGAGGGGGGTACAGGTGAGGGAGTACAGGTTAGGGGGGTACAGGTGAGGGGGCGCAGGTTAGGGGGGTACAGGTGAGGGAGAACAGATGAGGGGGTACAGGTGAGGGAGAACAGATGAGGGGGTACAGGTGAGGGAGAACAGGTGAGGGGGTACAGGTGAGGGAGAACAGATGAGGGGGTACAGGTGAGGGAGAACAGGTGAGGGGGTACAGGTGAGGGGGTTTAGCAGCGAAAGTCTGGAGTCAGTCCTGAGCCCTGGAGAGAAATGGAGACAAGGCCAGTGTGGGGCCTTTCCTTAAAAATCGCTATGTGCATGCACACACCTAGATGCAAAAGGAAAAGACCTGTAATCACAAGCACTTATTGAGCGCCAACTACATGCCCAGCGCCATCGCGGGAAGTAGGACGAGCTCTGTGAGATACACCCATTCTGCAGAGGGGGTGATTTCGGAGGACCAAGACAGTGCCAGCCGGCCCGGACCCGGGGCTCCCGCCCCACTCCGGCAGCCCGCCCCCTCCGGCCGCCCCCGACACCGCCCGCACCCGGCGGAGGTGGGGGGGTCCCGGAGGGGCGGGGCTGGCGGCTCCGCCCACAGGACCTGTCGCGGGGGCGGTTCCGGCCCGCTGGCCCGCCCCCTGCCGCTGCGGGCTCTAGGATGCACCTGCGCTCGCCTGCAACCCCACCTGGCCCGCCCCGTTCTGCTCGGGCGGGGGAGGGGCTGACCAGCACCTCCAAGACCCCCCACCCCGCCTCCTCACCGCCCCGCCCAGAGTCACGAGGCCGAGGACCTCCGGGGAGGGCAGGCCGCACCCCCAGCACGTCACGTGCGGCGAGCTCGGCGCGCGCCCCTGCCCCTCCCCCACCTCGCTCCTCGCGCTCGAGCGCTGACCTCATGGCCCCGCCCCTCTCAGTGACGTAGCAGCCTCTCCTCTTGCCTCCTCTCCTCCAGCGAAGCAGCTGCTGACCCGAGGAGGTGACAGTCGCCGCTGACCGCCGAGGCTGCGCTCGGCCCTCGTCCTCCCGGCCGCTGCCCTCTCCTGGGGGGGCTGGCCAGCCCGGTAGGTAGCGCCCCGGCCGGCGGTGGGGCTCGGGCCAGCGCTGGGGCCTCCCCTCCCCCCGCCCCGGGGGACGCCGGCCCCCCGCCGCCCGCGCCCGGGGGCGTGACAGGGAGGAGGGGGACGCGCCCCGCAAGCTCCGGTCCGCCGCGCTCGGTCCCGGGCTGGGCTGCGGAGCCCGCCCTCGGGGGCGGTCCTGGTCCGCGGCCCCCGGGACGGAGGGCGCGGGGTGCGGGGCTGGCGGCTGCACCCCGAGCCTCCGCGGCGCCTCTCGTCCTGTTATCGGCTGGAGGAGGCTGGAGAGGCGCAGCTGTTTGTGGGAGGCGGGGGGCGGATCCCAGGGGGTGGGGTGGTTGTGGAGTGGCTTCGTGCTGGTGTGGAAGACCCCCACCACACTGGGAGGAGGAGATCTGGGTTCTAGTCGTGGCCGCCCCAGGAGCGGGGTGACCTTGAGCCGGTGTCTTCACTTCTCTGGGCACCTTTGCTTGTAGTGACATCATGCCTTTTGTAGCTCCTCATTCTCTCCAAGGGGGAACTGGCATCGTTAAATAAAGGGTTTGAATTCAGTGAGTGCTGAGCAACTGGCGCTCTGCCAGGTGCGGGGTGGCAAAGATGATAAATGCCCGGAGTGCCCCTTCGGGACACTTGCGTCCCCTTCGGAGGAGACAGGACACACACACGGATAAATCCGAGGAAAGCAGACAGCCAGACATAGTGTTCTAGAGAAGTTAAAGGTAGGAGGAATGGGGAGGGGAGGTGTCGGAGGGGGGAGGGTATCAAAAAATAATGAAGTTGAATGGATCAGACTTTGGAGAGCCCGAGTGAATGAGTTCTCCTTAAAGTGCTGTCACCAAGTTCTCTGGGGATAATTCTGATTTATCCAGACTTACTGTTGAAGTCCAATTCGAATCCTTCCTTCAGGGGCAGACTGTATAAAGTGGGGCAAATCAGGGTTCATTTTAGCCGAGGTTTGCAAAAAAAATTCCGTTATCCTTTGAAAAAAGTGCTTTATTTAGTTCTAGTTAAGATTGAGAACAATATCTTTACCAGTTGAAAAAGGAAAATGTTGCTTCAAATAGTTTTACACTTATTTGTGTAGTATATTATAATTTTCAGCATTTTTTCACATTCTCAGAAAACCTTTTCTTTCAAGTTCTTGCCAGTTAATCATACCTTTTGGATTCCTTTATCAGTCATATCCACCAACTCGTTTAAGTACTCATTTTTTTTTCAGTGACTTTGGCATCTGGCTTCCATTTCTGACCTATCCCTTGCTACCAACCTCAGCCTGTTTAGTATTCATATTACTGATGCAACAAATACTCCGACTTCTTCCTTCCTCAGTTATCTCACTTCCCATGAACCTTCCTCTCTGTTCTGTATTGGTCATAACTGTTACACTTTGGAACTTGAGATACCCTTTCTGACTATTTTCCAGCATTTTTCCGCCTCTCATTGCTGTTTCATTCCTGTTTTTCTTCTTTGATTTTTTTCCCCTTAACTCTCCTTGTCTGTCACCCTTGCTTTTTTCATTTCCCTTTCTCTGTTCCAACAGGTCCTCTGTTTGGAGGACCAAGACAGTGCCAGCCGGCACTGTTCCATAGTCCTGAATCTATAGTTCAGTGTTTCAGCAATATACTGTCTTCCACACTTGAATCCCTTGCCCTGTTTATGTCTTGGTCATTCATTCCCTGTTCTCATCCTGCCTTTTCCTTTCTTTCACAATGCTACCCTGCATTCCAGGAAGAGATCTTACTGCTTTTCTGTTGTCCTCCCTGCCTTCATCCCCATCTCCATGTGAAACTTCTCACTTCATTCAAAGTTCAGTACATATGCTGCCTACTCCATGAAGCCTTCTCTTGAAGGGGTCTCTTTTCTCAGATTTATCATTGCATTTTGTTTTGAACTACTCATTTGAACTAATCACATTCTGCCTCATCATAACTATTTGTATCTCTTAGCTCTTCTGTTAGATGGTAAGCTTCTTGAGGACACAGTCTTACATTTTAACTTATCTTTGTACTACATAAGCACTGGGAATTAAGTGCTTTGAACGTATTCATTAAATTTTTTTTTCACAGAAACATAATCCCTATTTTATTTTTCTGTGGATACATTTTGTTTGATACAGTGGTTACTTTATATTCAATTTAGATGCATATAAATTCTGACTTTTCTAATTTTAGAAATAGAAGCAGAATTTTTTAAGACTTAAACAGTCTTAATTAAGCCTTGCATTTATTTAGTCATTCATTTATTAATCCATTCATAAGTGATTTATTAAGTGATAACTGTGAGTCTGGGTCACTATACTAAGCACTGAAGATACAGAAAAACCCCTCAGACCACCCCCCCCAAACCCTACAGAAACAAAAAAGAACAAAATCAACCCAACCCAGTCTCTGCTCTCAAAGAGCTCACATTAGAATGGGGAGACAGCTTGTAAATTAATACTTACAGACAAGATATATACAGAGCAGGAGGAAGGTAGGAAGGTAATTCCAGAGAAAAGACATTGGTAGAAAGTGGGAGGGGGGAGCAAGGCAAAGCGACCAAGAAAGCCATCCTGCAAAGAATGTTGTTTGAACTGAGTCTTGAAAGAAACCAATTAGACCAAGAGACTGAGGTGAGAAAGGAGAGCATTCCAGGGGGGGCGTGGGCCAGAGGGACACAGCCAGCCATCAAAAAAGTCAGAGAAGTGAGAGATGGGGACTCGTGTTTGAAGGCACAGCACGTGGATACATATTGTTGGATCATAGAGGAGGAGTAAAGTGTTGGAAGACTAGGAAGGGAGGAAGAAGCCAGGTTATGAAGAACCTGAAATGCCAAATAAAGCACTTATAGGAAGATCACTTTGACAGCGAACTGTAGAATAGTCTGAGTTATGGATAAGGGAATATATATGAGGGATGTTGTGGAGGTACAAACAGAAGGATTTGGCAAGTGTTTGGATAAGTGAGGTGAATGAGACCAAAGAGTCGAAGATGACTCTTGAGTTTGTGAATCTGAGTGATTGGGGAGATGGTGCTGCCATTGGCAGTAATAAAAAGTTACAAAGAGGGAAGAGTTTTGGGGGAAAGTTAATGAGTTGTTTGGGGCATGTTAATTTTGAGGTGCCATGGGGATATCCAGTTAGAAATGACCAGTGGGCAACTGGAAAGACAAGTATGTCAGAAGAGAGACTTGGGCTTGACATACAGATTTGTAAATCATCCGCGTAGATATAATTGAACCATGAGGGCTGATGAGATCACTGAGAGAGAGTATAAGGAGAAAAGAGAGGAGGTCTCGGGTCTCAGATCATTTAAGGAACACTCCTGGTTAAGTGGGTATTATCTGGATGATGATTCAGCAAAGGAGCCCAAGGAGTAGCCAGACAACTAGGAAGAAAACCAAGAGAGCAGTGTTACAAAAACTGAGAGAAAAGAGAAAAATAAATCACAAAAGAGATGGTGAAGAGATGAAGAGGGTTGAAGATTGAGAAAAGGCCATTAGATTAGACAGTTAAGGGATCATTAGTAACTTTGGCAAGAGCACTTTCAGTGGAATGATGAGATGGGGAACCAGATTATAGATGGTTTAGAAAATAGAGGAGGGGAAAGGGAGGCATTGAATATAGACATCCTTTTCAAGGAGTTTAGCAGAGATGGGGAAGAAATATATAGAGTAATAGCTAGCAGGGATAGTAAAATCAAATAAGAGTCTTTTCAGCATAAAGGAGAGCTCATGGGCCTGCTTGTAGGCAGTATGGAAGAAGCTAGTAGATAAGGAAATACTGAAGATTTGTTTCAGGATAGAAATTTTGAGAGACAAAGTTCTAAGTACAATCCATTTATTAGCAGGGTTAGCAATTGCCGATAAATGAGGTCAGTGGCTTCTCTCAAAGACATACATAAGTGTGTCTTCTTATTGGCTAGATGTTTCAATGAGGAGTTTGGATAAGTGTCATCTCAGCTCCTCCTCATTTAGAGATGAGATCAGTTCTCAGGTGATGGGGTTAGTTTGCAGTCAACTGGGATATGAAATTGAAGTTTGATTTTTAATTCTATTTTGTTAAGATTTAATCAGGTCAGATTTACTATTTCCCATTACTATTCCTTACCCTTGTAACTTTACCCACCACCCACATTCTGGAGAAAAATTTGAATTTTTAACCTAAAAGGTCAAATGTCATAATTTGAAACTATAGGCATACCTTGATTCAATATGCTTTGCAGATAATATGTTTTTTATAAATTGAAGGTTTGTGGCAGCCCTGTGCCAAACAAGTCTGTTACATGTGCTTATATCATGTCTCTGTGTCACATTTTGGTAATTCTTGCAATATTTTGAACTTATTTATTATTATTAAATCTGTTATGGTGATCTGTGATCAGTGATCTCTGATGTTGCTGTTGTAATTGTTTTGGGGCACCACAAGCCATGCCCATAGCAGACAGTGAACTTAATGGCTAAATGATAGGTTTGTTCTGCCTGTTCCATTCATCAATGTTCCCCCCTTTGTCCCCTTCTCTTTAGGCCTCCCTGTTCCCTGAGATACAACAGTATTGAAATTAAGCCAATTCATAACCCTCCAAATGGCCTCTAAGTGTTCAAGTGAAAGGAAGAGTCAATTAATTTGGCAAACTTCGTTGTTGTCATACTTTAAGAAAATGCTACAAACACCCCAGCCTTCAGTAACCACCACCCTGATCAGTCAGCAGCTATCAACATTGAGGCAAAGGCCCTCCACCAGCAAAAACTCACTGAAGCCTTAGATGATGATAGCATATTTTAGCAATAAAGTATTTTGAAATTAATATATTTACTTTTTTAAGGCATAATACTATTGCACATTTAATAACTGGTTACAAATAGGTTATAGAAGCCACACATGTTATCAATTAGTCAATTTATAAAACGGTCTCATTAAATGATGATCTGGTACCTCAAATAGGCCAATTATTGAGGAATCCTCTAAACTCTAGAGAAACTGGTTTAGCCTCTTCTGACTTCAGCCCTTTTAAGTTTGTTTCCCCTTTCCCTTCTGTGGACTACATATTTCCTTTCCTGTTTTTGATGCTGCTTCTTAAAAATATGTCCTCATGTCAGAGATTGCCCTTGCTTTTTGACAAAATAGTTAATGACTATTTTCTAGATATATTCACCTGATAGATTTTTTCTTAAAACATTCCTGTGGTTTTCTAGTATAAACTGCAAAATTATTGTTGTACCCAGTGTCTGGACACCTGGGTTCAATTGCTTGCTCTACCACTAACTTTGTGGACAGGCCATTTCATTTTTCTGTGCCTCGACATCCTTACCTAAATGAGGGTATTGGACTAGGTAATCCACACATATTCTTTCTAGTTGTATAATTTTGGGGTGATTTTTTTTTTAAAGATGGTAATCTTAGATTATAATTCTCTTCCTTGGCCAACACTTGCCTGTATGTGCTGTCTTGTCTTCTCCACCAGCATTTCCATGAAAACAAGAACCATCTTATGATGATTGACTACATGAAGGAGCATTTATTATGTGCCAGGCACTGTGCTAAGTTCTGGGCATACAGATATAAGCAAAAAAGAGAGTCCCTGACCACAGGAGTTTACGTTCCAATAATGGAGATGCCCATGCATAAAGGGGGTGGAATGCATGGTTTGGAAACATCAAGGAATTATGCGGAGGCCTGAGAGAAAGACACATCTGTTAGAACTCAGTATCTCAGAGAAGCCAGGTTCTAATGGGAAGGCTTGGTATGAGGAGGATGGCCGGAGTGCAGGCCATATGGTTTGGGGGAATGTATTTATATCCCTAGCATTTAGCACAGTGATTGTCACGTTGTGAATACTTAATAGATTCTGTTCATGTATTCCTTTTCTGTGACTAAAGGCGAAAGAAAGTTGGTGAGGCTGCTAATAATTTTTGTTCTTCTAAGACTTTTGAGAAAGGGAGGAGAACTGAGGGAATCCTATAACATGTTTTTCAGTCCTAAGTTATCTTTGGTAGGATTATAGATGGAAGAGTGAGAGGGAAAAAATGATTTGGTAGAGATATAAATGGGAATAAGATAGGGAGTCTGTAAAAGAGTACAAGCCTAGAGGAGACAATGAAGGGAGAGGGGATGTATGATACAGTATGAAGAGTATAATATTTGGAATGACGGAATGAATTAAAATCTCAACCTTGCCACCTGTGTGACTTTAGATCTCCAGACATCTATGGTGTCATGGCTGACCAGAACACTAAGATTTCTTACTATGAATTCTACTACTACTACTGCTGCTGCTGCTGAATTCACAGCATTCAGGGCCCAGCTGAGGTTATATATAATAAATTTTTAATGGGTAAATTGGTGGGGAGGGTTTTCACCCCCTCAGTGATGTTCAGGAGTTCTGGTGCAGGAATAGAGCAACCAGTTGTTAGGGATTACCAAAGAAGGAGGGTTTTCAGGCTGAATATGGTGGGAGCAGAGTGGAGGTGGGGGTAGGGGTAGGGGTGGTGGGCTGCAGCTTGGGGAAGAAAAAGGTGAGAAGAGATAATAGGGTAGTAAATAGTGAAACATTAAAGAGAGAGTCAGGATACACTCTAAATTGATGTCCTACTTCAAAGGGGCCCTCAATACATCAATTACTCCTTAATTGATTCCCTTATCTCATTTTCTCCCTACCCCCAGTGCCTTCCCTTAGAGATTAACTTGTCTATTCTTTATATATCTTATGTGTACATAGTTATTTAAATATTCTGTGTGTTATAACGGAAATCCTGAACGGCAGATAGTGTTTTTGTCTTTCTTTGTGTCTACAATGCTTAGCATAAAGTCATAGAATAAGCACTTAATGCTTAACTGGCTTCTCATAAACTATTCTAGATTTTCTCCTCTATAGCCAAATATCCTACACCCCACCCCGCTTTTCTTTCCTGAGGACCTTGTCTTTGATTTTGCTGAGAAAATTGAGGGCATTTGCCATGAGCTCCTCTTTTCTAATTCTTCCATCTCAAAATCCCTTGATATCATCCTTGGCTCTTCACTCCTTTACCCTGACACTGAAGTAGCCCTTTTTGTCAGCCATGATCCCATCCCATTCTCCTATTCTCTAGCAGATCACAACCTGAATCACTCCCCACCTCTGAATATTCTACCTCTTCCTATGTACTGTTTCCTTCTCTACTGCCTCCAAATGTGCCCAGGTTTTCCCTGCCCTTAAAAAATTTTTCACTAGACCTTACTATATCTTCTTTTTTAAGGCTGTAGACAGAAAAAGCTATCTTACATTTTCTTCTTAAACTTCTCTTTAAACCTTTACCATCTGACTTACTCTAATCCTTAATGAAGCATCCTTAATGAATGAATTTCTTCAAAGTTACAGTGAGTGATCCCTCAGTTGCAAATATGATAGGCTTAGTCATTATCCTTGACTTTGTCTGCTGCATTTGACTTTGTTCACCACTCTCTCCTAGATATCCTTTCCTCCTGGGTCTTCCCCTTTCCCCCTCCTCCTCATTGTCCTTTGCTCCATCGTCATTCTTATCTTGGCCACCATGTGAGGTGTTCCCTAAAGCTCTGTCCTGGGCCCTCTTCTCTCTCAGTAATCTCCCCAGATCCCATGGGTTTAGTTATTATCTCTATGCAAATGATTCCCAGATCAATATACCTAGCTTTAGTTATCTTCTGAGCTCATGTCCTACATCACCATCTAGTTACTTGTAGGATGTTTCAAACTGGATAATCCATGGAAATCTCAAAACCAATGTGTTCAGAACAGACTGTCCTTTTCCCTAAAACCACCTCTATTCCCAAGTTTCCTATTTCTGTTGAAGGTATGTTATTCAGGTATATAGCCTTGATGCTAATCCAGTTCCTCTTCCTTGCCTCACATAGCAGTCAGTAAACATTTATTATATACTCACTGTGTGCCACGTACTGTGATAAGTGCTGAGGATGTAAAAAGAGAAAAAGATAGTTCTTGCTCTCAAGAAGGGACTTGTTTGGAACCAAGAGATGGAACATCTTGTTTTAGGAACAGCCAGGAGGTCAGTGTCACTGGATCAGAAAGTATGTGTCTGGGAGTAAGGTGTAAAAAGTCTGGAAAGGTTGGAGGGGGCTCGGTTATGAAGGGCTTTGAACACCAAGCAGAACATTTGCTCCTGAGGGAAATAGGGAGCCACTGAAGTTTATTGAGTAAGAGGATGACATAGAGTCATACTTGCGCTTTAGGAACCTCACCAATGGCTGGATAGAGGGTGGATTGGAGTGGGGAGAGAACTGAGGCAGGTTGTCACTAGCAATATTGCAGTAATCCAGGCATGAAATGATGAAGGCCTTCGCTAGAGTGGTGGAAGTATCAGAGGAGAGAAGGGAGGGTGTTAGATGTTGCAAAGGTGAAATGCACAAGCTTTGGCAGCAGCTTGGGTATGGAGGATGAGGGAGAGTGAGGAATTCAGGGTGACTGCTAGGTGGATGGGTGGATGGTGTTACCCTCTACAGCAACAGGGAAGTAGTAAAGGAGGAAAGTTGAAGGGGAAGTATTTAGCTAGGTGCATCTCTCATAACCATATTCACATGCACAAGCCTTAGCACCTTTTGCCTATCCCCTGCCTGAGGGCTCTGCCTACTCCAGTCCATCTTCCACACAGGTGCTGAAGCTCTGGTCCTGAAGGGCAGATCTGACCATGTCACTCCTTTACTCAGAAAATTCCAGTGGCCTCACTTCCTGTTGCTCCTGGATAAAAATATCTTGTTTACCTTTTACAACTTGGTCCCAACCTATCCCATCAGTCCCCTCCTCTATTCTGATCCAGCCGGTGGTGTCTTTCCCTTCCTCACACATATCCTCTTGCCTCTCCCTTGGCTTTCCCTCACTCCTGTGATCTGCTCCCTCTCACCTCCACAGGACACAGTGCAGGCCCTGCTTTTCACATGAATCCTTCCCTGATCTCCTTAGCTGCTTAGTGCCCTTCTTGCCAGATGTCTTGTATTTATTCTCTTCATAATTATCCTCTCTATACTTGTCTCCTGCATTAGCAATAGGAGTTGTTTCATTGTTTGTCCTTGTATCCCTAACAGTACCGGGCTTGACAACAAATGCCTGCTGATTGAGTTAGTCTATGAGATCAGGGGTAAATTTGGAGATGAGTAAAGAGATAATAAGAAAGATGGCCTTGGAGAATAGGCATGGCTCAAGGGACCAGAGATTAAAATAAAGCTAAAGAGTAGGTTTTTAAAATGTGTTTTTTTGATTGTGGACTTTTTAAAAAAAAACCATTTTATTGTCATCTTTTATTTTTAAATTGCTTACATTTCCCCCTCTATTCTTCTCCTCTCGTCCTCCAGAGACAAAGAATATTTTTCAAAAGAAAAAGGGGAAGAGAAAAAAAAATCAGAAAAATTGTTCTCTGAAAATAATATAAGCATTCCACTTCGGTGTAAGGCGTCCCACCTCTGGAAAGGAATAGAGGGAGAGATCTTTTCTTATCCCTTATTGGAGACCACACTAACTCTTTGTAATTTTATGACATTTACTTTCAGTTGTTCTGTGGTTATTGTTTCCATTTGTGTCATTGTAGTCATTGTGGATATTGTTTTCTTGTTCTGTTTATTTCACTGTTTATTAGCTAATGTCATTTCATGTACTTCTCTGTATTTGTCATATTCATAATTTTTTTATAACACAGTAGTACATTGCATTGACGTCCCATAATTTGTTGAACCATTCCCCAATCAATTAGCATCTTTGTTTCTAATTTGCAAAGAATAGTTCTAATATGAATGGGAAGTAAAAGGATGAATTGTCTTTAAAGAGTAAAGCATTTATTTTCTCTTTGAAAGAGCCTCTGTGTAGTTGGAAGTTAGGTGGCCTTAAAAATTAAAAATAGCTCTACCTGGTGAAGTTAATTCATCCTCATTCTTCTAGTTCTTCATCTTTTTCACATCCTGGCTTTACATTTTGCAGATTTGAAACTCCTCTATTCATTCAATAAATATTTGAGAGCCATGTAGGTTTATAATGTCATGAGGAATACTAAAGAAATCTAAGTCCTAGCTAGATCTTACTCTTAAAGAAACTTAACTTAGACATAGAACCAGGATAGGGACTTTAGAGGTTATCTAATCTAATCCCTTCATTTTATCATAAAGAAACTGAACCCCAAGGAAATAAAAATAATTTGCTTAAAGGCCTAACTGGTTAGTGGCAAAGCCAACCTTAAGCCAGCATCTCCTACCATCTAACCTTAAGGCAGTCTGCATATTTTCTTTGGTAGCTTGGAAGGCAGGACATACATGTAACAGTTTAAAAAGAAAATTTTAGAAAACATGATTAAGTGCCAAATAAGCGTTATTGCCAACAAGACCTATAGGAATTCAGAAAGGAGATTGTTAATTTCCTTTTATGATAGGGATACTAGACTGGTACAGTCCTAATATTGGAATGTGAGAAATAATTCATTTGACCCCTACTCTATTCCAATCAGTATCAGTCAGTTTGATATGATTCCATAGGGATAGCAATTGTATCTATATCTCTATATATTACTTATAATATATATCTATGTATTAGGTCCCAGAGCTATGAGCTGCAGATTGTAAGATCACTTGCATAAACATGGGAAGCTAGCTTGAGGTCCTCCACCCTTGTTTTTCCTTCTCCTGGTGACCAAACCCAGTGTGGCAGAGGTAACTCAATTACATGGAAAGTCTACCAGTTTATTTATATATTATTATATTTATTATTTATTTGTTACCTCTGAACCATTCTCTTTTGTCAAACATGAACAGGTAACTTATCTTATGACCACTTAGTGGAAATGCTTTATGCTTTACCCAATATGTGACCCCCCTGCCACCTGCTAATATGTCATTTTTGACTCTCTAGAGTAAGGTCTATCAGCCAATGAGTTTCTGTATTTTGCCATGCCTCTTCTGAATATTTGGATATCAAATGCTATAAATACAAGGTCCTGGAAGAAGAAAGATCTGAGGTCCACTTAGGGACCATGGACCCTTTAATAAAGTGCCATTGGCCCAGAGCTTTGCCTCAATCTCTTTTCTTGTAGGGTGGACAGTTTTTATCCCCATAGGACTGCCTAGGCTGTTCGGGATCTATCCTAATAGATCACCAAAAAGCCATTAGGTGATGAATTTTGGGGTGGGATAGCAATTCATGAAAACATTTTATTAATCATAAAGGGGCTAACAAGGGAGAAGGTAAGCATTTACAGAAATGCTTTAAATGCTATAGACAGATTTTTATCTTGAGTTCATCACAGTAGTGAACAAAGTCTATTTTGGTAGTCTTGTGGACAACATGGAGATAGGGCAACTGGACCATGGTTCAGTTATGTAGTTTGGTTGTCAACTAAATCAAAAAACAGATGGATCTTTTTCAGGTCACATGATTCTGTCTTCAATTTTATCATGTTCAATTAAAAAAAATCTGATTTGGATTATAATATAGAAACCTGACAAATCTGATATAGCACAAAGCTCTGTAATGAGTAACTGACATATCGGAAGAAAGACACAGGGTCTAAAAACATCTTGGATAAGCAAAACAAATGCAATGTTTTATTGATTTTTTTTTTTGTTTTTTACAGTAGAGTCACATTCCAGTAGAATTATCCCTTATAACAAAGGAAACGACCAACTGCCATAAGGACTGTGTCTGACACAATAAACTGTCCCCCTCCCCCACACTCTAATTTTAGGATTATCTGAAAAACCTGTGGTAAAAGGACTGTTTAGGAATTGTGTGATATTTGAGAGGTCATTGGATGCTGTGCTATATAGACTTTGAGATGCATTTGAAAGAAAACTGATTGATTGTCCCCAGGAACCCAGAGACCTTCTTGGAATTGGAAATATGGATATGTGTGCCAATTGTACCCCAGTTGATTTGCTAGGGACCAAGGATGTTGCGTCAGTTTAAAAGATATGAAAAGACACTGCTTCAGTCATACTCCCAAGATTTGAACTTTTAACATTGTCTTTAGGACTTCTAGTGAGAGCCTCTGCTGAGCTCAAACCCCAGGAACTCCCACCCACACTGGCAGAAATGGCAGATACAGAACGTTGTCCTGGCCCTTAAAAAAGAAAAATGAATATAATGTAAAAACAAAAGACATACATAAAAAAACATAAAATGATAGGTTGGGAGAGACCTAACTTAGCAGCAGTTCATGTAGTTGACTTCCAGATCAGTCAGCAGTGTGGCATGGCTCCTTCCAAAGCTAATGCAGTCTTAGGCTACATTCATAGAAATCTAGTGTCCAGGACAAAGAAGATGATAATATTGATGTTGGATAGACCAAATCTAGAGTATTGTGCTCAGTCTGGGCACCACATATGCAGAGGGAATTTTGACAAACTGGAAGGTTAGGACCTTTAGGATGATGAGATTCAGAATCATGCCCTATGAAAGGACTAGAGATTAGCATGGAGAAGAGCGAATTTAGGGGATAATCTGATAGTGGTCTTCTAAAATACCTTTTGGCAAAAGGATTATGCTTGTTCTGTGGGTACTACTGGATATTGTTGAAAGGTTACATAAAAGTACTTTTATGGACCAAAATTAGAACAGGAAATTACACTCTTCTGATTGCTAAGAAATTTCAAAGCTCAGTATCATAAAGATGGCACAGTTACATGTGATGTGAGGACCAAGATATGATCGTCTTTTGGGATGGCTGACAATGAAGATGTTAGTCCTGATTTAAGAACTTCAAAGCAATGACCATTTATGACTCCCAAGGACTGATGATGAAGGATGCCACCTATCACCTGACAATGAGACTTATGGTACAGATTGAGATGTACACATTTTGATGTAACTGTTATATCGATTTCTTTTGCTTAACTATTCTCACTTGTTAAAAGATTGTCTTTTTTAATTGGGGGTAGAGGGGAATGAATAATAGTGATGGTTCCCCCCTCCAAAGAAAAAAGAAGAAAAGGAAGAAAAGAGAGTAATTAACTTTTTTAAGTATAGAAGAGAACAGAAGGATATGTTAGGACACAGACAATTAGAGTTTTGAAACTTGATTTTTTTAGATGAAATCTATACATAATAAAAATTCAGTTTTATGTCCATTCCTCTTTTGTGTATATAGAAATGCTTATGCTTATTGATGTTGGCTGAGTTCAGAATAACAAAAGTTAAAATAAAAATTATAGTTTTCCAAGGATGTTATCTGTTGCCACTTTCAACCCTCACCATGATCAATTTCCTTTAAAAACATCAGTCATGGAATTTGAGGTTGATAAACTGAGAGACCAGAGTATTTGAAGGGACAGTATTTGTATACTGAAGTACTTCAGTAGGTTGGAACTTGGTGGAAATGACATTGTGAGCTGTGTGCTGAGAAAGGAAGGACAGTGAATAAATAGCAGCAGTGTCCGGGACCAGGAGATAGAGAAGAATTAAGGGAGGGACCCTCAAAGGGCCCTACATAATAATGAAGGCAGAGGGAGAACCTGCAACTTGGAACCAAAAGCAATTTTTTTTAGAGTGGGAAGGCAAGGCAATTGTGGTTAGTGACTTGGCCAAGGTGACACAGCTAATATGTGTCAAGTGTCTCAGGTTGCATTTGAACTCAGGTCCTCCTGACTCCAGGGCCGTGGGCACTCTATTCACCGCTCCACCTAACTGCCCTTGGAAAGCAATTATTATACCAAGTCCTCCTGGCTGTTTGAATGATATGAAGAAGTATCCAGTGATAGTGTCTTCTAGTGAAAGCCAGAGTTCCATGAGCTTAAAAATAGTACAGTGTTATACGATCGTAGATTTGTAAACTTAAACTGGTCTAGGGATGACTAAACAAATTGCACATGAATACAACAGAATATTACTGTGCTGCAGGAAACAATGAATATGGTTAATATAGAGAAGTTCGGAAAGACCGACATGATCTGATACAAAGTGAAGCAAGCAGAGGCAGGAAAACAATGAATTACAGTGGCTACAATAATGTAAATAAAAGGAACCACCACAGAACAGTCAAAAATGAATACTGCAAACTTAAAAAGAACAATCTTGGTCTCAAAGAAAAGTTGAAGTCATGTCATCCTGCTCCCTTGTAGAGGGGGTAGAGGGAGGAGGAAGAAGGGAGGGAGAGTGTATAGCATATAAATAACATTAGTTTTCAACTGTATTGATGGATTTTACTGAATTCTTTTTATTGTCTTCCTCTTTTTGAATTAAAAAAAATCTGTCGTAACAGTGATAGCTCACTGGGAGAGGAGGAGATACAGGGGAAATCTAAGTGATATAAAAACAAAAGGGCAATAAAAGTCTTTTTTTTTTTTAATGACCTACAGAGCTCATTTAATTCACCCCACACCTAAAACATCAATCCTGTCTACAACATCAGTGGAAAGTGATTATCTACTTGGAGATCCCCAGTGATGGAAAATTATCTACCTCTGAGGCATTTGATTCCATTTTTGGATAGCTCTAATTGTTTGGAGTAACTAAATGGTACAGTGGATAGAGTGATGGGCATGGAGTCAGGAAGACCTGGGTTCAAAGTTGGCCTGAGATACTCACTGTGCGACCATGGACAAGTCACTTCACCCTATTTACCTCAGTTTCCTTATCTGTAAAATGAGCTGGAGAAGAAAATGGAAAACCACTCCAGTATCTTTGCCAAGAAAACCCCAAATAGGGTCACAAAGAGTTGGACATGAATGAACAGCAACAGTTGTTAGCAGATTTTTAATTCTGGTCTAGACAGGTCCATGCTTTTCTTTGGTGTAGGAAACATTCTTTATCAGAGCAGTTGAGCAACTCTTCTGCACCACTGTAATCTTGGAGACTTGCCTTTGACATAGATTAAATGATATGCTCAGTCATAGAACCAGTGTGTGTTCACAGGTAAGACCTGAATTCAAGTTTTGCTGAATCTGAGGCCCACTGTGTATATCCACTGTGCCATGCTGCCTCATTTTTTTCTTTATAGTAAGCTAAAGTCAATGTAACTTTCATCCATAAATCATAGTTCTGCTCTCTGCAGTCAAGCTGAGCAAGTCTAATTATTTTATATATGACAGGTTTATTTTGACAACAGCTACAATATTACCCATGAATTGCCTTTTCTCTAGACTAAATATCCCCAGTTCTTTTCAACTGATGTCACATGGTTTGATTTTGAATTCCCCGATTATCTTAGTTGCCCTCTTCCGGATGCATTCCTTGTCAATGTCCATTCTAAAATGTAGTGCCCACAATTGGACATAAGATAGAGCTGTGATCTGACAGGGCAGAGAACAGACTACTATTACTCGTTTGCTTTGGACACTGTATTTCTATTAATGTAGCCTAAAGCCTTATTAAATTTGGCTACCATATCACACTGCTGACTCATTGAGCTTGTAGCTGACTCATCTTGTTAAGAATTTCAAAGACATTAGACATAACTCTATTCAGATATAAGTACAGAAATAAGTTCTAAAGCCAACGATTATTTTTGGATATGCTTTTAGATTATCTGCATCATTAATTTCTCACCTCTTTCACTTCCCTGTCACATCAATGTGAATAATTATTTAGGTATTCTAGTCATATGGTAGTTTAACATTCACAAAACTCTTTGTGCATAGCCTTCACAAAACAGGTTAAGGCATAGAACCATTCACAGATCTTTCTTAAAGCTTAGATTTCATCAGAGATCTTTAGTATAGTAGAAGGAACACTGGACTTGTCTAGAGATGTAAATTTTAATTCCAGTTCTACTGTAGCTAGTTCTACAATATTGAACAAATCAGATTAATATCCCTTTGAGCCTAAATTTCCTCATTTGTTAAGTACATTGATTTAGATGATTTCTAAGGCCCTCTAGCTCTCAAATCTATGACTGATAGAGTAGATAAATTCCTATACTCTAGGCAAGGGGTTTTAACCTGGCATCCATAAATTTGTTGGGGTTTTTCTTAATATTTTGATAACTATTTCAGTATATTTCATTTCCGTTGTAATCCCATGCATTTTATTTTATGCATTTGAAAACATTCTGAGAAGTCTGTAAGTTTTGCCAAACTGCCAGAGAGGTCCGTGATACAAAAGAGGTTAAGAATCTCTGCTCTAGAAGAATATTTTCTTATATACATCAGTACAAAAACACATTTGTAGGTTTGTCGTGGTACGTATTGGGGATTTAATTTTAGCTGTTCTGGACAGCCACATAGTTTATACTAAAAATTGCTGTCCCTGGGTATGAAAAAGAAAATTTTTGAGTCTTAAATATGGGTATCTATTAATTATACTCAGTTGAAAAGCTAATGAATTAAGTATTGACTGTGTTGTTACTGGATGTACATAAGTTGTAATGTCTCATATATTTAGGTCTTTGGAATATGATTTAGGTTTATAGGTTTAGAGCTGGAAGGAACCTTAGAAATCAAGTCCAATGAGGAACTGAGTCCCAGAGAGGTTAAGAAGTTTGGCAAAGATCATAGAGTGTAAATGGCAGAGCTGGGATCTGTACTCTTAACTCTTAATCTGTCTTCTGACTCTTAAAAGAACCAGTGCCCTTTTTCACTGCCCCCTACTACGTTGCACACAATGAGAAGTGTTTTAGATGGAATCCCTAGGAAAGTGATTTCCAAAGTACATTTTCAGGATAGTTCCTCAAACTGAATCTGTTTATTTTTTTAACACTTAATGTACAAGGTACTAATATTGATGGCATTATATGAGAGGAGTAACTGAGGTTTTGAAATTACTTTCTCGTCAGTTAGAAACGTGCTGTTTGGAATTTGAATAGGCTCTGCACCCCCTCCCTCCCCACCCTGCCCATTTGTCAGGCTAAACTGCTGGAAGGAAAGTTGGCTCCTGAGTTGTTGGTGTTGCCTTTGTTAACCCTTTAACCCTAAGGGCTATGGGTGGTTCTAAATCTTCCAGGGCAGGACTGGGGGGGGTGATCTTTTTCCCAGCTCTAGAAAATTTCCATGAAGCACAGACGACTGAATTTATTCCAAGGTTGTGCAAATTGGTATCATATCATGCATAGTAATGATAGGTTACATTTACACAGCATTTTATGTACTGTATAAGTAGAGAGTGCTTTTAATAAACATGAATGTACATCCAAGCATCCACAAATAACCTATTTGAGATTGGTACTGGAAAGGGGAGGAGAGAGGGAATAAACTTTTATATAGTACCTACCATGCGTCAAGGACTATGCTAAGCACTTTTTACAAATGTTTGTCATGCCCAGTTCTGGGAAGTAGTTTGGGATTGTATAGAAAAAATACTTGAAATGTCTGTACCCTTTGACCAAGAGATCTTAAGGTGATCAAAGACAGAAAGATTTGATGTATATCAAAATATTTATAACAGCAATTTCTTGACTATTTTTTTCTCAATTATATGTAAATACAGTCTTCACCTTTGTCTTTTAAAATTTTGATTTCCAGATTCTCTCCCTCTCTCCTACTCCCTCCTCCTTGAGATGGCAAGCAATTTGATATAGGTTATATGTGTACAATCATGCAAAACATTTTTATGTATTAGTCATGTTATGAAAGAAAACAGACTAAAAAAAAACACCACAAAAAAAATAAAGCAAAAAATAGTAGGTTGGATCTGCTTTCTGACTTCATCACTTCTTTCTCTGGAGATGTATAGCATTTTTTCATCATGAGGCCTTTGAAATTGTCTTGGATTGTTGTATTGCTGAGAATAGCTAAGTCATTCGAAGTTGATCATCATGTAATATTGCCGTTACTGTATATAATATTCTCCTGTAGCAGCACTTTTTATAACAGTGAAGAACATTTCTGTCACCTTTAAGTAGAATACAAAAAAAGGCTTTTTAAAAAAAATTTGATTTCATCAGCATGGGTACTTAATTAATATAGATTAAAATTCCTCCAAAAAATTATTCGGTAATGACCAATCTTCTGTTGATGAGCCTTTCTGAGCTTAGCTAACCTGGTGATCCCCAGATAACAGACAGTCTTTTGCTGGGCTCATGTCCAAAGTTCTCTCACTCCCCCAGTTTGGTAGAATCTTTTAGAACTTGCAGCCCAGTAGCATAGCTTTCAAGGGTTAATTCCAAAACACAGTGAAGCATGGAATAAGGATTTTAGTGCAACAGTAGAGTATTTGTTAAATGACCCCAGACTAGCATACTTTTAATTTCCTTTGTTTACTTAAAAAAATTTCTCTTTCTTTTGCTTAGTTGCCACTTCTCATGATTGTAGCCTTGCCTTTCGTAGTAGTAGCTCCTTCTAATTTATTGCTTCTAATACCTAGGGACTGATAAGCACATAACCTTTTTAAGAGCTGGGATTGTTTCTTTTCTTGCCTTTGTATTTCCAGCATTGAGGATTATACCTGACACATAGTTGTTATTGTGTTTGTCCTTCCTTCTCGAAGAGGACCATGACATCAGGATGATGACATGACTTGCAGCTGACTTTTATTTGAGTGAGGGAGGACTGTGCAAGGTCACCAACCTCACTTTCTCCTCCTGAGCCACCTGGGTCCAGTGGCTGGATATTCATAAGAATTATTTGATACATAGTAAGTGCTCAGTAAATGCTTGTTGATGATGAAACAAGATAACCAAGCTTGTTAGATTTATTGAAGCCAAAAAGAACTGGGTTCAAGTTCTGCCTTTGACACATGCTGCATTATCCTGGGCAAGTCACTTCAACTTTTCAGGGTTCTAGTTAACTCTCAAAAGTATAACTTGCCAAAAAGGTGCCATTGTTGCAAGAAGGTGTTTCTTGATCCAGGAGTTCCCTATACCAGTGAAATCACAGATCCAGGCCCTATCCTTATTATGTCTTTTTTTGTTTGTTTGTTTACTTCCTTGTTCTCATTTTAGTGGCATAGTAGGTTAAAGCACTGGACCTAGAGTTGGCAAGAAACTGAGTTCAAATGTGACCTTAGAAACTCGCTAGCTGTATGACCCTGGACAAGTCACTTAACCTTTTTGCCTCAGTTTCTTTATCAGTAAAATGAGGATAAAAAGAGCGCCTACCTCCCAGGGTTCTTGTGAGGATCAAATGCAAGAATAATTGTGAAGTGCATAGTTCAATGCTTGGCCTGGAGTTGGTGCTTAATAAACATTTATTTCCTTTTCTTCCTTCCCTTAGTTATGTTTCAGATCCTTGAGATGGTTTGATAAATAAATGATCTTTGGTTTGCTATATGATGCAGTTGTTTTAAGGTAGAATCAAGGATTGGTATAATGTTAGAACAGATATTTGTTTTATAATATATATAGTATACTAGTGCATTGTATCATTTATAAATACATAAACATACAGGCACTAAATTCCATAAATGTTTTGGCAGTAAGGGAACACAAGATAAAAAAATGTTTGGAGACCACTAGGCTAGTAGTTTATATAATTAAGTCAATAATTTCCTGTAAAAGATCTGCCTGATGTCCAGAGTTTTGCTTTTTTTTTTCTTTCTATATTTTGTAGATATCAGTGCATCACTCAGGCTATTCGTCTGTTACCCATCATTTTTGATACATGAGTAGCCCACCCTTAATGACATTCTCGATTAATAGACATCTTAGGAATCATGTGGTCCAAGCCAAACAATTAAATAAATATACCATTTTAACAACATGTCAATCATAATACAAGAAAATGCTTAGTAAAAAGAGGACCTGTCAGAATGAGTGAAAAATACAGATTGTAGTTTGGGACTTAAAATTTGGGTAACACCAAAAACCTTTTCTAGGTGATTTGTTTGTGTGTGTGTGTGTGGGGGGGGGGGGGGCAGGGTGTGAATTGGGAATGCCCAGTGTGGAAAACTCCTTTGGCCAGTGCAGTTTAGCAGTCCCTTGTTAATTCCCAGTTTGAAAGTTGCCTGGTAAGTGCTGAGAGGCTAAGTGAAATATGGATTCCAATGTGAGGTGGGGCTTGACTCCAGGACAGTTCTCATCCACTACTCTGCCTTGCCTCATCTCCTCCTCTGGTAGTCATGTCACATCTACCTAGTGTGTTGTAGAGGTTTATGAAGTAGTTTCCTCCTGACTTTGTAGTAGGCAGGTAGAACATGTATTTGTCTTCCCTTTGGGCATATGAAAAAAGTGCACTGTACCAAGTTGAGTGACTGTACTAAGACTTGAACTCAAGTCCTTTGCTTTCAAAACTGGTGTTCTTTTCATGTCCATACAATATCTTACTGAAAGATAGGTAAAAGGAGATTTAGTAAATGCAGATAAACTTTTGTTTGCAAATACTGGTTAACTGCTAGAGAGGTTTTTTAAAGTGATGGAAGGAAAGAATAATCACTTTATGTGCTTTAACTCTAATTATTACTGTTCATAATCTTGTTTATACTATATTCTGTTTTCCTTAAGTGGTTCATCAGGTTAAAAGCCAACCTTAGCCATAAATACCAGGGAGCTAATTTCAAAATATTCTCATCTATTAAATCATGTATGAGATTATCTTATATCCAGGCCAGAATTTTTTTTAGTGAGGGCTAAGTGGAGTGACCATGGTCAGGGCAGCACTGGTAGGCTAAGGAGAATAAACAGGGAGAATAAGTGGAGGAAACAGAGAGGGATGGGAACATGTGCATAATGAGAAGGACAGCAGTCTATTGTCACCCTAAGAACTAAGTGGTAAAGTTGATAAAGTGCCAGACCTGGAGTCAAGAAGACTCCTTCTCTTGAGCTCAAACTCACCTTAGCCTTACAAGCTTTGAGACCCTGGGCAAGTCACTTAATCCTGTTTGCCTCAGTTTCTTCATCTGTAAAATGAATTTTAGAAGGAAATGGCAAACCACTCCACCATTTCTGCCAAGAAAACCCAAATGGGGTCATGAAGAATCAGACTTGAACAGAACAATGAAACATTAACGATGAAATGATCTTCCTCCCTTATTTCATGTCTCTGTGTGCACTAATCTTTCCTTTGGAAAAGGTACTTGGAGAGGATTCTGGGAAGATGGTGGATTAGGTTAGAAAACTTTCTTCGGCTCTCTAAATTTCCTCCACAAAAAAAGAGCATCGCCTTGGAGCAGCAGAAATAAACACTAGGTAAAGCAGTTGCCCTCTGTAGACAATTTGAGAAGATGCCTGGAAAGACCCAACCTCCAGGGGTACTGGTTCTGCCTTGGTGAAGTGCAAATAGTGCTTGGCTGACTACAGAATCAACTAAGAATAAGCCTGAGGGCAGCTGGGTTGAGAGGCAGCCTCAGCCTTAGAAACTTTCTTTTTGCAGACGGTTCGGGATGGGTCTGATAACTGAGTAGGAAAAGATTGAAGAACCTTCCACTGTTGAGAGACACCAAGTACAGCTGTGTGGACCAAAAGCATCTGGCATCAAGGAGGAGTAGCATACTTGGTGAGTGCAATAGCAAGGGGCAGGCTCCTGTTGGTGGTGGGCACTTGTAGGAGAGCAGAGTTCTTGGTTTCAGTTCCAGGGCAGAGAGGATAGCTGTATTTTGCGTCACCAGAGAGCACAGAAAGTAAAATTGTTTGTGGGACAGTGTGACTGGGGGCCTTTGCCAGGGCTTAGGAGAGGAGAGCCTCAAGTTGGACCCCAAGAGCAGCCTCAGAAAATAACGGTAAGAAGGACTTGAGTCTTGGGACTACAACTTGATTCTGTTAATCGCTGCTGAAAGCAAAACAAACAAAAATAAATTAAAATGAGTAAACAAAGGAGAAGGAACCCAACCGTAGGTAATTACTACAGGGATAGAGAAGATCTAGGCTCACATTCAGAGGAAGATAGTGGAGCGAAAAAAGCCACTCCTTCAGTGACAAATATCAAGTGGTCCTCAAGCACAAAAAAGAGTTCTTGGAAGAATTTAAAGAGGACTTTAAAAATCAAATAATCAAGACTTGAGGAAAAATTAGAAAGAAAAATAAAGAGTAATCCAAGAAAATCAAGAAAATTATGAAAAGAAAATCAACCAACATGAAATAGAGAGTCAAAAACCTAAGGAAGAAAATATTTCTTGAAAACTAGAATTGGGCAAGGGGAAGCTAATGATGTTCTAAGACACCAAGAAATCATAAAACAAAATCAAGAGTGAAAAAATAAAAGAGAAAGTGAAACATCTCATCAGAAAAACAACTGATCTGGAGAACAGATCAAGGAAAAATAATGTAAGAATAGTTGGAGTACCTGAAAATATGATGAAAAAAGAATCTTGATGCAATATTATAAGAAATTATCAAGGAAAATTGTCCTGAAATTCTAGAACAAGAAGGCAGAGCAGAAATAGAAAAAAAAAATCCACTGATCACCACTTAAAAGAGATCCCAGGAGGAAACCTTACAGGAATATCACAGCCAAATTTCAAAACTCCCAGGTTAAGGAGAAAATATTGAAAACAACAAGAAAAAAAATCAAATATCATGGAGCTACAATACGGATTACAGACTTAGCAGGTACAGCAAAAGAGCTGAGATTCTGGCCAAGGATAACTTACCCAGCAAAGTTAAATATGATCCTGACTGAAAAGAATGGACATTTAACAAACAGAGACTTTCAGTTTTTTGTCACAAAAACCCCAGAACTTAAGGAAAATTTGACATATAACATCAAGGAGACATATAAGATAAAATTAAAGACCAATTATAAGGGACGCAATGAGGTCAAATTGTTTACTTTGTATATGTGAAAATATTAGCAGTATTCTAATGATTGTCATCATTGGTAAGTTTGAAAGAAAATCTTGGGCTGAGCTAACTATGATGGGATGATTCTAAAAAAATAAAACTAGGGAGAGATAAAAAAGAGTAATTATCTCATACAAATGAGACATAAAAGGAAAATTTGATACCGAAGTTAGTAGGGGGGAGGGTAGGTAGTGGTAGAACTTTATTCTCATCAGGAATGAGTTAACCAGGGAACTATACACAAATATATAAAAGTCTTCTAAATTCAGCATTTAAAAAGAGGGCAGAGCAGGGAGAGAGGATAACGGAGGGACTTTTAAAGGAATAGGTAGGCTAAGGAATGGAAAGGCAAGATAGAAGTAAGGGTAGAAGTAAACAGAGGAGTGAGGAGAAATAGTGTAAATAGGGTGAGGATAGTGAGGAAAAATAGGAAGGAGGAAAATCACAAGTAATTGTAGTTTAGAACAGGAATAGGACTAATTGACCCATAAAATGGAAATGCATAGCAGATTAAAAATTTAAATTAAACAATATGTTGCTTTCAGGAAACATAAAAATGAGAAATACATACAAAGGTAAAATAAAGGGCAGTAGTAGAATTTACTATATAAAAAAAGCAGAATAATAATCATGATCTTAAGAGTTAAAGTTAAAATAGATTTAAACAAAAGTGAAAAATAGACTACACTGTGTCAGTAATATTATTCAGTATTGTTTTAGACTATTTAAAATACTTAGACAGTATAAAATACCTGAGCATATACCTGCCAAAACAAACACAGGAACTATAAGAACATAAACGTAAAACACTTTTTATTCAAATAAACAGATCTAAATAATTGAAGTAATATTTATTGTTTGTGGGTAGGTAGGTAAAGCTAATACAATTTTTAAATTACAATCTTACCTAACTAATCTATTTATTCAGTGTTATCCCAATTAAATTACAAAAACATTATTTGAGTTAGAAAACATTATAACAAAGTTCATTTGGAATAGCAAAAAGTCAGGAACTTCAAAGAAACCAGGGGAAAAGATGTAAAGAAAGTTGATTCAGCAGTATCAGACCTTAAACTATATTATAAGGTGAGATCATTGTTGAAGTGTAGGAAGCATAATTTCATTTGCTTTAAATTAAAATTTTCTTGTATAAATAAAACTGGTATAACCAAGAACAGAAAGATTGCAGAAAATTGGGAAAAACTTTCATAGACAATCTCTCAGGATGTGATTGGATTGAAATATTTCTGTTGTGTTGAAAATGATGAGCTTGTTGATTTAGAGAAACATGGAAAGACTTGGACCTGTGAAGGAAGATGCTATACACCTTCAGAGAAACAGATGACAGGTAGAGATAAGTACAGTATGTTCTTACATATATGTGTATGTGTGTATATATATATATGTTTATCAACATCTATGTATACATGTGTATATACAACTATATATATGCTTAACTGTAGCCTTCTTTGATGAGGGGGAAGGGAAGGAAAAATATAAAATAAGAAGTACCTAGCAGAGAGCAAAAGACAACCAACAAGGAAGCAAAGAAATGTTGGGCAACTTTGAAAACAATGTAAATATTGTGTAGATTTTCTTGAAATGGAAATTTATTGTTTTTATACTGAATCCTCTCATGGTATGCTGTATACATAGCAATTTTTTCGTTTCTTATTTTGTATCTAAGTTTAAAATAAAATTTGCAAAAAGGTAAAAAGAAAGCATCATTTAAATTGGTCATAAAGGAAAAAAGAGGAAAAGGTACTTTGAGCTACAGATCAGACTTTACCTGTGCCTGAGTTCACTTAACCCTGTGGCTAAATTCTGAATTATGCTGAAAGGTAACGCGGTGGGAGGAAAAGAACATTAGACTTAGAGTAAGAAAAGTTAGAGGAGTTTGAATCCCACCTTTGACATTTGCTAGCTGTGTGATTATGGACAAGTACTTCACCTCTCTGAGCCTGTTTCTTTATCCATAAAATAGTGATACTGTTAACCATAGTATTTACTTCACAGGGACATTGTAACAAATTGGGTGATATAGATCAAGCACTTGGCAAACCTTAAAGCTATGGAATTGTCAGTCATATTAATAGTTAATAATAATCAATGATTCTGAGTAAATGAGATTTTTACTGTGGATTAAGTTGGACATAAGTACTTTGAAGTAGACAGGATATATTCCAAGATGAAGAGATCAAAAATGCCACAGTAGGCACTTGGAATGGAAGAATACAAAGACATTTGTATATTTTGATATTATGTGTGTGTGTTTGTCCTTCATTGACAAAGAAGACCATTCCATCAGAGAAAAAAATGACATGACTTGCACTTGGCGTTTTTGTTTTGTATTGAGTGAGGGAGGGCTGTGCAGGTCACCAGCCTCACTTCTACCCCAGAGCCATCTGAATCCAGTGACCAGATATTCATCAGGATGACTGGAGATGACCCAGAATGAGGCAATTGGGGTTAAGTGACTTGCCCAAGGTCACATAGCTAGTGAGTGTCAGGTGTCTGAGGTAAGATTTGAACTCAGGTCCTCCTGACTCCTGCAATGGTGCTCTAGCCACTGCACCTCCTAGCTGCCCCATTTTTATATTAAGTGAATGAGAGAATAGGGACTGGACCTGTAAATCTCTCCTTGAAAGGAACCCCAAGGTAAGTAAACTTCCTCTGCCAAAGGTAATTTGCTCAGTGTTATGCAGCCAATTTGTGTCAGAGGCAGAATATAAACCCTGGTCTGACTTTGAAGCAACTGCCCCATATCCCCAGCTGCCTCTACTACATACATGAGTAACATAAGATAACACATAAATTGAATAACAGGACAGTAGAGTGGTGTGACAGGGAATCTTTATAGCCACTTGGTCTTAATATCATTTCTCTTCTCTATAAAGCCAGCCTACCTCCCTCATTCATTGTTCCTCAGTGCTGTTTCTACATTAGGCATTTGCACCAGTAACTCATCAGTCTCTTTCTAAAACCTGTCCTTCTTTGATAGATTTCTTAGGTTATCATGCACCTCCAGCTTCTATTTTTTGAGTCCCTTTAAGGAGCTCTTGCCTTGTCAGTTTTTGTTTTGCCCCTTTTTGTTCTTGCACATATAGGCTCCATAGTACTCTAGCAGTTTTTTCTTTGATGCTGGATTCCCACCCTCAGAAACATGATCCAGGGAGCAGAGTCTGGCTGAAGGCCTCTTGGAGTAGTGTGGTCTATGGAGGCTTTTTGTTTAGCAAGCTGTAAGTGATGGGAAAGGAAGAAAGCCTCATTGAGTTCACTCAACAAGAAAGAAAGAGTGCTATTCCCTGGCAAATACTTGAGAACTTGCTTCCTGGGGAATAAATGAACCCTGAGGCCTACAAATGGGATTGCGATGCCATAGCTACTAAGTAGAAAGAAAGCTCTCTACCACTGTAAACACCAACTGAGTAAGCATGTGAGTCCAGCTCATTTCCTGAGAAATTTGGAGCTAATACTTTCAGCAGTATGTTGTACTAACAGCAGCTTTTATATCCTGGAAAGACTTTAGATGAAATGAATTGTAGAGGAGCAATGATAAATAGCTTTCTCTAGTACATTTAAAGTAGACAATATAATAAACTTTTTTTTTCTCCAGAGAGGGGAGACCAGGAAGGAAAAAGAAGCAGATATTTGGTAGATGTTTATTTTCTCATCATCATCTACTCCCTATATTCCAAATGGGGTCCATAATACAACTCTGCTCTCTGGCAGAACACAGTTAGGGGATTTGGTCCCATCTCTCGTTTCTGTGTTTCACAGGCAACTGCTGACTCCACAATGTCTTCTGGTTAAGAATTCTTCCCAGGGATATCTCTACCCACATATATCCTCCCTGGGGTGGTACTCATTTCTTATCCTTTCAAATTATCCTTTCAAAACTCCCATTTCTTTAGTGTCTTGGTTTTAGTTGTTAGCATCTAATAAGTAAATTCGCACTAAGACATGAATTGTAAACTTTCCTTCTTACCCCTTTCCAGTGTTATTTGTATTTTAAAAGAGTTTGTTAATAAGAGGGAGAGAAGCCAGGAATTTGCTTGAGCTCTTCCCAGTTTCCCTCACAAACATTAAATCAAGCCTTTAAATGAATTCTAGAGCAAAAAAACCTATTAAAAGATGGAGTGAAACAATTTTCCAGCTTAAGATAACTTCAAAGGACTTCAGGAAAGTTCTTTCTCATTTAGGTAAAAGGGGAGCACAGCCCAGTGCAGATAGTGTCCTGACAAGCCAAGTGGGAGGCTCTTAGTCACAGCACAGATTAGCAACTGAGGCCCCTTGGTCCTGGCTGAGTAAGCCAGTGGCACAGCAGACCAGCTGTGAGACCTCCAGCCCCAGGGCAAAAAGCAAGTTGCCAGCTCCAGAAACCAGGTAACAAGAGGCCTGGGCCATATCAGTTCAGTGAGCAAACTACCAGCATCTGAGGCCCTAGAGCATAAAGCCAGTGACCAGCCCCCTGGCCCACAGCACAAGAATCTTGGAACCCAGAATGAGAGCTCAAATTTAAAAACCATGAAATAGGCCCCCAAATGAGCAAGAAGCAAAAACAAACATTTGACTATAGAAAGTTTCTATGGTGAAAAGGAAAATCAAAACAGAGACTCAGAAGAGTACAACATTGTCAATATATCTGCATCTGAAACCCCGAAGAGAAATGTGAATTGGTCTCAAACACAAAAAGCCTTCTTAGAAGAGCTCAAAAAGGAATTTTTTTTCAGTTTGAGTTTTTAAAAATTATTTTAATTTTCAACATTCACTTCACAAGATTTTGAGGTCCAATTTTTTCCACCTCTCTCCCCTTGTCCCACCCTAAGACAGTATGCATTCTAAGATTACTTTTCCCCCTAGTCTGCCCTCTCTTCTATCACCCACCCCCCTTCTCTGATCTCCTTCCCTTCTATTTTCCTGTAGGGCAAGACAGATTTCTATACCCCTTTGCCTGTATATCTTATTTCCCAGTTGCTTGTAAAATCAGTTTTTGACATAAATTTCCATAGCCAATTGAGTGTGTATGTTATTCCCTCCAGCCAAATTTGATGGGAGTAAGGTTCACCCATTCCCATTCATCAAGTCTAACCCTCTTCCCCTCCACTGTAAAAACTTTTTCTTGCCTCTTTTATGTGAGATAATTTACTCCATTTTACCTCTCCCTTTCTCCTTCTCGCAGTACATCCCTCTCTTACCTCTTAATTTTATTTTTTAGATGTCATCACTTCATATTCAACTCACTCTGTGCCCTCTGTGTGTGTGTGTATGTGTGTGTATGTGTGTGTGTATTTTATATATTTCCTCCAACTACCCTAATATCAAGAAAGGTCTCATGAGTTACAAATATCTTTCCATGTAGGAATGTACAGTTGAGCTTTAAGAAGTACCTTATGATTTCTAATTCCTGTTTACCTTTTCATACTTCTCTTAATTCTTATATCTGAAAGTCAGATTTTCTATTCAGCTCAGGCCTTTTCTGCAAGAATGCTTTAAAATACTGTATTTCATTGAATATCCATTTTCCCCCCTGAAGTATTATACTCGATTTTGCTGGGTAGGTGATTCTTGGTTTTAATCCTAACTTCTTTGCCTTCAAGAATATCATATTCCAGTGCCTCTGATGCCTTAATGTAGAAGCTCCTTTGTGTTATCCTGATGGTGTTTCCACAATACTTGAATTATTTCTTTCTGGCTGCTTGCAATATTTTCTACTTGACCTGGGAACTCTGGAATTTGGCTACAATATTCCTAGGTATTCCTTTTGGGATCTCTTTCATGAGGCAAATGGTAGATTCTTTCCATTTCTATTTCACCCTCTGGTTCTAGAATATCAAGGCAGTTTTCCTTGTTAATTTCTTGAAGGAAGATATCTAGGCTCTTGTTTTGATCGTCACTTTCAGGTAATCCAATCATTTCAAATTTCTCTCTCTTCTGAATCTATTTTCTGTGAGTTGTTTTTCCAATGATATTTCACATTGTCTTCTATTTTTTCATTCTTTTGGTTTTGTGTTACAATTTCTTGATGTCTCATAAAATCATTAGCTTCTCTCTGCTCCATTTCAGTTTTTAAGGAATTATTTTCTTCAGTGAGCTTTTGGATCTCCTTTTCCATTTGGCCAATTCTGCTTTTTTAAAGCATTTTTCTCCTCATTGGCTTTTTGGATCCCTTTGCTGTTTGGGTTAGTCTATTTTTTAAGGTGTTATTTTCTTCAACATTTTTTTTGGTCTCCTTTAGCAAGCTGTTGACTTATTTTTCATGATTTTCTTACATCACTCTCATTTCTCTACCCAATTTTCCCTTCACTTCTTTTACTTGATTTTCAAAATCCTTTTTGAGCTCTTCTATGACCTGAGACCAGTTCATATTTTCTTGGAGGCTTGGGTGTAGGAACTTTGACTTTGTTGTCTTCTTCTGGTTATATGTTTTGATCTTCCTTGTCATCAAAGTATAAGTCTGTAATCTGATTTTTTTTCCCAGATTTTGCTAATTTTCCCAGCCAATCACTTGATTATTTTAGCTCTTTGTTAATGTAGGACTCTTTTTCCAGAGTGGAGAGTGCACTGTCCCAAGCTTTAGGGGTTTTGTGTGACTGTTTTCAAGGATATTTCTAGGGACCCGTATTTTAATTTTTCCAAGGTTATATGATCAAAGGAAAGGTGTTTACTCTTCTCCTGGTCTGTACTCTGGTCTATGAGTGACCACAATGACTCTTCTCTGCCTTAGAATTGTGAGGAGGATTCCCTCTCCACCACCATCACAAGCTCCATCATGCCAGTGCTCCTCTTCTCCCCAGGACTATAACCCAGATCCAAGCAAGAGAACCCTGCCTCAGTGCCAGCAAAGATATCCCTGCAATCTCCCTCTGATCAGCCACTTGATTGCCCCACCATCTGTGGACCAAGAGCTCCAGAAACAGCCATTGCTGCTCGGCTGGGGCTGAGGCTAGGACCAGACCTCATTCCTCTCTCATCCTGGTACCACAGACCTTTCCTACTGACCTTCTAAGTTGTCCTGGGCATTTGTGGGTTGAGAAGTCTAGAAATCCCCACTGCTGCTGGTGATTCAGTCCCCTGAGGTCTGCTATGGCTTTCCTGGGGCCTGGTCTGTGCCAGTGTGGCCCATGCTGGACTGTATTCTTCTCTCAGATAGTGCAACAGATCTTTCCTGTTGACTTTCCAGATTGTCTTGGGCTGGAAATTTGTTTTACTCTGTCATTTTGTGAGTTCTGCTGCTTTAGAATTATTTAGAGTAATTTTTACAGGTATTGGGGAGAGAACTCAAGGAAGTCCCTGCTTTCACTCTGCCATCTTGGCTCTGCCCCTTAAAAAAGATTTTAAAAGTCAAATGAGAGAGATAGAAGAAAAATTGGGAAAAGAAGTGAGAGGTGTGGAAAAGCTAGTCAGTAGCTTGGACAAGTAAGGACAAAAATTGACTCAAGAAAATAATTCCTTAAAAAATGCCATTGACTGAAGGGGGAAAACATCCAGTAAAGAACACAATTCCTGGGGGGCGCGGAGCCAAGATGGCAGAGTAGGAGGATGCACCTCTAGAAGCTCTCCCTCCTCAACCCATAAAATGCCTGTAAAAATGACTCTAAACAAATTCTAGAGGAGCAGAAGCCACAGAATGACATAGTGAGAGATTTCCAGCCCAAGACAGTCTGGAATTCCAACAGGAAAGGTCTGTTGCACTGGGTGTGAAGCATAGCACAGCCCACAGAGCGCAGCCCAGCCTTCCCCATGTCATGGCAAGGACAGGGCTGGAGCAGGCTTCAAAGTGCCACTGGCTGCAGCTTTGGGTTTCAGATTCCTCAACTCACAAACACCAAAGACAGCTTTAAAGGTCAGTGAGAAAGCTCTTTCACTTGGGTAAGAAGGGAACACAGAGGTCTAGCCCTAGCCCCAGGTGATAGCAACAACTTCTGTGGCAGCTTCCATTATTGGAGCCCTGGCCTAAAGACCCTGGAAAAATTGAGCTGCTGATCTGGATCTCAGCCCTGAGTGGCAGCACTGGGGTAAGGAGGAGTGCTGGTTGGCTGGTGGAGGCTCTGGAGAGGGAATTATCACAGATCTTGGGCAGAAAAGAGTACTTCTGTTGCTCCCAGACCAGAGTGCAGGTCAGGAGAGGAGTAAATTCCTCTCCCTTGATTGTGCCACCTTGGAGGATTTGAGAACATACAGGTCCCCAGAGTATACCCTCCTCTTGATAAAGAATTTAAAAGTCAAGTAACCGGTAGGGAAAATGCCCCCCAAAGGGAAAAAGAATAAGGCAATAGAAGGATATCTTCTTGGTGAGCAGATATTTCCTTCCATCCTTTTGGATGAGGAAGAACAATGCATATCATCAGAGGAAGACCTAAAAGTCAAGGCTTCTAGCATCTAGAACCTCCAAATAAATAGGCAATGGTGTCAGGCCATGGAGGAGCTCAAAAAGGATTTTAAAAATCAAGTAAGAGAGGTGGAGGAAAATTGGGAAGAGAAATGAGAGCCATGCATAACAACTTGCTAAAGGAGACCCAAAATAATGCTGAAGAAAATAACCTGTTAAAAGTAGACTAATCCAAATGGCAAAAGAAGCTCAAAAAATCAATGAGGAGAAGAATGCTTTAAAAAGCAGAATTAGCCAAATGGAAAAAGAGGTTCAAAAGCTCACTGAAGAAAATAGTTCTCTCACAATTAGAATGGAACAGATGGAGGCTAATGACTCTGTGAGAAACCAAGAAATCACAAAACAAAACCAAAAGAATGAAAAAATGGAAGAGAATGTGAAATATCTCATTAGAAAAACAACTGACCTGGAAAACAGATCCAGGAGAGAACATTTAAAATTTATGGGACTACCTGAAAGCCATAATAAAAAAAAGAGCCTAGACATCATCTTTCATGAAATTATCAAGGAAAACTGCCCTGATATTCTGGAACCAGAGGATAAAATAAATATTGAAAGAATCCACCAATCACCTCCTGAAAGAGATCCAAAAAGAAAACCTAGGAGCATTGTAGCCAAATTCCAGAATTCCCAGGTCTATGAGAAAATATTGCAAGCAGCCAGAAAGAAACAATTTGAGTATTGTGGAAATACAGTCTGAATAATTCAAGATCTGGCAGCTTCTACATTAAGGGATCAAAGGACTTGGAATATGATATTCCAGAAGTCAAAGGAACTAGGATTAAAACCAAGAATCACCTACCCCACAAAACTGAGTATAATACTTCAAGGGAAAAAATGGTCAGAAATAGAGGACTTTTGAACATTCTTGATGAAAAGACCAGAGCTGAATAGAAAATTTGACTTTCAAACACAAGAATCAAGAGAAACATGAAAAGGTAGACAGGAAAGAGAAATAATAAGAGACTTGCTAAAGGTCAGCATTTGTAACTTTTGAAACTTTTCTCAGTATTTGGGTAGTTGAAGGGATTATATACACACACACACAGACTGAGGGCACAGCGTGAGTTGAATAGGAAGGGATGATAACTAAAAAATAGGAGGAAGGGAGAAATGGAATGGGGCATGTTATCTCATAAAAAAGGCAAGAAAAAACTTTTTCAGTGGAGGGGAAAAGGAGGAGGTGAGAGGGAAAACGTGAAGCTTACTCTCCTCACATTTCACTTAAGGAGGGAATAACATGTACGTTCAATTTGGTATGAAAATCTGTCTTACACTACTGGAAAGGGGAGAGAAGGGGATCAGTGGAATTTGGAGGGTGATGATAGATGCAAGGGCATTTGAGAGGAGGGGGGTAATTAGAAGTAAATCCTTTTGGGGAGGGATAAGGTCAAAAGAGAGAATAGAATGAATGGGGGGGACAGGATAGGATGCAGGGAAATACAGTTAGTCTTTCACAACATGACATGGAAATCTTTAGCAAAACTTCACATATATAACCTATATTGAATTCTTTGCCTTCTCAGTGGGGATGAGTGGGGAGGGAGGAAGGGTGAGTAGTTGGAACTCAAAGTTTTAGGAATGAATGTTGAGAATTGTTGCTGTATGTGAGTGGGAAATAAGAAATACAAGTAATGGGGTATAGAAATCTGTCTTGCCTTACAAGAAAAGAGAGAAGATGGGGATAGGGGAAGGGAGGGGTGTGATAGAAGGGAGGGTAGATTGGGGGAAGGGGTAATTAGAATGCACAGTGTTTTGGGGTGCGGGGAGGGAAGGGATGGGAAGAAAATTTGAAACTCAAAATGTTGTGGAAATGAATGTTGAAAACTAAAAATAAATAAATTGGAAAAATCAACATATTAAAAAAAAGAAAACAACTCCTTAAAAAGTAGAATTGACCAAATGAAAAAGAATGTACAAAAGTTAACTGAAGAAAATAATTCCTTAAAAATTAGAATTGTGCAAGTGGAAGCTATATGACTATGAGACATTGAGTCAATCCAAGAAATTCAAAAGAATGAAAAAACAGAAGAAAATGTAAAAGACTTTATTGGAAAAACAACTAACCTGGAAAATAGGTGCAAGAGAAATAATTTAAGAATTATTAGACTATCTAAAAGCCATGAAAAAGAAAGAGCCTGGAAAACAGATTTCAAGAAATTATCAAGAAAAACTGACCTGATATCCTAGAACCAGGGGGTGCAATAGCCATTGGAAGAATCCACCAATCACCTTCTGAAAGAGATCCCAAAATGAAAACTCCATGCAATAGTGTAGCTGAATTCTGAAATTATCAGGTCAAGCAGAAAACACTGTAGGCAGTCAGAATGATACAATTTAGATATTGTGGAGCCACAATCAGGATTACATAGGATTTAGCAGCTTCTACTTTGAAGGATCAGATGACTTGGAATATTGTGTTCCAGAAGGCAGAAGAACTTAGATTACAACCAAGGATCAACTACCCAGTGAAACGGATCACAATCTTTCAGGGGAGGAGATGGACATTCAATGAAATAGGAGACTTTCAATCACTCCTGATAGACCAGAGCTGAACAGAAAATTTGATCTTCAAATAAAAGGCTCAAAAGAGGCATAAAAAGGTAAACAAGAAAGGAAAAAAGTAAGGTTAAATGTTTACAACTCTACATGGGAAGATAATACTTGTAACTCTTGAGAACTCTATCTTTATTAGGGCAGTTAGATGGGGTATACATAAACAGGAGATTTGGGTATGAGTTAACTTAGATGTGATGATAATAAAAAAATTAAGATTTTTAAAAAAGGATTACACTGGGAAAAGAGGAAAGGGGAGGCAGAATAGGGTAAATTATATCACATGAAGGTGCAAAAGACCTATTACAGTAGAGGGAAAGACATAAGAAGGGCAAGCATTGTTTGAACCTTGCTCTTATCAGATTAGGCTCAAAGTGGAAATAACATACACATTCAGTTGGGCATAGAAATCTCTCTTACCCTATGGGGAAGTAGAAGGACAAAGAAGAAAGAAAAGGGAGAGGGGTGAATAGAAGGGAGGCCAGAAATAGTAGGGAAAGGAGGAAAGAAAAGGGAGGGGGCTGAGAAATTGGGGGGAGGTGGTAGTCAGAAGCAAAGCACTGATGAAGGAAAGGATGAAGGGGGAGAGAAACATAAATGGGTGGAGCAGGGGAAAATAAGATGGAGAGAAAGACATAGTAATCATAACAGAATGTGAATGGGATGAACTGTCCCATGAAACAGAAGCAAATAGCAGAGTGCATTAAAAACCAGAATCCTACCGTATGTTGTTTACAAGAAACACATTTGAAGCAGAGAGATACCGAAAGAGTAAAGGTAAAAGAGGAGAGCAGAATGTACTATGCTTCAGCTGAAGTAAAAAAAAAAAGTGGGGGTAGCAATCCTAATTTCAAACAAAGTAAAAGCAAAAATAGATCTAATTAAAAGAGAAAGGAAGGAAACTACATCTTGTTAAAAGGTGTCATAGACAATGAAGTAATATCAATACTAAACATATATTCAACAAGTGGTTTGGCATTCCAGATTCTTAGAGGAGAGTTTAAATTTGTTACAGGAAGAAATAGTAAAACTATACTAGTGGGGGACCTCAATCTCCCCCTCTCAGAACTAGATAAATGTAACCATAAAATCAACAAGAAAGAAGTTAAGGAGGTGAACAGAATTTTAGAAAAGTTGAATATGGTAGAACTGTGGAAAAACTGAATGGAGATAAAAAGTACTTTCCCTTTTTCTGAGTGGTACATGGCACCTACTCCAAAATTACCCATGTATTAGGCCATGAAAACCTCACAATCCAATGTATGAAGGTAGAAATATTAATTGCATCCTTTTCAGATCACAGTGCGATAAAAGCTGTATAATAAAGGGCCATGGAAAGACAGACTAGAAATTAATTGGAAGCCAAGTAAATCTAATCCTAAAGAATGGGTCAACTTACATATCATAGAAGCAATCAAAATGTCATCAAAGAGATTAACAGTAATGAGCAACACAGCAAAATTTATGGGATACAGCCAAAGCAGTTTGTACGGGGAAATTTTATGTTTCTAAATACTTATGTAAATAAAATAAAATAGAGAAGGAGATCAGTGAATTGGGCATGCAACTAATAAAGCCAGAAAAACAAAAATCCCCAATTAAATACCAAATTAGAAATTCTGAAAATCAAAGGAGAGATTAACAAAATTGAAATGAAGAAAATTATTGAATGAAGAACTAAAACTAAGAGCTGATTTTATTGAAAAAAATGAAATGGATCAATCTTAGGTTAGTTTGATTTTTTTAAAAAAAGAACATCACTAAAACAACAAAAATGAAAAGCGTGAATTCACCACCAGTGAAAAGAAAACTAAAAGTTAGTAACTATTTTGTCCAACTTTATGCCAATAAATCTGATGAATATTTACAAAAATGTAAATTGCCCAGATTCACAGAAGAGAAAATAAAGTTAACCCCATTTCAGAAAAAGAACTTGAACAAGCCATCAGTAAACTCCCTAAGAAAAAATATCCAGGGCCAAATGAATTTACAAGTGAATTCTGCCAAAGAACAATTAATTCTAGTACTATATAAACTACTTGGAAAAATAGGTGGAGTCCTACCAAATTCTTTTTATGATATGTATGACATCTACATCAGGAAGAGCCAAAATAGAAAATTTTAGATCTGTTTCCTTAATGAATATTGATGCAAAAATTTTTAATAAAATTTTAGCAAAAAGATTACAGTAAGTTATAAGGAGAACACACTATGACCAAGTGGAATTTATACTAGGAATGCAGGACTAATTTAATATTAGGAAAACTACCATAATTGACCATATAAATAAGAAATGAACAGAAATCATATGATTATCTCAGTACATACAGAAAAAGCTTTTAAGTAAGTACAGCACCCATTCCTATTAAAAACACTAGAGAGCATAGGAATAAATGGAGCTTTCCTTAAAATGATTAAGTAGCATCTATCTAAAACCATCAGTAAGTATTATATGTAATGGGGATTAGGTGGAAGCTTTCCCAGTAAGATCAGGGGTGAAACAAGGATGTCCATTATCACCACTATTATTCACTGTTGTGCCAGAAATGTTAACTTGAGCAATAGGAGAAAAAAGAAATGGAAGGAATTAGAATAGGTAGTGAGGAAACAAAGCTATCACTCTTTGCAGATGATGTGATATACTTAGAGAATACTAGAGAATCAACTAAAAAGCTACTTGAAATAATTAACAACTTTAGCAAGTTGTAGGATATAAAATAAACCCATATAAATCGTCAGCATTCTATATATTACTAATAAAGCCCAGCAGCAATAGATAAATTCTGTTTAAAATAACTATAGACAGTATAAAATATTTGGGAGCCCATCTGCCAAAACAAACCCATGAATCATGATCACCATTATAAAACACTTTTCACACAAAGGCAGATCCAAATAATTGAAAAAATATCAGTTGCTCATGGATAGGCTGACAATTCTACCTAAATTAACTTACTTAATTAGTGCCATGCTGATCCAATTACTAAAAAGTCTTTTGTAGAACTAGAACAAATAATTCATCTGGAAGAACAAAAGACCAAGAATATCAAGAAAATTGATGGGAAAAAACTTCAAAGGAAGGTGGCTTATCCACTCCAGATCTAAGACTATATTATAAAGCAGCAATCATCAAAACTATTTGATACTAAGAAATAGCGTGGTGGATCAGTGGAATAGGTTAGGTACGTAAGACACACTACTCAGACTATAGTAATCTACTGTTTGATGAACCCAAAGGCTACAGCTTCTGGAATAAGAACTTACTATTTGACAAAAATTGCTAAGAAAACTAGAAAATAGTATGGCAGAAACATAGGTATAACATCTCACACCGTATGCTAAGATAACGTCAAAATGTTTACATGATTTAGACATAAAGGGTGATACCATAAATTAGGAAAGCCAGGAATACTTTACCTGTCAGATTTATAGAGAAGGGAAGACTTTATGACCAAACTAGACATAGATAATGTTATGAAATACAAAATGGATAATTCTGATTATGTTAAATTAAAAAGGTTTTGCATAAACAGCCAATACAAGATTAGAAGGAAAAGAGAAATCTGGGAAACATTTTTTACTACCAGTGTTTCAGATAAAGGCATCATTTCTAAAATATGTAGAACTGAGTCAAATTTAGAAGAATACAAGTCATTCTCCAATTGATAAATAGTCAAAGTATATGAACACAGTTTTCAGATGGAGAAATTAAAAGCTGTATGAAAAAAAGTGTTCCAAATTACTACTGATTTAGAGAAATGCAAATTAAAACAACTCTGGGGTACCACATCATATCTATCCAGTTGGCTATTATGACATAAAAGGAAAACGGTAAATGTAGACAATGTGGGAAAATTGGAGCACCAGTGCTTTGATGTAGAGTTGTGACCTGATCTAACCATTCTGGAGAACAATTTTGAACTGTGCTCAAAGGGCTGTAAAACTATGCATATCCCTTTTGATCCAGCAGTACCACTACTTGATCTATATCCCAAAGAGATCATAATGGAGGAGAAAGAACCCACATGTATAATAATATAGTAGCTCTTTAGTGGTGGCCAAGAATTGGAAGTTGAGGGGATACTGATCAGTTGGGAAATGGTTGAACCAGTTGTGGTATTGTGTGTTCGTCCTTAGTTGCCAAAGACGACCATGCCATCAGAGAAATGATGACATGACTTGCACTTGACTTTGTTTTGAGTGAGGGAGAGCTGTGCAGGTCACTAGCCTCACTTCTCCTCCAGAGCCCAGTTGCGGTTTATCAATGTAATGGAATATTATTGTGCTATAAAAAATGATAAACAGGCAGATTCAGAAAAATCTGGAAAGACTTACATGAAATGATGCTGAGTGAAGTGAGCAGAAGTGGGAGAACATTGTACCCAGTAACAGCAACGTTGTGTGATGATCAACTTTGATAGACTTAGCTCTTCTCAGCAATACAATGACCCAAGACAATTCCAAAAGACTCCTGATGTAAAATGCTAACCACATCCAGAGAGAACTGTGGAGTCTGAATGCAAATTGAAACATACTATTTTCTCTTTTCTTCCTCATGGTTTTTCACTTTTGTCCTGATTTTTCTTTCACAACATGACTCATGTGGAAATATGTTTAATATGATTGTACATGTATAGGCTATATCAGATTGCTGTCTTGGAAGAGTGGAGGGAGAGAGAAAAAAATTGGAACTCAAAATCTTATAAAGGTTAATGTTGAAAACTATCTTTACGTGTAATTGAAAAATAATAAAATGCCATTAAGTAGAGAAAAAAATAAACAGAGCAAGATGCTCTCAGAAAAACCTAAAAAAAAAAAAAACCAAAACACCTTGTTAATCCAAAAGAAGGTAAGGTGTGTGTGTATTTGGGGGATGATGTAGGCATTAGGGACACTTCTTGGAATACCATTTGACTTAGAGAATGACCTACTCTAGTGGTAGGCTGGCCCTGGTGTTCGTCATGTTATGTTATAGGTAGAATGTGAGGAACAGAGATGGTGATTTACCTCTACTGACTGCCTGATCAGAGAGTGCTTTTTGTAGTATATTAATATATAATGAAACATAGTTGATATCTTTGTTAGCTCATGTGGTTGAAAAGATGAGATTATTTGTAACCCTTTCTATTAATTCTGTGACTGTAGCCACAATTTGTAAAACCTCTTTTGTGTTTTAGACTTGTGGTTAATAAGAGACCACTAACCTATTTTAGATAACTAGCTACAGCTCATCCCATGGCATCCTTGGTGATGTGTTCACTTTTACACCTCAGCCTTGTTTCTGCCTCTTTCATCTCCCTACCTCAATAGTTTCTTGGATAGCCTGCTGTTCTTGATTGTTCACACAGATTCAGCACAGTAGGGTTGCACTGTGGTGAATGTGGTTTCAAGGCTGGGAGCCTGGCTTCTTTCCAGGACTGCCCTGCTGGAGATCATCCTGCCATTTAATAAGTGTGTGTTATCTTGGATTGCATCATTTGATTTATTTTGGACTGGGAGAGCTAGCGAAAATGTAAAGGTATTATCAGAAAGCCAGAGGCTGTTCATGTGACTATAGTAGTGCAGTTAAGTGTGCACTGAATGACCTTCTCAATCTTAATACCAGCACCATACTTTATAGCAAATAACTTATAATCAGTGCTTGGATTCATAAAATTTTAGAACTTGAAACAATGTCAGTTATCTGCACAAATGAAGGGGGAGCAAAGGTGCTAATAATTCCAAATAGTCAATCTGGGTATTTAGTTTTTAAATATGACTTGTTTAAGCAGATTTATATTTCTGATGTGTAGGTCACATATTTAAAGCACTGTATTCACCATGGTCATTTAGTTTTTTGAGTTAGGTATATCATTGAGCTTTGCTGTGTCCAATGGTCACAAAATACATCACTAACGAGATATACTTTATAGATTTATAGACATTGGGGAGATTGGTTGTATCATCTTCCCATACAAGAACTATACATTAACAGAAGCACAGAATCTTCAGAGCTGGAAGGCACCTTTGAGATAATCTACCCTACCTGTACCTGAATAGGAATCCCTTCTAAAATACTGCTGATGTTAAGTGGTTATCTTACATTTGTTTGAAGACCCGTAAAGGCAGCTCTTTCTACTTTGGGACTATATTTATTCAGGAAATTTTTCTCTTACAGCAAATTGAACCCTGTTTCTGTGCAACTTGCACTCATTGTTTCTTGTTCTGACTACTAGGCTGAAGCAGGAGAAATCTGATCTCTCTTCCACCTTAGAGTTTTAAGTACTTGAAGATTGCTATCATGCTCCCCTCATCTTCTCTTTCTGAGAGTTAAACTTCCTTAGCTCCTTTAACCCATCTTGTTATTCCACAACCTCCTGTCTCCTTACTATCTTGGTTACTCTCTGGATGTGTCTCATCTTTTCAGTGCCCTTCCTAAAGTGTGACGCCCTGAGCTGAACATAATAAAGAAGTCTAAGTGTGATCTGACAAGAGAAGGGTATAAAGGATATCCCTTGTTCTTGATTTTATTTTTCTCTTAATGTAAATTAAGGTTCTATTTCTTTTTTTAAAACTCCTAGATTTTTTTTTTTTATGTGAACTGCTGGCTAGTCAGGCCTTCCTCTATCTTATATAGGGGTAGTTGTTTTTTCAAAAAGTGTGTAAGCAGTTGGTTCCTATTAAGTCTCATCTTAATAGTTTTGGCCCATTATTCTAGCCTATTAAGACTTTTTGGATTGTTAACACTAGTTGTCCTAAGCATGCCACCTCTGTGTTCATTCAAATTTGATTTAAAAAAACCTGTACATCACAAGGCCAAGAACAGATTTCTGGGTCTTTCCATTATAGATTTTTCCCCCAAACTGATATCCATGTATTAATGACCATTTTTTCAAGTGTTTTTGAATCCACCTGGTAGCACTATCATGTAACTCATTGACCACAAGCTCGAGAGACTTTGTCAAATGCTTTTCTCAAATATGTCTGTGACATTTTCCTGATCTTCTAATAATTAAAAAAAAGGAAAAGGTTTTGCTGGATTTAGGTGTTCTCTGTTTCCATCTTTAAAAGCTCACAAACTATCCCTTTTATGATCCATCCTAGAATTTTACCAGTATTTTCAGTCAAGCTTATTGGTCTATGTTTTGAAGGTTCCGCCCTCTCCTCATTGAAAATTAGCATATTTGTGTTCCTAGGTCAGAGGCACTTTTTCCTCCCTTTCCTATTATCTATGAATTTTCAAGGCAGAGTAATAATGGTGGTTCAGCAATCATATGTCAGTCATTTTAGTACCAAGGGTATAATTTGCCCTGACCTGGTGACTTAAATTCTTTGAGGATAACGAAGTGTTCTCACAGCTCTTTTTATAGGTGCTAATTTTTATTGTCTTTTCTACTACGAAGATCACTATCTCATTGGTAGAGAAGTATAAGAATTTAATAACTCTCTGTCCTTCTGTTATCATCCAGCCCACTTCAGCTGTAGTCTCATCCCTTCCATCTTTCCCCCTTATTCCCAATATAGACCAAAGGGGCTCTTTTTAGGGTTTTTTTTTTTTTTTGTTTTTTTTTTTTACAGTTTACCACAAACCTCAGCTTATTTTGAGCTAAAATAGTACCACTAATAATAAAATGACACTTTGAAAAGTAAATTTTTATTCTAAACTTAGTAGTTATCAGTAAAAACATTCAAATAAGCAAAATGAAATAAACTCTACTTATTTTTTAAAAGATGTATTGTCTAACAAAATAATAAAAAAATATACTATTTGTCATGGAAAGATTTATATGAAATGATGCAGAGTGAATAAAGCAGAGCCAAAAGAAGAAATGACACTATTTGATGTCTGCAAGGTTGGGCATTGATTCCGACCCCCTTTTGGATACTTTCTCCTCTAAGCTTTTGCAGCGCTGCTCTTTTGTGTTTTCCCTTTTACATGCATGGACCAAGAGTCCATCTTGGTCTCTTCTTCATCATCCATAAATCTGTGACCAGTGGATGAGTATACTCTAGGGCTCTTGCCCTGAGCACTCTTCTCTCTCTACAAACTCTCATCAGCTTTCACAAGTTCATCTTCTCTTTCTGCAGATGGTTCCTGAATGCAACCCTCTTCACTTGTTGAGTCTCCAGTCCCATAGCTCCAAATACCTGTTGGATGTCCCATAGCCCTCAATATGTACAAAACTGAACTCATCTTTCACCCTCTAGACATACACTTGTGCCTAACTTTCCTTTTTATGCCAAGGGCACCAAATTCTTTCTTTTCCAGGGTTCTCCTCAACTTTCTGTCTGCTGCCAAGTCCTGTTAGTTCTGACTCCAGAATATCTGCCACATTGGCCTCCTCCTCTCCGTTCATACCACAGGCAGCCTAGTGGAGGCCTGCATCCTCTCTAGATATGCAGTATTGCATATTGCAATAGCATCTTAATGCACATTCCAGTATCCATCCTCTTTTCCCCTCTATTCCATTTTACATAAAACCACCAAATTGGCATTCCTAAAACATAAGTCTGACCTTGTCACTCCCATCTTCAAGAGGTTTTACTGGCTTCCTGTTGCCTTAAGGATAAATGCAGTCTCCTTTGTTTGGCATTTAAGGACCTTCTGGAGCCAGTCTATCCACCACATCACTTAGCTCTCCAGATTGATGGTAGAATGATTAATTTTTTGACTAAAGAAATTCTTGAAGAACATTCACTAAGTTTCAAGTTGCTATCTGTATTAGTGACTACAGGTTCTCTTACACTTGCATTAAAAGGCAACTTCACAGGTGCAAAATAGGGGAGCTATACCTAGATAAGCAGTTCGTTTGAATAAAGATCTGGGAGTTTTAAGCAATTGCAAGCTCAGTATGACTCAGTAGTGTAATGTGGCAACCAAAAAACAGTAATCTGATGTTAGACACTAAATAGTAGTATCCAGAACAAGTGAGATCATAGTCTCACATTACCCTGTGTCTGAGAAGCACATTGTAGGAAGAACATCGAATTGGATAGCTTCCAGATAAAGATGATCAGGAGGATGGCCAAGGGCCTCAAGATCATGCTGTTAAAGGATTAGCTGAAGGAATTAATGATGTGTTTAACCTGAAGAAATATTGGAATATCATATGGAAGAGAGTTTAGAATTGTTCAGAAGGCAGAACTAGGAGATGAAGATGGTCATTTCAGAAAGGCAGATTTTAACTTAAGGAAAAAAACCAAACCATTCCTAACAGTTAGTGCTGCCCCAAAGGGAAATGAACTGCCTCCAGAGGTAGCATGTTTTCAAGCAAAGTAGGTTACCACCTGTTGAATTTGTTATAGATAGGATTCTCCATCAGCTATAATTTGGACTAGGTGATTGATTTCTGAGGTCCCTCCCAGCTCTGTCATTCTGGTGGAATGACCAAAAAAACAAAACAGAAACATAACCTTCAAGTATTACAGTGTCTCTTATTGGCTTCTTCTTCCCATGAACTCTGCTTTCTACTAATAGTATTCTTCCTATATCATACTTACCACTTTTATTTGGTATCTGGCTGAGAAGATGGGTTTGTTTTTGTTCTTTTTCCCATTTAGCCCTCTTGATCCCTATCTAAAAGTATCTTCCTTCTTAACTTGTGTGTGTCCGTATAGATCTGTATTTTACTGGCTCTCATTTGGGTTTCCAGTCATCCCAGTTCACAACTTTGGAGTCATCCTTTAGCCCTTCTTTCTGTGTCGCGTCACATGTCTCATCAGTGGCCAAGTCTGGTTGATTCTACCACCTCACATCTTTCACACTGTGTCCTTCTCTCTACCTTGTCTACCCCTTCTAATCCCGGCCTCCATCCCCTCCTGCCTAAATGATTACAGTAGCTTCATAAGCAGTTTCCCTGCCTTATCTCATCAGTCAATTCTCAATGAAATTGCTAAAGTAATATTCCTAAAGCACAGGTCTGATCACATCACTCTGTTGCTCAGTAAACTCTATTACACTTAGGATCAGATCAAACTCTTCTTTACCATTTAGAGCCCATTGCCACCTGGCTCAAACCGAACTTCTCAGCCTTGTTGTACAATACTCCCCTTCATACACTTTATTCTCATGTTTGTGTTTTGTATATACTAATATGGGTACGTGCCTCCTCCCAAATAAATCGTAAACTCTTGAGGACAAAGATTTTTTTTTTCATTTTTGTCCTTGTATTCCCAGGATTTAGCACAATACCTGGTATTTGTTATTGTTCGGTCACGTCTGACCCATGGACCATAATGTGCCAGTAATGTTCATGGTGCTTTCTTGGCAAAGATAGTAGAGTGTTTTGCCATTTCCTTCTAACTGGATTAAGGTAAACAGGTTAAGTGACTTGCTCAGGATCACACAGCTAGTAGATATCTGAGCCCACATTTGAGCTCAAGGCTTCCTGATCTCAGACCCAGTGTTCCATCTGATAGTGCTACCATGCCGCCTCACCTGGCATGTACAGTATGCTTAATAAATGCTTACTGATTAGGTCAAAGTTTTAAACTCCAAATTCTACCCTTAGCTACCATCTTCTGAATGAATAAAATAGACTTATTAAATGCTTACTATTTGTTAAGCACTGAGGATACAAATATAAAAGTGAGATGTTTCCTGCCTTCAAAACATTTACATTCTAACAGGGAATGCAACATATATAGGGGTGGCTAGGAAAAGGTCTTTTGGGCTGGAAAGTCACTGGGATAGTAAGTGGACAGCTTGGTCCCAGGGTGTGTAAGGAAGTACCCATACTGGTGAAGTGATGGATGTTTTGAAGTGAGTATTAAATTTACTTTTCAGAAAGAACCAGGAATGAGCCAGAGGCATGTGTTAGATTGGTCATGAGACAAAGCACATGAGAGAAGTATCTGAAGATGAATCTTAGCATATGGCCAAGACTTAAACATGAATACAGGTCCAGAGAAGTTTCAGTAGTGAACCATAAACTTGGACCATATGTCCAATGTGATTAAATGGGAAAACATTCAGTAGATGGCACTTCTAATTTCCATAGGGCTGAGCTGGGCCACTGGGCTAGCAACATTCAGATAAAAGAGTTCCTGACCTTTAGCTAGGGAACTTGGAAGAGGGCACCTTAATCCCAAGGTGCTCTAACATGCTGAACCTACTGCCAGGAGATGCCCCGGGTCTGCTATTCTTCTGGGAAGTGGCAGTGTGCGGAAAGTAGAATGAGTAGCCATTGACAAAAGGGAGAGGAAATCAAAGCAAGTACAGGGATTGGAGGGAAAGCATCAAAGGAAGAAAGAACACATTGGTAGTTCCTGATTCTAGTGTGTTTTTTAATTTATCTAGTTTCTTTTTTAACAGTAGGAATAACTGACATTTATGTAGTGCTGATCTTAGCCAAGAGGTTGAGAAGCAGCATTCTTTTAAGGTTCACAAAGCAATTTCTTCACTACAGTTCTTTGAGATAGGTAGCATTATATCCATTCTTATAGATGAAGGATACTGTAAGATAGGGTATATAGTGGTAGTAAGAGCACTGCACTTGGAATCAAGGAAATTGTATGCTAGTTCTAGTTCGGATGTATATTGTCAATATATAGAAAGATCTAGTTTTTTCTCTGGTCTAGTTTTTTTCAGTCTGCTTACTGTTACTTCCAGCTTCTCCTTCCTGGGTGTTCCGTGGTTCTCCTGACCCAGAGGCAGGAGCTTTAGAAGTTTCTGCTAGAGGGAGACTAAAGGTGGGAGCATATTTTGGGAGTAAGTGTACTTAGGTAGGGTTGAAAAAAAGGGGTATTTCCTGTATCTAGAGTTATGCTACTTGGGTATTTCTAAATAATACTTGAGAACCCCAGTTCAGGGCATTGGTTGAAATTTATTTTAAAAATTTGCAAAGTGCTTTACATACATTCTCATTTCAGCTTTACAACATCTCTGTGATGTACTCTAAAGTATTATCCCCACTTTACAGAGGAGCAGACTGAAGCTGTGGGGCTACGTGACTTGTTCATGTTCTCTCAACTTTTATGTGTTATAGATAGGACTTGAGTGAAGGCAAAGTAGAGAAGGATGTGTCTAAATTGTCACTGGGCTCCTCCGGCAACATGGGACATCTGGCAGGCCTTTGGTGGTAGATGAGTTTTCCCTCTGCACTGACACTGTGTTCTTCCTTTCTCTCCCACAGCTCCAGAATCCTTTGGTTCCATAAGTGCTGGTTTGAGGAAGCTTAATCCTGTCCTGAGGTTCCCCCAGAAACATAAGGAACTATCTTCCTTTGAATCAGGTAAAATCTCTTTTAAGAAATCCACTGAGGAGGGAAGAGACAACTCTGTTCCAAAGTACTACTTTTAAAAGTAGGTATTTCCATAGGAGTATAGATTTAGAACTGGAAAGGATCCAGAGAAGTCCAGCCTTCTCATTTTGCAGATGACAAACCAAAACTCAAAGGTTAAATGACTTGTCCCAGTTCATGCAGGTAGTGAGTACAGTAGAGGCAGGATTTGAACCCAAGTTTTCAAATGCAGCACTCCTTCCATTGCATGAACCTTTATAGTGTTCTACTGAATGGAAAAGAAAGTGCCTCTTAGATGTCTTGGGTTAAATCTCTCTATATCTGTCTCTGTCTCTCTGTCTCTGTCTCTGCCTCTCTCATATTCAGGTATTTTTCACAGGCCCTTTCAGTTGCTAAAGTTTGTTGTTTCTTTCCATTTTGTAAGCTACTGAGTGAATACCAGTAAAAGGAGGCAGTGGTGATGAGCAGCAAGAGAATCCTGGCCTGCCCATTCCCAGCCCAGCACTGTTCTCTATAATTCTGTGCCTCCTATTCATGTGCTCTCCTAGCCCTCTGTTTCTGAAAAGGAGAGATGATCTGTTCTCAATCTGTGATTTAGAGCAGGAAAGTACCTCAGAAACCATCTTAGTTCAGTCTCTTTATTTTATAAATAAAAGGAAACTGAGAACCAAGGAGATTAGTTAGTGATTTTCCTTCCAAGGTCTCACAAGTAGTAAACATTAAAAGAGGGATTTGAATCCAGATCTTGTGACTCTAAAGCCAGGGCTTTTTCCATTGTACCAGAAAAAGATCATAAACCAAAAGCGCCTTCATGATGTCAGTATAAAATATTATTGCTGTTTCTTGTGATAGCGTGGATCTCTTCTAATCTTAACCTTTACTCAACCCTCTATCCTGGCTCCTTTTCATAACCAAGCTCCTAGAAACAGCTGCCTGGGCTTGTTTGTCTCTATTTTCTTACCTCCCACTGACCTCTCGTCACTTTGCAGTCTTATTCCCAAATCTTTTAATTGCCAAATACAGTAACCTCTTCTTAGTCTTCCTCTTTCTTGACTTCTGTGTACCATTGGATACCGTTGACTACCCTTATACACATATCCTTGATTTCCATGATAGTGCTTTCTCCTGGTTCTCTTTCCTATCTGGCTGTTCTTCCTCAGACTCATCATCTATGTTCCACATCCTTTATATGGACTCTTTGCAGACTTGGGAATTTTTTCCCTTATTAATTTTACTCCCTTCCCCCCTTAAATATTAATCCAAACTCTGCCCTTTCAGGCCTTAGGAATCCATAGCAAAAGGTGTGTCTTCCTCACTTGTAAAATCTGGGGTTTGGCCTGGAAGATCTCTGAGGTTCTTTCCATATCTCTTGATTCTGTGTGAGTATTAAGTAGAAATTCTAAATTTTTTGAGGGGTTCAGGTTTACAATGAGATCTACTCCAAATGAATTGACAGAGCTGTGGGTGAAGTAACTGTAGGCACATCCTGGAATGTATGGTTTCTCTATTAAAAGCCTTGGAGCTAAGGCAAGCTTTTAAAGGACAGATTTCTGACAACACTGAAGATTGTGGGAGTTGTTTTCCAGTACATTAATTAGACCAGCTTGGATTTGTCATTTTTTTTGTTCAAAGGAAAAATGCCGTTTAGTCCAGTTAGTGGAAAGTAGTTCAGCAGGCTGTGGATTACATTCAGAGAATGCTTGAGTTTGTGGCCTACTGCCTTGCTAGGAAAATGTTTAATCAACAATTGTCCTGAAAACCTTCAGGTCCAGGCCAAATGAGCTTTTGACCATCCTGAAAACTATTTCTATGCAATCATTTGGCTAAGTTCTGTATTTTTTCCACAGGTCAGCAAAGATGTCAAACGACCCTCCCCCTCCCTATCCTGGGGACCCTTCAGCTCCCCTCTTGGAGGAGAAGACTGGAGGCCCACCTGGTGCAGGTAGGTCTTTTCATGATGGAAAAGCCACTGGCTTACAAGGAGGCTCCTTAGAGTACAAAATTCAGACTTTTGAGAGAGCCTCTTTTTGACATTCAAGGAAAGAGCCTGAAGAAATGTGTCTAGTGACATGGACCTTCCCAATTACTAATCTAACCCTAAAATCCCAGAGGTTCCCTTACCTAGGGAAATGTCAGCTTTCACCTTTTCCCAGAGGCAAGTTTTAACTCTGAGTAAATGTAGACCTGAGGCAGAAGCTGACAGGATCTCTTCTCCTTTTCTCCAGGTAGAGCCTCTCCAGCTATGGTACAACCCCCTGGCATACCCCTACCCCCACCAGACATTGGACCTCCTCCCTATGAGCCACCGCTTCATCCGCTCCCTCAGCCAGGCTTCATCCCTCCCCACCTGAATGCAGATGGTACTTACGTGCCCCCAGGTAAGATGAGAGGGCCCATACTGGGAGAGTCTCCTGAACCCTTTATTGGCTTGATTTATTTTCCCCCTTATCCTCAGTATAGCTCCCTACCTGATAATAGGTAGAGGGGCTGTCCTAGCGTTGATTCACTCTGTATCCATTCTGTATTTGAGAGTACCTACTCTCCACCTACTGTAAGAAAGACTAAACAATCAGCACTTTTTTTCCTAGAGGGTTTTTTTTTGTGGAGGGGGGAGACAGATACAAGAGAAGATAATCATAAGTACAGTGTAAGATAAGTGGCAAATGAATGGTAAATTTAGACAGTAACTGCTAAAGGCATTCTGTCTTCTTAGGAGAGGTTTACATTCATTTTATTTTTTTAATTCAGTTTTATTTTCAGCTCCAAATTCTCTTCCTCTCCTTTCCTTCTCCCCTATTCAGTGAGAAAGCAAGAAATAGAAAACCCATTACAAGTATGTGAAAACTAAATTTCCTTTAAAAATTTTTCAGTAATTTTTTTTCCCAGTTACACATGAAAACATTTTAGCATACATTTTTAAAAAACATTTTGGGTTCCGAATTCTCTCCCTCCCCTCCTTCCTCCCTGAGAATGGCAAGTAATTTGATATGTGTCATCACAAACCCAATTGCTGCATTAGTCATATCTGAAAGGGGGAGGAGCACAAGAAAAGGAAATGTGTTTCTGTTTGCACTCCTGAGTCCGTGAGTTCTCTCTGGAGCTGGACAGCATGTGTCATCATGAGTCCTTTGGAATTATGGTTGGTCATTGTACTGACTGTCTTTTAAAGTTGACTCTCTCTACAATATTGTGGTTAATGGAGAAATTATTCTTCTGGTTCTGTTCACTTCACTTAGCATCTCATGATACAAATCATCCCTGGTTTTTCCAAAATCATCCTCCTTATCACTTCTTGTAGCACAATATTCCATCATGTTCGTTTATGTGTTCAGTCATTTCCCAATTGATGAGCATCCCCTCAGCTTCCAATCCATTCTTTACCACCACAAAAGCGCTGCTACAAACATTTTGTATATATGGGTCCCTTTCCTCTTCCTTTGATCTTTGGGGCATAGACCTAGTAGCAATGTCCCTGGGTCAGAGGGTATGCACAGTCTCATAGGTTGGGGGCGTAGTTCTATATTGCTTTCTAGAACGGTTGGATTAGTCGATAGCTTCACCAGAAGTGGAGCTATTTTTTCACATACCCTCCTTTTGTGTCATCTTACTACCATCTTAGTGATGGTCGTTTTAGTTTGCCTTTGCCTAATTTTTAGTGATTTAGAGAATTTTTTTTTCATAAGACTGTTGATATCTTTGGTTTCTTCCTCTGAAAACTGCTTTTGGGGAGCAGTTCTTATTCTCATAAATTTGACTTAGGTACCTCAATATCTTTGAAATGAGACTTTTATCAGTAAAACTTGCTGCAGAGATTCCCCTACCGTCTTTTCCTGCTTTCCTTCTAATCTTAGCTACTCTGCTTTCGTTAGTGCAAAAACCTTTTAATTTAACATAACAAAAATTATCCATTTTACCTCCTGTGAACGTTTATACCTCTTATTTGAACACTGTGTTTTCCCTTATCCATTGATTATTTCTTCTATGCTCCACTAATTTGCTTACAACATGACCCTTTATTTCTAAATCATGTATCCACTTTGAGCTTATCTTGATATATGGTATGAGATGTTGAGCTATACCTGGTTTCTGCCAGACCACTCTCCAGTGGCTCAACAAAAGGCATTCATTTTCCATGTCTTTAGAACAGGGATTCTTAATCTGGGGTCTAGTGAACTTGCTTTTCCAGTATTTTGATAAATATATTTCAATATAGTTTCCTTTGTAATCCTATGTATTTTATGCATTACCCAAAAAGGTCTATGACACACAAAAACATTAACCCCTGATCCCAAGAGCTTTGGAAACAAATTTATTAGGTGTCTTTTAGCTATATATGGCAAGCCTTCATGTAGTTCTAGTTATTCATTTTGAGCAGGGTTGCTTAAGGCTTCCAGTGGTTAATAAGTGTCTGAAGATCCTCCACTATTTTGGGCTGTCTTATGAAACCAGACTGCAGCACAAAGTCTTAGACAAGGGGATGAGTGAGTAGGGACAACCTCAAGGTTGGAGTCCTTAGTACAAATGGGGCATAGATTGCCTGGCAGGCAACTGAGAGTCAGCCCTGGAGGAACCTAGGGAAGAGGAACCCTGCAGTAAAGGCATAGGCGTCATTCATCAAACTGTGGCCTCTCTCCTTGAACCATTGACTTGACTAAAGATGTAGTAAAAACAGTTTTCATTTATTATTTTGGCTGCAGTCTGTTAAGCTTCAGTTATACTAAACATATACTGTTTTATAAATAGAACATTATTATAAGTAGCTTTAGGAAATGAGCTCAGAACAGCACAGTGATTCCATGCAGTCCTAAGAACCCTCCCTGATTTCCCAGATAAACTCAAATGCATTGTCAAATTACTCTAGGAGATTATTTTTGGTTTAAAAGGTGTAGACTGTTAAAAACTGTAACATGTAATTTCAAAGACCTTTGATATACAACTTTAACTATTTCAGTTCCCAAAACAAACAGCAACTTCTTCCTCCAGTCTTTCCCTAACATTACACATACTAACAAGCTACCTGAAATTTGACACCTATTCCAGATGTCCCCATCCCTTGCCTTTTTTGCCCTGCTCTACCTCAAACTTTCAATATATATCAGATCTCTTTGTACTTATAGATGGGGATGGATGACTAGGTGGACACAGAAGCATCATGGTAACAGTTTAGAGCACTAGCTTTGGAGTCAAAGGACTTGAGTTCACATTCGGCCTCTGGCACTATCTGTGTGACCTTGGGCAAGTCATTTAACCTCTCTGGGCCTCAGTTTTCTCAACTGTGAAATGAGGTGGTTGTCAAGGCCTCTGTATAGCTCTATATTTGTGATTCTCAGCCATTAAGCACCTACTATGTGCCAGACACTGTGCCAACAGCACTGATAGCAGGATGGGGATCAGAAAATGAGGCACTGTTTACAAAGCGGTTATCATAGCGCCTGGTCCATAGAGGCACTTCATAAATCCTTATTCCCTTCTCCCCTTCCTAGAAAAAGTGGGATTTAGGTCGAGTGTTAAAGAAAACAAGGGAAGCTAAAAGTAGGTGAGGGGACAGAGTATTTCAGGCATGGGCAGCAGCCACACAGCAAAGGCACAGAGGTGGAGATCAAGTGTCCTGTTGATGAAATATAGAATGTGCCAGTGTGGATGGATTGTAACACGTGTGAAAGGGAAAATGGTATAGGAAGAGTAGAAAGACCGAAAGAAAGCAGGTTATAAAGACCTTTAAATGCCAGATAACTTTATGGAGGTAATAGGAAGCCATAGGAGTTGGAAGAGGAGTAACATGGTCAGATTTGCACATTAGCTGGTGGAGGATGGACTGGATTGGGCAGAAACTTGAGGGAGGGAGACCAGTTAGAAAGCTGTCACAGACAAGAGGTAATAGAGGCCTGTACTAGAGAGGTGGCTATGTGAGTGGGGAGAGGGGACTTTTACAAGAGATGTTGTGAAAGTTGAAACAGTAAGATTTGACAACAAATTGGATCTGTTGGTGAGCTGAATGTGAGTAATGAGGACAGAGCCCAAGTTGTGAGCCTGGATGACTGGGAGAATGGTGGTACCCTTGCTAACTATATGAAAGTTGGAAAGGAGGGATGGGTTCAGGGAGAAAGATAATGAGTTCTGTTTTGGACATGTTGAATTTTGAGATGCTTAGAAGACATTTGGTTCTAGATGTCCAGTTACTGACGTGAGACTGGGACTCAGGAGAGAGAGTAGGTATTCAGATCTGGGAATTGTCTGTACAGAAATAATACATGAGGAGTGACAAAATAATCATGTGATACCATACGGAGGGAGAAGAGAAGGGTGCCCAGAACACAGCCTTGGGGGATACACTTCAAGTTAGTTAAGATCCAGCAAAGGAGGCTGAGAGAAGGAGCTCTCAGGTAGGAGAATCTAGAGAAAACAAATGTCCTGTGGATCTGAGGAAAACCTATCCAGGGTTCATGATTTATCCACATAACCAGGGTCATAGTGAACTCCTAGGCAATAAATAATCCAAATTTACAAAATGTGAAATTAAAGCAGTACTCTCAGGTATTGGCTGACAGCTGTAGGTTAATCTTTGAAAATCCCCCACCTTTTGTACCCAGGAAACTCATATGAAGTCTTTCCAAAAGCTTCCAGCTTTTTTCTCATTTACATATGCCTTGCTGCCTTTTCATAACACATTCCAAGACAAATCACTGGTAAAAATTAATAGTCATGATGATAAAACTTGTGAGATTTTCCACAGAAAAATAATGGGAATCGAGAGTCATTTTAATAGGGTGTAGCAGGATTCAGATTTCTAAGTAACATCACCAAATTAATCATTTAAATATTGCATAAGTAACCTATTTTACATTTTGGTTACATTCCAGATATTCCTATTTCTTGTAAATGGAACTGTTTTCAAGCTCTCGTTTAGATGTTCATAAAGGTAGAAGGGTGCTTATTTTTTTACTGCAAAAACCAAAAACTGTTAGAGAAGAGTAGTGTGAATTTAGGACCAAAGCTAGCTTTTAACAATCTTCTGTGGAATCATCCCATCTTGTGGAGAGGGAACTGCATAGCTTTAATTCCTCTGTGTTACTGTTCAAATAGGTGAGCTCTATCCAGTTGTAAATTTTACAAAATTCACGTTGCCTATTAGTAACAGTCTAAAACTTTAAAAACCAATTTTCTAATTATCATGTTTGGAGGACCACTGAATTTCCATTTAGATGGAGGAGAATTTCTCTTTTCATTTTATTAGCTTGAAAATTTATAAAGACATTTCTGTTATCACAGTAACTGTAGATTAAGCATCAGGAGTTAATAGGATTTCCAGCTTCCCAAATGTCTTATACTATTTACCCAAAACAAATTCATTTTTCACGTGTCTGGGTGTACACCTTTAAGTGTTTGGATAATAGTTTTCCAGAAGGAGGAATGTCATGACCCTTGGTAAAACACTTCTATTACTGAATTAGCATTTTGGGACCCCTTCTGATGAAGTCTCTGTACCCCTTCTAATTAGAAAACATGAAATACATGGGATCCCAAAGGAAACCTGTATTGAAATATAGTTATCAAAGTATTAAAAGTCAAATTCATGGATCCCCTTAATTCCATCCCTGAATGGGGGGTGGGAAATGGAAATCATGTACTGTGGATCATAGAACAAGAACATCTGCTCTAATAGGAAAGTTTAAGGTTAGTATTTGTGGGATTAAGCATAAAATAATTCAAAGTCTCCCCAATCGTCAGGTAGATTACAGGAGGCTAATTCAGGTTTAAAGTCGTAATTCCTAATATAATAATGTTTGCATAAAATAAGTTCGTGAGAACCAAGAACCCAAGAGTGTGACAAGCTAGGCAGTTTATCGGTGTCATTGTTAGTAAATAGAAAACTATCTCAGTTGGATAGATGCTTAATGTAAACAGCTTATCATAAATGCAGCTCATTCTGCTACAGTTTGGCTTTGAGATAAGACAAAGCACTAAAGTTTTTCCACAGAGAGGAGAGACACACTCAGGAGATGAATGCTCTCAGTTATACTGGAGTTAAGTAAAGTCGGCACATAGTTCAAGCGAACCTCCATGGTCCTCCATACTTCAATAATGGGCATTCATAGAGTGTGAGTGGTGAGGGAGGAGATGGAAAATGAGAGAGAAAAGATGACTTTTAGAAAGAAAAAGGCTAATTTCAAATGTTTAACTTTACTAATTCCCCATTTTAATAATCTCTGATGTGCATCCAGGGAAATGACTATGAAATTCAGTTGAAAACCAAATTTAATCTAGTTCCCCTCATAATTTGAAAATTCATAGTCAGAGAGTGACATGTTATTTTTTATGAAGTCATGAATTAGTCTTTTATCAATGCAGTAAATCTCAGAAGCTTAAAGATAGTCTCTTTCTCTTTGTATTTTTTATTATCTCTTTTTGGTTTCTTTTTTTCCCTTCCTGGTTAGACCAGGTAAAGATGGGGGGAAATATTTGACAAAATTTGGCTCTAGTTCCAGAGAGTTTTGGGGGAAGTTTCTTTAGTAAAAAACTTGCATTTCCTTTAAAGTGACGCCAATTCTACTAGAGACTGTCTTCCCCTTTTTGCTGAACAACGTTTATTTTTAGGTAAAAGGAAAAATAAACTGATGAAAAAATGAACCATTTGCTGGGATAAGATGCTGCTGTGTACTAGGGATACAAAAAGAGGCAAAAAACAATCCTTACTCTTAAGGAGATTACAGTAACTACAACCCTGGGAGGCGTTATTATCCCCACTGTACAGATGAGAAAACTGAAACAGAAGTTAAGCAATTTGCTGAGGGCCACAAGCATGTGTATGAACAAGTATGTGAGGCAGGATTCAGACTGAGGTCTTCCTGACTCAAGGCCCAACACTATCCACTTCATCATCCAGTGGCCTCACCTTAGTCAGGCCCTTTCTCATGAAACTGTTTAATGAGATTATCTCCATTATACCAAAAGTGTCTCAGTCCTTGGAAAATTCTGGTTTTCCCTTACAAGAGTGGAAACATCCATAGATACACTGTTCCAAAAAGAGTAGGAGGTAAAGAAAGTGATTATCAAAACTGAGGTGTGTGGAGACTTTATACCATCCATTCCTAGTCTCAATGAACTGTCTCTACCTTAGGTTATACATTTCAAGCTTTTCCTGTTAATGGAGTGAATCTGAAATAACAGTTGCCTTCTGTAATGTTAATAGAATAGGAAGATCTTCCCTGCCCATTAATAGGCCCAACACATGGAGTCTGTGGTCACATGGAGCTTGAACTGGGAGAAGAGTCCAAGTTGTGAAGGATTTTAAATGCCGGGATTGTTTATATTTAATCTAAAGACTATAGGAAGCCACAGGAGGTTCATAGGGGAATGGCATTTTCAGATGGCCATTTCTCTCCAGAGAGAACTCTGGAGAGAAAGAGCACAAGCAGAGCAGAGAGAGAGAAGCACACTGTGAGTGCGCTGAGGAAGGGGAACTTATTTTTGTGGGAAGGCCTGATAGCAAGAAGGTTTAAGAAGTCACTGCTCCCTGGATTAGTGATAAGTACCCTGTTAAATCTTACCTCCTGGTGTTCTAATGATTTCCCAAATAAATATTTTGGTTTTGCCTTTGAGGAAGAGAGTTTATATTTTGTGAATTTACTCTGGAAATACTCATAAATATTCTTAGCAGCTGCTCTATGGGGATTGCGTTGGTGTGTGCCTTCCGTGTGCCAAGTGTTGTGCTAGTTGCTGGGATACTAGACAAAGATAAAACAGCCTCTACCTTTAAGGCAGGGGAGACATGTACATAGAGAAAAATAAAAAGCAAAGGTAAGGCAGTTTGGTGAGAGCAGTAGCAGCTCTTTGGAGGGGCCCTCTCAGGAAAAGCATGTAGAAAGGAGTGCTCCAGCTTTGGATTAAAGGGAAGGATTCTCTGCAGTGGAGGGGACGTGGATGTCTATTCTAGACCTGAGGTAAACAGCAAGGACAAAGACACCAAATAGGAGCTGGAGAGCTGTTTTAGAGTAACAGCAAGAAGGCTGTTCTATGTTATCTGTTTGGCTGAACCATGCAGCACAGTTCGGGGGGAGGAAATGTGTAATAAAAGTTGAACAGGTTGAGTCCAAGTTCACCTTGTGAAGGATTTTAAATGCCAGGATTGTTTATATTTAATCCAGAGACTATAAGAAGCCACAAGAGGTTGATAGGGGAATGGCATTTTCAGATGCCCATTTTAGGAGAATCTTTTTGGTGAAGGACTAGAACGTGGACTGGAGAGAGGAGGAAGACCAACTAGATAGTAAATGCAATAGAAGTTCAGTTGAGAAGTAATAAAGGCTTGAACCAAGGTGACAGTCATATAAATAAAGGGATGGATCCAAGAGATATTTTGGAATTATAAATTTAAAATGATATATAAATTGAGTGAGTAAGAAATCAGAGTTGATGCCAAAGTGTGTGAACCTGGATGGGATGACTTGAAGTCATACTGGAATGAGCTTTTATCCCATTCTGTGAAGGACTTTCGGATGCAAATGGTCAGCCAGGGACAGGGAATTGGGACTTCCAAATACGTCATTACAGAGTTTAACTGCTCCAACAGTTCATTTAGGTCCCTGTACAGACTTCTTATGTCCATTTGGTAGAGGAAGAGGGGGCAAAATTTCTGAATTAACCTATTACCCTTTGGTACTGGAAAAGCTAACATTTTTTTTTTTTTTGCAGGTCTAATGTTTGGGGAAAATTAGCTATCTCTGAGTTACTGTTGTCTCTTTTCCCTAGGCTTCTATCCACCTCCTGGTCCCCATCCTCCCATGGGCTACTACCCCACAGGTCCTTATCCAGGCCCTGGGGGCCATACAGCCACCGTCCTTGTCCCCTCGGGGGCTGCAACCACAGTGACTGTGCTGCAGGGAGAAATCTTCGAGGGTGCGCCAGTGCAGACAGTGTGTCCTCACTGCCAGCAGTCTATCACCACCAAGATCTCCTATGAAATTGGCCTGATGAACTTTGTACTAGGTTTCTTCTGCTGCTTCATGGGGTATGTGGAAAAGCCTGGCCTGGGTGAGGCAAGCATTCTGCCCACTTCTCATATCTTTTATCGTGGTTCACTTGCAGAGCTGCTTTCCGATTATCCACAACACCTTCTGACCCTGTTAGTTCCGCAGACCAGTTTTATAACTGTTGGTTTAGGCTGTTGCTCATCATCTCCATCCTCAACACCTTTCCCTGGTCACAGCTTCTTTGTTCTCATGGTTAACTTTTCCTTTGTTTCAGGTGTGACTTGGGCTGCTGCTTGATCCCCTGCCTGATTGATGACTTCAAAGATGTGACCCACAGCTGTCCTAACTGCAAAGCCTACATCTACACGTACAAGCGCCTGTGCTAACGGAGACCACCCGGGAGCTGGGACCCGGGATTACCATCTCTCCTTTTGGCTTGTCAATCCTATACCCTGTGCTTTGTTTTCCTGCTTGGCAGTAGCTTCTCCCTTTTTCCTCCTTAGGTTGGAAGCAGGGAACTCCTGTCCTCTCTGGTCTGTCCAGCCCAGGGATATTTGTATCTCTTCTGGTTAGGGTTTGGCAGATTGGAAGTTTAGTGTCAGTGGGGTGGGGGGAAGTGACAAGCATGTTATTTTGGATATTTATATTTTGCTTAGTATGTATAATCAGGATTTCAAGAGTGAATGAACTATTCACTAGCAGAGGGACTCTCCCCACTGAAAGTTTCCAGATCATGCTACTGTAATATTAGGTACTGGTTCTTTCACATTTGCCTCCTTGGGAATCAAGAGAAAACTTGCATCCTGGAACAGCAGTTTGTTTCATGGGGCCTCTGGGATAGAAGTTCCTCTTCCTACTACCCTATCCGTATGCCTTCTACAGTGACAGTTACCTTCTATTACCAGTCAGTTTGCCACTTTTGCATGTCTGTTCTGATACTTTCTATACTACAGAATAGCCCAAGGTGTAGGGCTCATGACTACGAGCCAGACATGGGATGCTGACCATGGTGGTACTGAAGGTGGAAGGGAGCTCTTGCTTAAGGAGCAGAGAAACCAGGAGGCAAAGTGGTCATTAGTAGCCACCGAGAGCACACAACAGGGGAAGAGGTCGATTCCAAAGGCCATCATCCTGTGTTTGTAATTATACCAAGAGAGCTCTAAGTTCCTAAAATAGACTAAAGCAGCCTGGGATCATGCAAATTCTGGTAGGAACTAGATGCATCATGAAAGACAGGATTTCTATGTAGTAGAAAGAGTTGAAAACGCTGCATTAGACACTCTCAGGTATCACAGTTTAGGATGTGTAGAAGCTCTGTAGGACTGAGTGCTGATTAGGAAAGAGTTGGTGTGCAGTGAGGTTGTCAGACCTCAAAGAGCCCTGCTCAAGCATGACGCCATTTTGGAACAAGGAGCAGGGCCGACTTAGAAAAGGTAACCAAGCAAAATCAACTGCATCCAGAAGTCCCAACACTGTACCTGCAGACCCCTGCTGAACCCCATCTCTGGGACGATGAGGGGGAAGTGGCAGTGGAGGACTCAGCTTGTTCCTGCATTTCAGTCCTTTTCTGTGTCTCAGCTGCACACCTGTGGTGGGAGGGGACTGGGAAGAGGCCAGAAGTCTACACTACTAACTGTTCTAAATTCTGCTCCACCCTCGCTTCCCAGACATGGAAATTTATTGATTGGCCACTAGATGGCACATGCACAGCACGCTTGGAGTGAAAGGTTTTGGCAGAGATTTTCTCTTTTAAACGGTTCTGGGGAACACTATTTTTGCACTAAACCTTTTAATATCCATTGTGTTTAGAGCTTCAGTTGGAGAAATCATGTTATTTAATTTAAGCAGAGAATGAAGAGAGGTGATGATGGGTAATGAGGCTGAGCTGACATCTGATTTACGCCTGTTACTGAATGGAAGACTTGGGACCTGGGTCATAAGCATCACTGCTACTCCTGTACTCCTTCCCTGGTTTCTGCAATTCAAATGCATGTCATCCTATTAATGTGAACCTGTTTGTTCCCAAGTCTTGGTTTATCACTTACATTAAATTGGCCCATCTGCCCACCTTTCCCTATGTATTTTTATTTTGCCTAGGAGGAGCATTGGGATCTGAAATATTCAAAACCTGTTTGGTCTTACCGAAGTCTTCAACCATTAGCCACAGCAGATCTGGGGTTCTAGATAACAGCCTTAAGAAGTAGCTTGGCCTAAGGGATAGTTGGCCTCAGAAACAGGTGGCTCCAATTTATACCTTTGACTCATAATGGTTATGTGACTGGGCAAATTACTTAACTTCTCAATGCTGTACCTTTCCCTCACAATTTTAACCCTTTTCCTTTGGGCTTTTCCCCTCCTCTAATAAATAACTTCAGAAATCAGTAGGGATATCAGTGACAGTATTAGAAAAGGCAAGAACCTGGGTGAGACGTTTGTGTGGATACAGCATTCCCCCACCCTCACTGAAGATAGCACCACCCACATTGACAAGCTAGCATAGTCAATCTATCCTTAGCCCATAGAGGAAGCTGAAGAAAAGGTGCCTGTTTGAGTTGGTAGAGGAAGTTCTGCATGAGGAACTCCTTAAGCCCATCCCAAGTTAAAAAAGTTCTGGATGGTAACTCAATTTCATATGCCTATGCTAGGAATAGGGATAGGTAATGAGTGGAATTAAGTGTTGTACTTAATCTTCTCAGGGAACAGAGAAACTGAGTAAGGGAGGTGGTAACGGAAGGGCAACCTCTACACTGTCAACTATTTGTATTCCTTGTCCTGTGCTAATCAGTACTTTTGGGGGCCAATCTGAGTTGGCATAAAGCCAGCAGGATGTAATATACTGGTGTTGGATTCAAACAGAAATGGGGGCCACTAAACTGTACATGAGGGTCCCTGTAGGCTGCTCATTTACTTAGAGGACCACAAGATAACTTGTATTTTGTTAAATATTTCTCATTTACGTTTTCATCTGGTTTTGCTACACTTGGGAGTGTGGCCTGTGGGACAGTGTGTGATGAAGAGAAAAGCTCAAGACTTGAAAGAGACCACCTGAGTTTACATCTTGTCACTTGCTACATGACCTCAGTCAAGTAACTTCATCTGAGATATAAAAAATTAGGCGGCTGGGTTAGATAATCCCCAAATCTCTTCAGTTCCAATATTCTGTGACCTAGACTTTTGAACAAATGTGAAATCTAAAACAGAAGAGGGGCCGCCACTACTTGACTCCAAGGCTCAGGTTAAGAACCTCATTTGTCCAATATACCTACTTAGGGGTAGTGCTGGATACCACTTCCCCCCTCTCCCAAATTCTTCTGCTCAGGGGGCTGTGTGGAGGTAGCAGTACTTATTTTACATTACATTATGAAACGAAAGGCAGAAAGTTTCAAGTATAAACTTTATTGGATGCTTTAGCATTTACATTGGTTACATGAGAAGCCAAACTCTTTGCTCCTGTTGTTCTGTCCAGGAGGGACAGCAAGGGTTGGTCTGCTGGAGGAAGAAAATGAAAATCTTCCTCAGAGTCTAGGGCACAACCCTGGTTCCCGGCTCAGAAACACAGGCTTTTTTCCTCCCAGGGCTATCTGTCCCCCTGCCTTTGGTGTGGTGGACACAGTGTAGCAGCTTTATTCTTTTGTTCTCTCCCCTCCTTCCACCCCAACAAGTTACCATTGTTCTGAGTGAAGCATCTCATCGACTGAGTGATCAACACAAACCTGAGTGATGAGAGACGAGAAGGAAGAGCCCTAAGTACATGGTGGAGCCCTTAGGGGAGGAGCTGACTCCACCAGGCTGAGGGAAACTGCTCCACTGCATAGAGGTTTTTGGATCTCAGCCTGCTTCCTATATCGCTAAGTTCTGGGTTGGAGTCCTCCTCTGGGTTTAGACTGCTGGGGAGATCCATGGGTTACAGAATCATGTTGCAGAGAGCAGTCTGTTGGACACTGACTTCAGTGTCTGGTTTTATTGGTTTCTTGTTTTCTCAAACCCAGCTTTAAAAAAAAAAAAGTCACGTGAGGTGATGGGTTTAGTCAGTGGGGCTAGGGTAGGGATAGGGCGGTTGACTGGGATTATGCCTGGGAAGTACCAGGGTCACAGGCTCCTCCTTCACATGAAGTACCAGGCCATCAGTCCGGAAGCCAGGGCCACAGCAGCAGCAAGGATGAGTTGAAGGTTGAGCTGCCTCACTACAGCCGTGACATTTTTGAAGGGGCAAGCACTCCCCTCCTGGGCACCTGCAGGGGCAATGCCAATAAGAGACACCAAGGGGTTAGAAAGCCAAGGTGAACAGCCCTGTTTGGATACATTGGAGAAGGGTAAGACCCACCTTTACCTTGCTGAACAGCATAGTAGGGGCACTTTCGCACATCTCCTTTCCCATCATGCACTAGGAGCTCTCCATCCTGGGATTCTGTGGCCAGCAAAGAGCCAGCCTTGTCCAGTTCATTGAAAATCTGGGGGAAAAGAATATCAACTGAGCCCTCACCGGACAGATTTCCTGTAGTCTATATTGAGGGGCTGGGGTGCCAGGTGATGTGACTAGGATCAAGGATTAGAGGGAAAGCAACTTTCCGTTACAAGTGTCAGGGTAATTCCCTATAACCTGCTGCTGCTGGGTCAATCAAATATCAGAGTCTTTCATGCCCTCCCTGTGGGGTGCAGACTGATCTCAGATCTGCTGAGGCAGCTTTTCTTGGTTCCTCATAGTCCTTTGATTCTCTCACTGATGGGAATATCCCAGGGGAACCAATCACTGGGTTCCACCATACATACACAGCCTGATTAATTCACTTCCACAGCCCGACCCAGGGAAATCTAGTTCCAATATTCTTAAGGACAGATTCAGAAATGAGTAGTTTAAAAAAATCATGGCATAGGGTTTAGAAAGCAGCTCTGGAGTCAGGGAGACCTGGGTTCAAGTCCCACCTCTTGACACATGATGGCTGTGTGACCCTGGGACAACTAACTTAACATCTCACTGCCCCGGGAATTCTTTCAGACGGTAACTTGCAGAACAGTTGCAGTTCTGTATTGACAGGAATTTTCTCACCAGGTTCCCTATACCAATAAAATCAGAGGTCAAGACCAAACAAAAAGTTTAAAAAGTTAGCCTAGGGAAAAAATCAATCTGAGATACACAGTGGGCATTTCCTGAATGACCTCATGCTATTAATTCAAGGTGTCTCTTGTTATGAGGAGGGGAAGCCTGCCTAGGGGAGCTGCAGTCTACACAGAGAGCGTGCTGAGGATTTGAGAGTTCCCAGGAATAGGCCCAAAGACTGACTGATTCATTACCTACTATATCCAAAAGCCCATGTCATAGTGAATGAAAGCCCCCCAAGACAAAGGAACTTGGTATCAAGAGTTTAAAGTGGACCTTCCCAAACCACCATCTGAGTGGCCTTTACTGTGCTATTATGTTCCCACTTGGAGCACTTGATTCCAGAGCTCAGTATCACTCCTAATTCATTTTCTCTCTAAATCTAGGTAGGATGCTTCTAGTACCCTTCTCTGAAAGGTAAAACTGCAACAAGATAGAACTTGCTTGAAATTGGCCTCACATCTGAGGCATACAAAGTAACTTCTTATCCTAAAAAAAGTGAAAATCATAGCATTTTCTGAAATACTTTTAAACAAATGGCTATGACCAGCAAAGTCTTTGGCAAAATCTCTGCCAAGTTTAGGTCCTCAAGTTAAGAGGTGGTGTGCAATTCCATTTCTTACCTTTGGTCGGACCACACATTCACCCTATTCTAATGTGCCGCCTCCATCCCCCTCCTCCACCCATCTACCCACACATTTGCCCTAAGGGCAGTTAAGGCTCAACCCCCTCTTGCCAAACAGATCCCTTTCCTACTTAGAAATCTAGCCAATCCCACCATCCCTCCACTGGTACCTGCATGTTGTACTCGAAAGCCCTGTTAGCCTCCTCGACAATTTTCTCCTTGGTCTTCAGATCCAGGTCCAGGGCATTCATCCTAGCCCGATAAAACTGCTTGAACTGCTGGGCATTGTCTACATTTTCAAACGTGTAAAACTGGGTCCCTTCTCCTGTGCTTGGTAGCTTCAGTACCCGCTGCGCCACCTTCTTCAGTACCTGGCCCCCAGAAAGGTCCCCCATGTACCGGGTATAAGCATGGGCCACAAGGAGCTCTGGCTCGTGCTGCCCCACGTGATGGATCCGGTCTACATAGCTCTGGGTGGCCTCTGAGCACTTCACTTTCTCCCTCCACTCCTCCCCAAAGAAATACTTCATGTCCTTGGTCAGTGCCTCCTTGCGATGTAGCTCCGTGGGGAAATACAAGGGCGCAAAGGCTGGGTGGTCCTTGTTAAAGTCCATCTCCTCTTCCAGGGCTGAGTACGTGAAATAAAGTGCAGTGGTAGCTAGCTGTCATGGACAGGTAAGGAAGAAGGGAAAGAGATGTGCAGGTGAGTACTGCACAGTCAGGAGAGCTCAAGGCCATCATTAGCTCACTAGCAATTCTGGCTATCTAACATCAAAAAGAAGACTCTTTAGAAGCACAACTCTAAAGTGGCCCTCGTACATAAAACCAACTGTCAGATCTAGGCCCTCTGCCTTAGAGCCGTGACCACCTCCATTTCCATATCTCTTTTGTTTAGACATCACACACTTAGGGGAAGTTGTTGGCTGTTTCTGCAGAACCTCTGTTGGACACTTGGCCTTCAGAAGGACTGGCAGGTAGGGCAATGCCAGTCTCTGAGCAAGTCAAGAGTTAAGACATAGTTGGAAGACCCTGAAATTGACCCTATCCCCTCTCCTTATGCCTTTAACAGATCCTCTGGTGACCAAGGTCTCCAAGGGGCCACTGTGCTTTAAAAACAGAAAAAGAAGGGGTCAACAAGCATGTGTGTAAATCACTTTACATAACAGTGTTCCCAGACCACCATATTATGCTAATCAAATCTTTACAAATGAAATTACTTGAAACATGCTTAGGAAACTTATTTTAAAAAATCTTATATAGTTAATTCTTTATCACACAAATATTTAATTTCTGTTAACTCAAGACTTTTTGATTACATACAGCCACAATTACCTTGGCCTCCTTTGTAAGCTTCTAGAGGAGCCTCCCGGAGAGATTCAGTCTTCCATCCCCATATTAACATGAAGCATACATTAGTGGGTAGGTACACTGAAGCTTTCCCACTACCATCCTTTTCCACCCTGTATGGTCAAATTGTCCTCTAGCATTCCTAAAGCTCTTAGCTCATCAGGAACTGCCACAGCTTCATGGAGAATACAAACCTTAAAGAGATCCTTCTTGATGTGACCTTTCAAGAAATCTTTGACAAACTGGGTGTTCTCTGCACGGTCATGAGACTCCTTCGTCCCCTCCTTTAGAAGCTCGGAAAGGTCTATTTGTCTGTGGAGAGAGAACGAGATGTATGACGTGTCGAGCCTGCTGGGGGTTAAGCTCAAGATCTTCTGGTCAGAGCTTTCCGAAAGGGGCTTTTAGGGGACTATTACCAGATTCGGCCATTCAGTAAAGACCACACTGTGTGTATGCTAGTAAGCCTGGTATACCCCAGTCCTAATATACCTAACAAGAGTGCAAATCTCATCAAGTCACTTTGCTAAGAGAGATGAAAAGCTAAGACTGGCTCACCAGACCTAGGCTGAGCCTCTGGCTGGGCACAAAAGCTAGGAGTCCTCACCATAGGGCAGCTGCTAGTAAGGTTAAGCAGGCAAAAGAATTAGTAGCTTGAGTCTGGGGAAAAATAAAGGGACTCCAAATTAGAGTCACACATTTCAAAGCCCAAGCTCATATTTCTGGATGAAAACTATGCCCTTCTTCTAGGTCTGGTGAAAAGTCAAGGACAGCTCAGTGAAAAGAAAGTTCTCAGCAAATCCCTAGACTATACAAGCAGCTTTCTGAAACCCAGTTCCTTAGAGAACCCATTATGAGGCAGGATGCCTTTCACACCATGCTACAGAACAGAAGCGACAAAGATTTGGCCACAGAAGTACAGAGGTGATGACAAGTGGCCCTCCTCACTCATGCCAGCCCTCCTCCCCATCTAAGCAAATAAACCACACAGGTGAAAGATATTCTGCTGCTGCATTTACCCAAGCACCAGAAGAAATGTATTCCCTGACACATCTATCTCACAGTCACTATGTCCTCAAAGGAACAAAAACTCTAAGATAATAGGTCTCCCCTGAATCCTGCCACCAGGGACAGCCCTCAGTGATGGAGGAGGCCTCATGGTGCAAATACCAATACATCTTGCCTCTTAAGCAAAAAGACTAAAGGTCAAGTCTCCGGCTGTGCCTCCTGGAGCCTCAGGAAAGATAACTAACATGTAAAGGAGGTGGCTGGTGACAGTGTCCCTGGGATGAGGCCTCTTTAAAAAACCTTACAAAAGATAAAACAAGAATGGAGGCAAATCTGCAACTTGGAACAAGGTTAGATAATCACCTGGCAATCCAGTCAATCCACAAAAGCTGAAAAGGGTGGAAAAAATATGGTTGAGAGAAAAAACAGATACACATCTGCTAATAAGGAGCTAAAATGGAGCCCGAGAAAATGCCAGGCGTCATCCTAAGCCACCCCTAACTCTTCACTACCTCAAATTGTGAGTGTTAGTTTTGGAGCCATAAATGGAGAACTATGAAGAGAGGTCAGCCTTGGCTCCGGAGCCTCTCAGGGCCTCAGTACCATCTTCAAGCTTAAGGTCCTTTAGACAAATGCTTGGTTGGCTTCATGCACAAAAACTCCCTATCAGTCTTGGAGAAGGGCAGGAGGACTGGTTGCCTGTGGATATCAGGTGGGACAGAAGCATCCAGGAGAGGGCAAAGTTAAATGCATTTTCTCCAGCCACTCTTTCTTCTGTAACATAACTGGATTAAAAAGTGAAAAAATAAAGTTATAAAAAACTGTTATGAAATGTCTCACCACTACTGCTGTCACTTGTTACTGTCCTAAGAGGAGAATCAAATAAGCAATGTGAAAACATTTGGAAAAATGGAAAAGTTCTGTATAAACATCAGAGTTTGAAATGCACTGCAATCCTTTTATGTTGTGGATTCTATCCTGTTACTCTAAAGCGAAGTAACAAATGAAACACAAGGTTTGTCCGTATCAAAATAAAACCCTCAAAAAGGAAAAAACCTGAATCTGGTGAGGAAAGCAGGATGCTGTCTTGTATTTAACTCACTCACTTGGCATGGTTTTCCCATTCGGGTCCTCCAGAGCTTTTTTTTTCAGATTCATCCATTCCATCTGATGGTGTCTCCAATTCAGATGACATTTTGGCTTACCGCAGCTCTTCAAACGTTCTTTCACCCCTCTGGTCCTGCAGGGAGACATTCAGGGAAAGCTAGTGAGGTTTTCCTGAATGTCCACACAGGATCACAGTCTCTTCTGGATTACCCATGATGCTAAGGGGAAGAAATAGACCAAATACCTCAGAATCAATTTTCTGAGAGATACAATTCTGACCTTGGAAAGTTAACATCCTAATTTCACTTAGGAAAATCCAAACCCCAAAGAGGTCATTACCTCTATCTCTGTATAAAACAAAATAGCAAAGACAGCATCTACTTCCAAAAACTTTTGATTGTAAGTCAAGTTACTCTGCATAGCTTCATTTAGGAATGCTAACATTAGCCCCATGTGCCAATATCCAATACACAGTTATCACAAGGAATACTTAAGGCATGATTTTAAGGAAAAAAACAAAGTTTTGGAAAGGTATTTCCTGAGCTACTGCATCCTATGAATGCTCATCCCTTTAAACTTAGCTGGACTCATACCCTCCACAGAAAACATCCCAATTGCTCAAAAAAATCCTACTTTGAGTTTAGACAAACATTACCCGGGAGCAAAAGGTTTAGAATGGACTTTACTGGTAGCAACTAGTAGTTATAAAATAAATGTGATTTGCTTGGAAACAATCTGATACAAATTGGTAATTTTCCCTTTTGGGCTTCAACTAAGTTCTGTTTTCTGGGAAAATGGTGACTCAACATAGGTAAAAAGTTGGGTTTATAGACTAGGTCCCTACGCTTTCTTTATCAGAAAGTAAACTGGGAAGTATTGCTGGGGAATAAGAAGGTTAAGTTGTCTTCCTGAGAATTTGGAATATTATATTTAGTGTATTTTCAGGAAAGTACAAAAGACCCCAGCTGCCTAACAGTTTCTGTTGACTAGCTTGGATTAGATCTCAGTTTATTTTTTTGACTCACAATTTCATAAGATTGCTAACAATTTCTACAGGAGAAGAATTGCAATATAGGAGTTTAAGACTAGATTTGGTCACAATGCTTTTCATTAGATAATTTAAATCTTTTTGTTATGTTAGTTTTTTCTCTTTATCTTTCCTCAATTACATATAAAAAAATTTAACATTTAAAAAAAAAATTCTGGGTTCTCTCCCTCTCCTTGATAAGGCAAGCAGTCTGATATAGATTATGTATGTGAAGTCGTGCAAAGTACTTCCATATTAGCCTTGTTGCAAAAGATAACATAAACCAAAGAAACGAAGTATAGAAAGCACGCTCTGCTCTACGTTCAGCCTCTCGGTTCCTCCTCTAGAGGGGGGCGGCATATTTCATCCTAAGTCCTGTGGATCATGACTGCTCAGATAGCTCCATCATTCAGTTGATCCCCATACAAGGTCTTGGGCCACGTGTAATTCATCTTCCAATTCCTCCAAAGCTCTCATTTCATTCCCCATTTTTTTCTTCAAGCACTCTAATTTAATTTGTGAAAACATTTAAAAAATCTTTTTGTAACTCTTGCTTCATCCCTTTCAAGGATTCCTCTAAAGATTGGCTTTTGGATGCTCAGGAATGTTTCTCTTCTGCGATTGTCTTGGCATCTTTGCCACCATATGTAACAGCTCTTTATGGTGGGGTTCTTTTTGTGTTCTCATTTTTCAGCCTACTTCCTGTCCTTGGACTCGCCCTTAGGGCGAGGCTCTGCTGAAGGAAGGGAAGGGCTTTGGCTGGTCCTGTTGTTGCATTCTGAAAAGCATTAAGTACTGTTATTCTCGGCAAAGTAGTCTGACCCAGGATGAAGTCTGACTGTTCTTCCCCTGGTCTGATCTCTGCAAGTTCCTGACCTGGGTTTCAGTTTGAGTAACAGCAGAACAATGCTAAACCCAGGAAGTTCTGGTGGTTCAGTGACAGAACTTCAGGCTCCCCTTTTGTCTGGGACTTCTGCTCTGGTTACTCCTCCGAAGGCTGGGCAGGATGCTGGAACTGGGACCCCAGGTGCTCCTGGTGTCGAAGCCACACAACTGGGGCTTGCTTCGGAATTTCTTCTTTTCCCAGTATACCATCTAGGATCTCCCAACTGCTCCGAACACAGGACCTCTTCCAGTCTGCCCTAGATCTATGACCTTGAATTGGTCAGTTAGCATCTGTCCCTGTTACAATGTTCTGGTAGGGTTCTGTGACATCCTCTTGTTATGGTCCTTCCCTGGGCACTGGAGTGCTCAGTGCACAGCACGCTCCTGGCCCAACCTATCCATCCCCAGTATTCATGCTCCTTTCCCCTATACATCCTTGGCTGGACAAAGGATTCACTGTGATTTGAGGGTGAGAGGATTTCTCCATCAGTATTTGATTTAGTGCCATTTTCTAGTTCTGTTTGGAGTTTTGTGGACAAGAGCTTGGCTGCATTGCTTTCTGTTACTCTGCCATATTGGCTCCACTTCTGTACTATTATTAACTCTTATTTAGTAATTGGTTCACTCCTACCTTGATCACTTCACCTAATGTGATCTCCCCTACCATTCTGCCCACTCAGATTTACCCATCCTTCAAAGCCCAGGTCTTCCATGAAATCTTTCTTTACTGCTGCAAGACCCAAAGATTTCTCTCTCTCTACTCAATTCAGCATTTAATTATAAATATTACCTCATTTTGCCCAGTAGATCATAATCCCCCTGAGTGAAGGGAAAGGAACACTTCTTATATTTTTCTCTGTTTTATGTCACCTAGTACAGTGCTGAGCATATAATAGGTGCTAAATACATATGAGATAAGTTTATTTCAAGGAGGTTCAATTTAACTCAGCAAACGTCCATAAAGTACCTGTGTGCTAGTCAATGTGCCAAGTCCTGAGGGATACAAAGATATAAGAAAGTAAATAATCCTTACTTCCTTGGAACTTAACATTATAGTGGGGATAGTCAAAGGATAAACAAAACATACACTTACTTACATACACTTACAGCTCAGATCTGTTCTGGTGAGGCAAGAATGGTTTCCCTTTTTTTTGGCTTTGTATCCCCAGCAGCTAGCCTTGGGCTTTACACCCAGTAGATACTTAATAAATGTTCACTGAATAGAAACAAATTCAATCTCCCCCTAACAGTAATGACTCTGTCCCAGAGAAGTGTTTTCCTTTTTGAGGGCTTTCTTCATCATCAGTTCAACTCCACCCACCCACCTTCCTTAGATACAAAGCTTGTGACACTGACCTAACAAACACTTCATTTTTCTTCTTTTTTTCCTGCACTGATAAAGTCTGGATTAGCAGTTCAGCAAACACAACAGATTAACTTCTTCCTCTTCCTAAACATAACCAAGCTCCGAGTAGGCAGAGAGCACATGCTTCTTATGAAATAACAACCTATCTGATAATAGCAAGATTGGCTTCCTAAATAAACTATACAGAACAGCTTGAATTTGAATCAAAGTCTCCTGGAGTTAGATGCCCTATCTTTTGTTGTGTTGTGTTTCAAAAAACAAAGATCCAAGTTAGCTCTTTTCTGTGGAATGGATTGTCTTGAAGTAGCATTTGGATGTTAGCTTGCCAGGGTCAGAATAAGTATTATTTGCATTTTAATTTCCTTATTTGCTAATATTTTAAAAGGCTCTCATATCTTTCAAACAATCTCATAATTTTGACATACAGATGAGAAATAACCCATTGTTTAGGAAATTAAATGCAAATTACCGTTTAAAATTCAAAGCCCTACCTTAAAAATATATTACTCCTTTTATGCACTTCACACTTCAGACACACTGGATCAATCACCTTTCATTCCCTATTTCATCTTGCCATTTTCTGATTGCCTGGATTTTGTGCAAACTTTTCATCTCCACTTCCCAGATGCCCTGGCTTCTCTCAAATCTCATCTAAAGTCTCACCTCCTACAAGAAGCCTATTCTAGACTTCCTCATTCTTAGTGCCTTCCCTCTGAGATTATCCAACCTAACTTGGCATATACTGTCTGTGTATAGTGACTACAAGTTCCCTGAGAGTGAGCTTCAGAGCAGTTTTTACAGCCTTAGCACAGTGCTTGGTACAGAGTAAGCATTTAATAAATGTTTACTTGTTAACCTGACTATCTCCTTATGCTTAAAAAGCAAATCTCATACATTTTCACCTACTGAAATCCTTCATGACCTAGCATGGTTACTACTTCCTCCATGAACCTTCTTGTTATCCAATCAAGTTATGAATGATGATTCCCATTTTGTAGTTATTTGTGAATGTCATATACCAATACTACTAGATGATATGCTTCTCATGTTGTATCTTTAGTACTTGCCACAGTACAAAGTACAATGTAACTGTTAAATGTAAAGTGACTTTCTAGTTGAAAAGTAATACAAAAATGGCTGCAATCAATGTATAAAGATTGGATAAAATTGGATAATGTGTTAAACAGAAGAAATTATTGGCAACAAAATCAATGTTTCTGATAAGGGAAAGATAATTATGCACAAGATCCAGTGTCTCTCGAGTAGAAGATTAGGGGAATATATTTGCACTAATTACAGTACAACATAAGAAAAGGCAGCACAGAGCATGTGGTAGATGGAAAGTCAACTAACTAGGCAGTCAAGAAAACCTGAGTTAATTTCTGATCTGTGTGATCTTGGGTACTCTTTTGGTAACTCAGGCAACACTGATGCTCTAAACTGCAAACAGAGTTCCCCACAATACTGAAATCACTAGTCCAGTCCCAAATAAAAATAATACAACAAAGGTTTGCTATCTCCCAACTCTGCACCTTCCACACTAGTCCTGCTTCTCATGCCTACGATGTCCCATCCTCTTGGAATTTCTTGCTCCCTTCAAGACTACAGTATTAAGCACTGCCTTCTTAAATAGGCCTCTGCTCTTTTCCCTAGTTCTTAAGGCCACTGCTGTACAAATCACTGTGTAGTTATTTTGGATATATGTCCTGCATTTACTTATCTGTGAATAAACTGTATCTCCCCACGTGGATAGAAACTCTTTCATGGCAGCAACAATCTCACTTTTGCATTTATTTCCCAAGTGTTAGCACAGTGACTGGTACATAGTGAGAACTTAATAAATACCTGATGACTGATGTACAATTCTTAAGAAATTGATACACATTTCTGAAAGGATGTGTAAAAACATTACAGGGTAAAAAGACATGCTCTACAGTACAATATATGTAAATATATGTAAAACAAAATATGTAAGGGGAATAAGTCTAATGTGTGTAATAGGGAATAAGGTGAAATAAGGCTGGAAAGGTACCATGAAGAAAAACTGCAGGCCTTGAATATCAGACTAAAAAACTTACATTTAGAAGCCAGAGGAGTGTCACAGCTTGGAACAGTAGACCCATACAAAATTGCTTGGCTAAGGAAAACTGCTTGAAGCAGGAAAAAACTAGAAACAAGATGAATAATTTGACTAATACAGAAGTCTATCAGGTGGGAGATGATATGGCCTGAACTAGTATAGTAGGAGGTGATAAGGGCCTGGTGTTGGATGGTGGCAACAGGAGTAAAAAGATTTAAGAGATATTGTGAAAGAAAAATCAGAATTTGCTAACTAACTCCTGGGGGCAAGACAGACTATTCCTGAAGGGCCCAACTGAAGGATGGCATGATGATGGGACTAGAACAGAAAGGATAAATTTGTGGAGGTAAGCTTATGAGTTGAGTTTTGCCACATGTTGAATTTGATGTGTGAAAAGGCAGATGTCCAGAAGGCAGTTGGGAAAAAAAAGAAAGAAAATGAAAACACACACATGTGCGCGCACGCACGATGGCAGAACTAAGAAATGCAGGATGGAGATACAGATTTGGGAATGACCTAAGCAGAGATTATGGAAGCAACAAAGATTGTTGCCTTGTTCAAATGCTTACTCCTCAGTTTCCAAATCACCAAGATGCATATGTTGTTTAATAGAGGAAAATAGGGCATAAATCTTAGGTTAGGTGGGATAAACTAGGTGCGTGCCCCTGATGGTCTTCCTTGCCTTCTCACACAGAACATCCCACATGACTATCTTCTTAAATGTTAAGTGGCTGGGAAATACCACAGCTACTACGTGTGCTTTCCTCCTACTTATCCTTGTATATAGCTTGCTTTTTGTGCACTCATTTGCATGTGACCTTTCCCATTGGATAATATGCTCCTCATGGACAGGCACTGCCATTTGTCTCTTTTTGCTTCCCTAGCACTTAGCACAGTGCCTGGCACAGAGCAGATAATTCAATAAATGTTTACTGACTGACAGAGATCAGACCTTGAACCTTGTTTGGTTCACATTCTACCCGACACATAATGGCTGTGTGACCTTAAACAAGTCACTTGTTAACCTCTCTTTTATTGTTCTGGAAAATCTCTAAGGCTAACAACTGCGTAAGCGTGACTTGCATTAGTAGTAGTAGTTGTTTCCTCACTTGGGATTTCCCTTCAGCAATGAAACAAGTCCAGTCTCTATCCCCAAAAGCTAAAGTGGCTACGAAATGTCAGTAATTTACAAGAAAAGACTTGAAACTCCATCAGAAACAAGAGAAGATGGAGAATATCAGTATCAGAGGACAATTTCCAAAACTCAGCAGAAAATTGTCTCATTCCCCAAGTGTATCCATAAGCCTTATTCTTGACTTAGTATTCCTATGGAGATGATACCTATGACCCTCTTGCCAATTAGGCTGTCCTCCTCAACTAGAATACAGAGTAAAAACCTCAAGCCACACAATATAATTGAACAAAGTCTAAGAGCAAGACTTTGCCTTCACAGAACTGTGAATTCACAGACCTGTGAGTGGATACCTCTAATAGGGAATCACATGTGGGTTTTCTTAATAACAGAACTTTAGGGCTGGAAGAGATCATAGCCTCCTTCTACCACCATTTTATGATAAGGAAACAGGTCCAGAGAGCACTAGTCATACAGCAATGTATGAGACAGGGCTTCTCAAGTCTCAACACTTAAAAAATGTTTTTTTCATTCATTTACAACTGCTCCAGTGTGGGAGCAGACTTTCATCTTGGTTTATCTTTAGATCTTTAAACTACTGTATCAAACATTTAAATGATCCCAACAACATGATTTTTGTATTCTGTGAGTCATCTTAAATATTACCTATACTGGTCTGGATCTGTGTGTGTTCGTCCTTCGTTGCCAAAGAAGACCATGCCATCAGAGGAATGATGACATGACTTGTTTGTTTTGAGGGAGGGAGGGCTGTGCAGGTCACCAGCCTCACTTCTCCTCCAGAGCCATCTGAATCCAGTGACCAGATATTCATCAGGATGACTGGAAATGACCCAGGATGCACTGGGAGACCTTGGGTCCTTTAGGCCAAGGTCTTTGCAGCTACTCACTTAGGGTGAGGCAATACCCCTTCACTGAACAGGACAGTTTAAGAGGTAGCAAGGGCATGGCCCCTTTAATGAGGTAAAAAAAAGACTTAAGGCTGGGAGGGAAACAGTCACAGTTACATTGATAATCACTCTATAGCTAGGAGGGTCCAGAGGAGCCCTTAGGCAGGGCTGCATGGCCATCCCAGCTTCAGAGTGCAGCAGGTTTACGGTACTGGCTGGTTCCTCTCCTCTCCTCTGATAGAAAATAATTTTCAAGGAAAGAATCATGGGGCACTGCAAGATCGGCTGAACAACTGGAACACCAAACAATATAAAGCAATCATGGCAAACATAAACCCTAGCTCCTGTGTTCCCTCATCCTGTGCAACTTTGGTCCATGCTCTCCTCTGAATCCTCACCAGAGATGCTGCTGACCTTCTCTGGATCCCCTGATATTGCATGACTAATGGAAGTTCAAGGGCTGTGTCTCAGTATGCTTGTACTACCTCTTTCTGGGTCACATCTTTCTTATGATATCCTTTATATGGCAACCAAAGTTGAATAGCCTGTAACCTATATACAGGCTGTAGGATGAAAGCAGAAAGCACCTACAGTCAAATAGTAAACCACTCTAGAAAAATGGGTCCCTTCTATAGGAATTCATGAACTGGCTTACACTCAAAAATGCAAAACTAATACTAAGAGTTAGAAGAACTTTAAGGATCATCTTTTTCCCTCTTTCCCAGCCCAAACTATAGTGTATACCAATAAAGTACCTATTTCTCATTAAGGAAGAAAAAATGTAGGCTTATTCTTGGGCATTCATCTAGATATATAGCATCAGGATCAATTCTGAGAAACAAGTATTAGTGTAACTATCTTGAATATATGAATTTATACTTTAAAGAAACCAATTCTTTTTTTGGGGGGGTTCCCATTTGAATTAGCCCTTAAGGCTAAAAAAAAAAAAATCCCAGATTTCTATCAATATAATAGTTTTTTTTGAGAAAATACATGACATAAAGATACTATGAATTCAATAGTTCTTGAATAAGTTTGTGTTTTATTAATCACAATGGCATCTAAGTACATTTGAAAATAATACTCATTTACAAGAGATATTATTTATGCAGCGTACAGAGGAGATGTTGTTTATAGACTCAAAGATCCTTTGCAATAACTGGTCTATAGGCTAGGAATCACTATATGACTGCCTGTCAATGGTGGCAGTTAAACTGGGCTGCATACAATAATGGTCACTTAAACGCCCTGTGGATATTTATGCCACATAAAGGCTATCATGAGAGATGTGTGACACAAAGAGGTGGTTACAGTCCCACACTGAGACACAACTCTTGAACTGCAATTTGTCATGCCAAATCAGGGGATCCAGCATCACTTGTGAGGATTCACAGAAGGACATGGAGGACGAAAGTTGCATAGGAGGGGGGAACACAGATGATTACAGGCTGTAATCTTCAACCAATGGGGGAAACACCCACATCAAGGAAATTATAAATCCACTGAAGAGAAGTGCTTCGTTACACTACCTTTCAAAGCTCCAAAATACAGCAAAGATATATTCAGTACACTATTTTAAAATCATTGTTAAGAAATAAACTAGCATAATATTAAAAAAAAACCAACTAAGCATTGCAAGTAACTTCAGAGGCCATCTACAGCATTCTCCTTAATAAAGTAGGTCAAGTTATTTCTTATGAACAGGTGCCGGTCTCCCAGTAAGAAGGGACAGACAGTGTGTTCTGTCCCTTTTACCACTATATTTCTTGTTATTCTTAACATTTATTAAATGTCAATACTGCACTGGTGATGGAAGACATGTGCTAATCCTTGCCTCCACAGGAGTTCATGCACTGAGACAAAATGTATTTTTTAAAGGCAAGTGATTCAATCAACCCTCACAATTCAAGTGTCAAAATCTGCTACCACAAAATGAAAAGTCTGATAAAGCCTAATGCGGAGAAGAAAATGGATATCTCTTCTGTACTTCTTCCAGAAATCAGATATTTGATATGAAAGGAGAAGGCTGGGAACAAGACAACCTAAGGAACAGATGAGATGACAAGGAAGGTGGGGATAGTGTGGGCACAACAAGACAATTAATACACTCAGCTTCCGCATGGTGAATCAAAGTGCAGCAGCAGTGTGCAGGGGGCGCAAAAGCAAACACGTTTTAGCTGCAGGGAAACCCAGACTTGAAAAACATAGTTCAGTTGCAGGTTTGACAAGCCACCATGAAGCAAGGAAGGATTATTAGCTGCCAGAGGGAAGAACATGGAGAATTTACACACACCTGCACATACACAGACACAGGCGCAGGCGCAGGCACACACAGACACACGCACATGTTGCTTTACAGACAAAACACAAGCAAAATTCCAGAGCAGTCTACCAACAGGTGGAAAGCGACATAGAACAATCTCGATAAAATCTAAGATGTAAAGAGACTCGGAAGAGCACAATAACAGGAGGAGAACACTCAGAAAAGGATTCAGATCCAGAAACCTTTCCGAAGCTCCCAAGGCATCATGCTGGGCTAATAAAACACAGTCCGTGCTCTAAGTTCGTGAACTACTTGAAGAGACAGAACAGTATGAAAAAGGCAAGCAATACAAAATTAACTACCAGTTCAAGAGAAAAGGAAGAAAGAAAAGCTTATAGACTGTGACAAAAGAAAGAGGGAATAAGAATGAAAAAGAATCATGAAGATTTACAGGGAACACCTGAAAAGTCATGTTCCTTTTTATGTTGCGATTAATGCAATGGTAAAGTTATTTTAAAGGGTTAGTTGGCTGTTGGTTGCTCAATGATAAGCTTTTAATACATTTTTAAGGAGCAGCAGCACGTGACTGCTGAATTAGTGCGACAGAAAGGACACAGGACTGTTAGATGGTCCAGAAAGGTTCTGTCTAGAGCTTGGTGCAAGACTTTGAAGGATGGAGGAGGGGAGAGGCATTCCTGACAGAGGGAAGCTACTTCCGGAGGCAGCGACTTTCCGTCCAATCTAAAAGGAGGTGCTGAGCATGGCGCAGAATGAAAACAGCACCTGAGAAGCAACATCACAGAGGCAATTAATGAGGAAATTGGGGACAGAGAGACAAAGGGAGTGAATACAAGGGAGCTTTGGCAAGCACGTGAGAGTTGTGTCAAGATCCTGGACGGCAGGAAGAAGCTCAGATACAGTTGTTAACTCTAAGAGACAAAGGGAACCGCAGATTGTAGGTACAGTCACAAAACATTGGCGGCTGGAACAGTCTTAAAGGGCTGATGTTTAAGGATGGTCTTTTCACCTACATTCAGATTCATATGGTAATTTTTACCTGTGGTTTGGACTCGGATTACAAAGGCTCATTCTGAGAAATAATGGTCTGTGGTTTTGGTTGAAGGGGAAAGGAGAAGTAGCTGGGGAATGCAGAAGATGCTTAATAAATGCTTAATGACTGACCTGTGTTTTTCCTGCTATATAAATACTGCCTGAAACTGCAGAAGCTCATCTTTCCTATAGAGAAGGATTTCCCATAAGTAGGATTTTCCTCTTACCTGATTTTCCAATCTGAGTTTCTAACAAGTTCCAGGTAGTGGAATAAATGGGTTGATTTTTAAAAATCTACTTGCCTCACTATTGAGGAGATGTGGGATTTTAACATAAATATACATAAGACATATACAGATGCAGCTGAAGGATTTTCCAAGTATTTTGAACAAGAGCATCTCTGCAAGAAAATGATAAGTTTCATCACCATATGACTCTCACAAATGAATGGCTGGTGGTCATCAGATTAGGAAATGACTGCTATCACATATTTACACTCACCTTTCTTCACTCCCAGGTTATTCAGAAACAAAGACAAGATCTGTCCTTCAGTGAGTCCTGACTTTATTGGCTAAAATGGTATTAAAGGGCTAAAGATTAGTACTAGTCTGAAAAAGGAGGGACTGGACACCAATACTAGATACCTGGAAGGGCAGAGCTCTCAGACTCAGCAGGTCTTGGTGGATAATGTAAAAGGAAATTCTATTTCTCTGCATGAGTTATGTCACAATAGTCCTCTGCACACAGCACCTATCACCATAGTAACTACATGAAAACATGAGATCTGCTTTCATTCATCTAACTGAAACTTGGTAATAGGCGCACTTATAGAGAAATTGCTGCCATTTAAGATGCCAACAGAAAACAGTCTCTAAGAAAGCATTCTTCCATTTAGTATCTTCTCTACACTAATTACTTCTTACTAGGGTAAGCTGACCTTGTAGGTTTCAAGCCTTCCATCATCTGCCTCCCACCTTTCTAGTGTGTTATTTTATATTACTTACCCCTACACAAAGCTTTCTATTCCTGTAAAACCTGCTAGCTGCTCCCCTCCATAGCATTCCCTCTCTGGCCTGAGTCTTTGCCCAAGTGATCCTTTCTGTCTGGAATGCACTCTCTCATCCATGCCTAACTTCCTTCAAAGCACTGTTCAGATGCCATCTCCTACAGAAGGCCTCTCCTGATCCTTCTTTCCCGCCCACTCCCAGTTTTGGCCACTCATCTTCTCTGGAACTGAATGGCTAATATTCCTGATGGGGTTCAGACTCTGAGAACCCTCCTTGAACTTCCCTTAAATCTTCCCACTTAATCTGACCTCAAATCTACCCCGGCATTCTCCAGAGGCCCACAGCCTCTTTGTTAATAGCTGTGCCCAGGTCTCCTTGCACTCTTCCCACTGGATCCTATTAAAACCCCATTCCCCAGGCTGCTGACCAATCCCATCAAGATCCTCCCTAGATTAGATCTGTATTTACCCCAGGGTACTAGTCATCCCCATTGAGGCATCTGGATTGCCCCACCTGCCTCCCACCCAAGCCCTCCATAATCTGATTATCTCCTGATTGTCTCCAGCTATTTCCAACCCTTGACAGTCACCCCAGTCCCACTGAGGTGCTTCTGAACTCCTCCTCCTATCTCCCTAGATTACCAGACCACCCCCAGATCCCTCCTACAGTCATTTCTGTTTTTAAGTTCCATCTTGCCTCCATGAGGGTGCTCAGATTCAATTCAGCCAGACTCGGTCTAGCCGAGATTCCATCTGGCCCGCTTGTAAATACAAGCATAACAAATGGTTAGGCTCCTTAAGAGTCAATCCAATATGAGAAATCTTTAATAAGCTTTGTCTTCTTTGGCTTTAGGGAGGCTTGAGTCGAATTCATTCCAGCAGGACCCGGCATGTTGGTATTTTGGGGTCCCTAGCACCCCTCAGGCTTCAACATATGGTTCCGGGGAGTGCAACAGAGACAACAACCCTGGGAAGTAGGTATTATTATCCCCATTTTACAGATGTGGAAACCAAGGCAGGCAGGGTTTATGTGATTGGCCCAGGATGGCACAACAAGTAAGTACCTGAGGCTGAATTTGACTCCACATCCAGTTTTCTATCCACTGCACCTCTTACTACCCCTTCGTTACTTTGTGTTAACTTTGAATTTACTTATTTGGGTACATGCGCCCTATGCTTGTCAATGTAAGATCCCCGAGTGAAAGAACTACATTGTTTTTGTCTTTGTATCCCTTGGTACCTTCGTACACAGCAGGTGCTTCAATTTAATAACCACTTATTAAGAATAAGCTAAGCACTGGGGACTTCTTCATTTTAGCCTGGACTAGGGCACACACAGATGAAAAATCTCTACTTATGAAGATCAGCAACTCTGTAAATTTACAGTTTTAGCATCCCCAGTTTTCCTGCAAGGACCAACTGAAGTACCACCTCCTACATAACACCACTTCTGAAGGGCCCCCCCCCCCCCCACACTCCCAGAAAAATTACTTGGTATACATTTTGTATTTACTATCTCTGTAGAGACTGCTTTCCCCAAGAGAATGTAAGGTCCTTTAAGGCAGGTACCTCCTAGCCTCTCTCTGCTTCACAATGGGCTTCCTAACCCAGATCTGACTGTATCACTGTCCCTATTTAGTTTATTCCTGCAGCTCCCTATCACCTGCAGGATCACATAAAATCCTATCTGGTTTTTAAAGTTTTTCACAACCTTACCAATCTTCTTCCACCTTACTTACCACATCCTCTGCAATCCAGTGACATGGCCGCCAGACTGTTCCTTGGAACAAAACACTCCCTTATCTCCAGATTCCAAATCACTTTTTACTGACCGTACAAGATTTCTCTCTTATCTCTGCCTCCTGGCTTCCTTTAAGTCTCAGCTAAAGTCCCACCTTTTGCAAGAAGCCTTTCTCAGTCCTACTTAACTGAACCCATCTCCAATTTATCCTGTTTTTACATAGCTGTCTGCTTGTTGTCCCCATTAGACCACGAACTCTCTGAGGGAAGTGACTGTTTTGGTATCCCCAGCACTCAGCACAACGCCCGACACATAGTAATTGTTTAAAAAACACTTACTGACTGGCTGGCTAATTTTTGCCTTTCTGTACCCAAAGTCCAAGACACAGTTTAAAGGACCTTTCCACGGTCACACAGTAAGGCACAGCAAGAATCTGAACCCAGGTCTTTCTGATTCCAAGGCCAGCCAGGATGCATCTCAGACTTAAAACTACCACTATGTAGATGGAAAAGTACGTAAAATTTTGTGTCTAAATAATTGAACTTGTTTTATATAATCTGAAAGGAAATTTCGCTACCATACAGAACTGATATGCTTGCATGAAACAGATACAGACAGAAAATATTACATCTCAGGACTTTTTTTTTAAAGTCTTGGAAAGACAATCCAGCAGCAGAACACTGCTATATTATTATTCTGTAGTATTTTAGAGAAACAATAGGAAGCTTTTTTATAATCAAGTAAACAGCATCCTCGCCTCTTGAATAAGATCACTGGAATCAGAAAGAGCATCTACAGCTTTTTAAAAAGTGATTTTTTTTCTCAAAATAAGAAGCCTATATTTCATACACATTATTAATTCTAGAGAAGAGTGCAATGCAATGAAGACATAAGTATTACATGGAAGTACAATAAGCTAAAAAAAAAAGCAGAGAGCAAAGTAAAGAGACACAAAATTACATAGCTATTTATTCTCCCTTCTCTGCTGTGTCTGGATGAAAAAAACTTAATTCACAGGTAAACAATGTATTCAGTTAGTTCTAGTTCTTGAAAGAAAACTGATCACTAACTAAAAACTGCACTTTCTCTGTTCATTCTACTTAACGTAAAATTGAGGGGGGTAGAGAAAACCTCAGAGATCACTTAATTCAACCAACTTCAAATTACAAATGAAGAAACTGAGGCCCTGAGAGATTACACACCCAATCAGTGGTAGATCCAGGACCAAAACTCTCTCCTCTCACAGGATTGTAAGCCAAGTACTCAGCAAATATTAAAGGATCACATAAATGAGCATACTCCTTTTAGAACTTGGATCTCTGAGCTCCCAGTCTCCTGTTCTTTTCACCAAAATACCATTCACATAATAAATTGTATATTGAGCAAACTAGGTATTGTTCCTTGCTTTTATATTCTGATACATTAGAAAGTATAATATAACAAAAGCCACAAATTAGTTACATGAGTATATACAAAAAGAGTCTTAGGGATTCTGAAGAGTGAGAAGAAGGTGAAATCCCTCTATCAGTATAACTCAGTTATTTCACAGTACAGAACAGGTAGGATTTTTTGACTATTAGGTAACTTTAATCAATAACTTTAGCCAAAGTCTGTTCTCTTTCCTTTTTTTATAATTAGTTTTCAGTTTTCAACAATCACTTGCATAAGTTTTAAATTTTCTCCCCCCTCCCACTCTCTCCCCATGTTCTCTAAGTGTACAGAATATCATTAATGAAATATTAATTATGGGCCTGCTAATGGCTGACCAATTCAAACCTAATTAAATAAGCACTTTATTTCTTACCATAACTCATAAAAAAAAGTGTAAGATTGAAAGGCCGACAAAAGGGAATGGGTAATGGTCAAGTAGACAATACCAAAGAGAGTAGATGATTTGTTAAAAAACAGATGTCCCAGAGTTAAGAAGAGTGGTTTTTTCATCTTATCTTTACTGATACATTTTGGTTTTGGATCACATTCATTTCCCTCCTTTTGCTCCTACCCAGTTTGGCTTTCCTTATAATGAAGAAAGAGAAAAAAAGCTCAGTAAAAAAAAAATTCAACTAACTGTATTTGACAGTATTTGACTCTAGTCAATATCCACAGTATCCCATTTCTGCTTAGGTGTGTTAGGGCTTGTTCTGACTCCTGACCCATCTCACTGATGCAAGACACCACAACGGATGAAATGTGAACGACAAGCCCTGGGAATGTTTATCTGGTTGCTGTTCTCTATAACATGTTTCAGAATCTAGAGACTGGCACATGAGCTGAATTAAAAATTCAGACCATGAACACACTTTTGTTCTTTGTATGAGCTCATGACCATCTGTGCAAGGGACAGTTTCTCAGTAGCTGAAGCCAGGGCCAAGTAGTCAAGAGCAAGATCCTACTTTGGGGAAAAGTCCCCAAAGGCAGTTTCTCTCTCCATTTTTTGTCTTTGTCCCTTCAATTAATTGCAACAGTAAAAATAATCCCAAAGCACAGATCTGGAAGCAGAAGTAACAAATATAACATTTTGTTTATCCACAAATCACCTTCCCTGCAGTCTTTCCAAAGTGAGGATGGCATCCTAAATGTATATCAGATATAGGACTTTTCATAAATAAAAAGGGGCATACTGAAAAGCCATCTTTGGAAATGAAGCCACATGTACCACTTCTGACAGAGGTACTGAGCATCACCCTATTGCTTTTTTGTTCAGTTATTTTCCAGTTGTATCCAACTCGTCATGACTCTGCCTTAGATCTCAGTCAGGAACATACAATTATCTTTTTAAAAATCCCACTTGGACACATAAGTCTGCATTGATTTTTCTCCTTTTTCCTTCCCTAGTGTGGATGTTTAATTACCTTAATAACTCATTTAAAGAGGTCGTTACTGCCGAATACAAGAATTAAAATGGATAGGGGAAAACTGATCAAAGGAAGTAGGGGAATAGGGAATGGTACTTCTAGATCTCAAACTATATTATAAAACAATAGTTATTTTTTAAAAATACTATCTGGAATTGGTTAAAAAAAAGAAATATAGATCAGACTAGAACAGATTAGACAAGGGAGAATAAGAAACATTAGAACTCAATAAACCAGTGTTTGAAAAAGTGGAAAATATAAAGGAAAAAACTCCTTACTTGATTAAGACTGTAAAGTGATCCCATTCTATTCCACCTTCTCTGGCAGACTGCCCCCTTATCAATCTACAATGGGCTCCTTTCCTCCATTCTCAAGAACACTCTTACATGGTCCATCCTATCTTGCTACCTGCCAGTTATTACCCCCCCTCTCCCTTTGAGGTCTAACCCTACTGGGAAGGCCATCCACAACAGATACCTCCACTTCCTTTCTCTTCACTCTTCTTACCTCTACAGTCTTCTTTCTGACCTCATTATTCAACTGAAACTGTTCTCTACAAAATTACTAATGGGCCTCCCTTCCCAATTCTCATACTTCTCGACTCCTCTGCAGCATCTGACGCTCCCTCCTCTCCTTGACAGTCTCCTCTATAGGTTTTCATCACTCTTCTTGGTTCCCCACCTACCTGTCTGACTGCTTTTTTCTATCTCCTCTGCTCCACATCATCACCACTAACCATGGAGGTTCCCTAAGGATCTATCCTAGCCCCTCTTCTTTTCTTCTTCTATACTATTTCTCTTGGTGATCTCATCAGCTCCCATGGTTTCAATTATCATCACTAGGCAGATGATTCTCAGATCTACTTGTCCAGCCCTAAATTCTCTTCTGTCTCACATCTTCACTTGCATTTTAGGATTTCCTGAAAAAAGAAGTCCTGTGGATCTCCTGTAGTCCAAAACTGAATTCATTTTCTTTCCCCTCCAAACTCCCCCTTTTTTAAACTTCTCTATTACTATTGAGGGTACTACTATCTTCCCAGTCACTCAGGTTCAGAACCTTGGGCACCATTTTCTGCTTTCTCTCTATGTACAATTTATTATCAGATCTTATTTCTACCTTTGCAATATCTCATATATAACCCTCTTCTCTCCTTTGACACTATAACCAATCTGGTGTAGGTTCTCCTCACCTCATGCCTTAACTATTGCAATATCTGCTGGTTGGCATCCTGGCCTCAAGTCTCTCCCTGCTCCACTTCATCCTCTAGTAAGCTTTTCAAGAACTTCCTAAAACACAAGACTGATAGTTATCATCATCTTCCCTTTTTAGTCCATTCCAGCAGCTCCCTATCACCTACAGGATCACATAAAGTTTTGTTTGGTTTTTAAAGCCTTTCACAAACTGGCCCCTTCCTACCTTTTCAGTCTTCCACACCCTACTTGCTTCCACATACTCTGCAATCCACTGACATAGGCCTGCAAGCTGTTCCTTGAACAAGATACTCAATCGTTCCCAGACTTCAAGCATCTTCACTTGCCTACGTCTAGGAACACTGTCATCTCCCTCTTCCTCAGTTCACTGGCTTCCTTCCAGCTAAAGTCCCATCTTCTGCAAAAAGCCTTTCCCAGTTCTTCTTAACTAAGACTTCCCCCAATTTAATCAGTATATATTTTGTTTGTACATAACTTTGCATGCTGTCTCTCCCATTAGACCATGAGCTCCTTGGTGAAAGGAACTATATTTCTGGTCTTTCTTGGTATCCTCAGCACTTAGCACAATGATTAGCACATAGGAGGCATTTAATAAATGCTAGCCAATTCAACTTGACTTTCACCTCACACATCTTGTAAAGAGAACAGAAGATGAAAATAAGCACTGTTGGAGAAGTTGTGGCAAGTCAGGCATGGTAATCTACTACTAAAATTTAGTATAACCATTTAGAAAATAATTTGAAATTATGCTTAAAAAAAGGTACTGAAATATTCACACCCTCTAACCCAGAGATCCCACTGCGATATATATATATATATATATATATATATATATATAATATATATATATTATATATATACACACACACTCCAAGTTCAAAGACAAAAGAAGGTCTCACATTCATCAAAATGCTCACAAGAGCACTTTCTGTGATAGCAAAATAGATGTCCTTTCACTGAGGAATAGTTAAACAAATTACGGTACATGAATGTAATGGAAACGATAGAGTTAGGGGAACACAACAGATACAGAAGTATGGAAAGGCTTACATGAAGTGATGTAAGTGAAGCAAGCAGAACAGAAAAATTAGATTAAAAAACTGCAATCGAATGTTGTATAATTACAGTGATTGAGTCTGGGCCACAAGAAGATTTCAGAAAATATATTTATCTGCCTTCTTTGCAGAGGTAGGTGAATACAGGTATAGATTACTGACAGTACATATCAGACTCAGTTGATTATAGGTTTGTTCTACTGTTTAAAATCTTTATTTAGGATTGGTGGGTAGGGGAGTGGGAAGAGATGTATGATAAAACTAAAGTGTGCTTTATCTATATTAGCTAAATTGATCCTCAAAATAACACTGGGAGGTTGGTGCTACTATTGTTATTCCCATTTTACAGATACTGTAAACTGAGGTGAAAGAGATAAAGTGACTTGCTCAGTGTAACCCAGTTATTAGGTGCCTGAAACAGGATACTAACTCGGGATAGTAACTAGAAATGATTCCAAGTTTAGCATTCTATTTTATAGGTCACAGAGCTGCCTTGTAAAAACCAAAGCTACCAATACAATAAGATTTTTTTAACAGTTACTTTGTGCCATGCCACTGAGGTATTTGTATATCATATTTTAGAATAGACTAATCAACTGGATCACATCTAGAAGGGCAACCAAGATGGCTGAAGGACCAGAAACCACGTCAGAAAATGACTAATTGGAAATTTAGGATCTTTAGCCTGGAGAAGAGTTGGGGGGGAGGGGGAGAGAAAATGTCAAATTCATATATTTGAAGGACTGTCCATGAGAGGAAGGGAAGGGAAGGAAAGAAAGGTAATAAGCATTTACAGAGTACCTACTATATACCCAAGTGCTTTACAAATATGATCTCATTTGATCCCTACAACAAACCTTCAAGGTAGGTCTTGTTATTTTTCCCATTTTATAGCTGAGGAAACTGGGGCAAATAGAAGTTAAGTGGTTAAAGTGACTTGCCCAGGGTCACATAGATAGTAAGAGTCTGAGACCAGATCTGAACTCTGATTTTAACTGACTCCAGGTCCAGTGCTGCACTACCTAGCTGGAATGAAAAAAGGATGAGAATTGAATTAGAAAAACAGTTGGATTTGTTTAAGCGTGAAGTAAGGAAAACTTTATCATGTGATCTAAAAACAGAATGGTTCCCTACAGAAGGGAGGTCTTAAGTGGTAGTTGAGGGATATTGTTGGAGTTGTTGAAGGACCTGGATCTGAATGCCCACCCTGCTACATTATCTGTGTGACCTTGGGAAAAAATCTCTAGCTTCAGTTAGTTCACCTAAAAAAATAAGTGGTTCTGATTACATATATGACCTTAGAAAAACACAATGTCACGAAGGATAAAATGCTGGGTTTGGAATCAAAGAATTTGGGTTCAAATCCTGCCTTTGTCCCTTACCACCTTTGTAACTTTGAGTAATAATTCACTGTCTCAGTTTCCTCATTTATAAAACTCTAATTCCATGATCCTATGAAAGATCTGTCCCATGCTGGCTATTCTTCCAGTTTCCTGTTTTTTTGTCCACTCTTAATTCCTTCCTTTTCCCTCTCCTCCTCTCCCGACTTCTAAATTCTAGCTCATCTTTCACGGTCCAGTTCAATTTCTACTTTCTCTATCAGTCCTTCTTCAATTGCTTCTCTTTCCCATCTGTGAACTCCAATAACACTTTACTATTTATAGCAGTATTTTCCAAACTATGTTCCATGGAAGTAGTGTTCCACAAAACATGAACAAGATTGCCAGAAAATGTCAATACCAGTAATGTTTCTCTTCTAAAATATTATATATGAAAAATATCTCTGCCAAAATAGTGTGTGCAAATGTGTATGTATATGCTTAATTTTTGCCTTTCCTTATAGCCCTAGTGCTTAGCTGGTACATAATGCTGCCTGATACATAATAAGCACTTAAAAATCCTTGTTGACTTGTAATATGAAGCAAAATTTTTCAACTCCATTCCCCTTTAAGAGGAATATCTCTAAAGATCTCTAAACTACATAGGTCAGAATTTATGGGTTCAAACCAAAAAACTTCTATGGCCAAATTAGTTTAGGAAATTGGTCTCCATCACTTAGATTGGTACTTACTACCTTACACGGTTACCTAACTGTTTCATGTGTACACATCATATCTCTCCAGGAAGATTATAAGTTCCTTGCAGGTCAGGACCTTGCGTCTCATTTCTCTTACATCCCAGTAGAGGCAAACACACGGCTACACACCTTGTAGGGCTCAATAACTACACAATGAATACGGTACAGGAACACTAAAGCAAGTCCTTCCTATCTTTCCTTGAGAGGCAATGAGGAGTTGTAGATAGAGGTAATTAGGAAGCCCTAGGTTCAAGTCCCAGTCCTCACCTCTAAACAACTGTGTGGCCACAAGCAAGTCACTCTCCTACATCGGGCCTTACTACTTTAATCTGTGAACGGGGCCTTTTTCTGGCTCTCACATTTCTGTGATGCTATGAAGGACAAGAGAAATAACGAGGTAACATCCTCCGTTAACCTCTCACCTCTACCCGTTTCATTAAATCCTCTCAACTCCTGTTCAGTTCTTCAAAAATCTAAGATGTGTGATCTGTAGCACTGGTATTCCACACATCATTAGTAGCAATTTATGAAAATACTGGTCTCTCATCACTTGCTTGGAAATTTTATGGAGGTTAAAAACAAATGAGTAGGGCAAAGATGTCAATTTGTTTAAATTAACTGAATACCTATACTAAAGTTATTGGATGTTCCTTCTCAGGAAGATTCTCCTCTTGGCTTCCTATTGAAAACAAGGGTCCAGTTAAAATTTAACCAGCTCAAATAAGGAATGAATGATTACCAGTCCTACTGTTTTCACCTGTCTTCTTTCTCTTCCCCAATATACATACTCTTTCATTAGAGAGTATGGATCCAGAGACAGCACAGAGAGAGAACACTAGCAATGGAATTGGACTCAAATCCCAGCTCTGTGGACAACCTAACCTGTGTGATCTCAGGAAGGCAGCACCGCAGGTTAGGCTTTTGAGACTGCTCCCTTCTCCCTACTTGCCTCTTTCTCAAATGAATGGAAGATATTCTCTAAAGAACACAGTAACAATTATTTCAAGGTAGCCCTTCTGCAGTTGGATAACTGCTGCTGCTTAAGGACATGTAATATAACACTATTATGTTTAAGTTGCTAATATTTCATATATTAAAGATTTATAGAATGTCTATTATGTGCAAGCTACTGGAAATATAACAGAAAGGTGGAAAATGCAACCCCTGACCTCAGAGAAGGAAAAAAGGGACATATCTATTAAAAGAAGAATCTCAATACAAGATAGCAGTTGGAAAGTTAAGAACTGACAATGGACAAAAAGTGCCACAGAACACTAAGTACTATTTATAGGGGAAAAGCACAATCAACTTGATCAGCTCAGCATATAGAGGCACAAAAGGAAACTGCTTTGTTCAGGTCTCCTGGCCTAAGAAATTCCAAAGAAAATCTTCAGAAGTCAGGGGACAGCGAGAATGCAGATAGTTTTCTCTGCTCCTGCTCTTAAAAACCACTTTTAAGGTATTGTTAAAATGTAAACAGAAGACAAAATAATTCTTTGCCTAATAAATCAGGGGTGAAGATAACATTTTTATATAAAAGGCTGGCCAAATGCTACATGTGAGCCACGGCTCAGCTGTCACATATGCCTCTTTTCTCTTCCAACACTTCCTTTCCTCTTTTCAATTCTTTTTCTCACCCTTCCTTAATGATTTTCCTTCTCCACTTCTGGAAACCCATTCCTTAAGTGAACCATTGGCACTTAACAACAGGAAGGTACCATGTCATTATTAGGTCTAGTAAAGCACTGTTAACTCCATTTTAATAGAAACTGAGGGCACTTAGCTAATTAAATCTCACAAACACAAAGAAAGGGGCTCCTCATTAACCTAGCTTATCCAAAGAGATAAGACAAGTAAAGAGGGTGGTAAGCCTTAAAGGGCTGGATAAATGTTACTTTATAATTATTATTATTATATTGGTAAAGTTTCCTTTAAAATTCAGTTTTCTATCTGTAAGTAATCCTACAGCAGTTCACAATCATGGGTCTTCCACAAAAAGTCCAAACTCATTCCCAAAGGGACAAAAAAGGAACTCATAGGTGATATTTAGTTTCCTTTCTAAATAAATTAAAAGTCAAGATTTCCAGTGTCATTAAATAGTTGCTTAAAAAGATTAGCTCACTTTTACTCAAAACCTTTTTTAAATTTTTAAATAATAAAGCAAGTTAACCCTGGTAGAAATATTACCATCTTCCTCCAAAATAATTACAAGCTTTTTATGAAATTAAGTTTTCAATGCTATTCCCACTTCCAAATCTACTGGGTAGTTTTTAGCCCAAGAACTAGGAAACCTACACTTCATTCAGAAACTCCTAAGTACACCTTGCCCTGACAAGTGAGCTAAGTTGAATCTAAAGACAAAAAGATTATAATCAGCCAATATGCATTTATTAACTGCCTATTTTACACTAAGGGGTATATGAGGTCTTCAGGAGAACTAGTCCCTCTGGTAGGAGGTCTTGCCAAGTCCTTTTCAGAGCTCACCTACCTTAAGAATTCACCTAGTTCTCTTCAGTGGCCGGGAGAAGCTGCAGCACGTGCAGTAGTGGTACCCTGGTAAACGTTTCAGCAGATGGGCTAAACTAGGCTGAAAGGAACTGACAGTTCCCAACTCATGGATAGATTTGGGATCTACCTACCCCAATCACGCAAAGACTTTCCCCAGTGGAATGAGATGAGAACAGGTAAGACCAATTAATTCCCTTGGCCATAAAGGATGACGAAGCAAGCACTATGGTGTGCTCAAAGCTTGGTCAGACATAGAAGATGCCAAGGTAATACGCTGCATCCTGGGACACTGCCATTCATCTTGACTTCTGTCCAGCCACTGGCCTGGGATGACTCAGGAAAAGAGATTGAGGCTGATGACTTGGTACAACCCTGTCTCACTTAAATCTGATTTCATACACAAGTCAAGACATCACCCATGATGTCACCGGTTCTCTTTGAAAATAAAGGACAAACAACTTTGTGCTATGTGCTGGGGACAAAAACCAAACAGTTCTTACCTTCCAAGGAGTATACATTTTATGGAGGAAACAACATGTACACATGTACGTCAAAACAAAATGTGTGCAAAGTAGATATGAAGTAAACAGTCAAGGGACAAGCAGGGAAGGGCATCTACATAGAAGACTTTCGGTGTGAGACAGCACTTGAACCCAACACTGAAGGAAGTCAGAGGTCTAGTAAGTAGATGTGCAGGAATAAGTACACTCCAGGCACTGGGAGTTGGGGGAACAGGTGGTGAAAAGGCATAGAGTACAGATGTATCCTTAGATACAAAGAACTAAGTAAGCCAGTATGGTTCATGAAGAGGAGTGATGTGTAAAAAGCCTGGAAATGTAGACTGCCAAACAGAGAAGTCTGTATTTATCCTAAAGGCAAGTGTAGGTACCACTAGGACATACGAGCAAGAAAAGTTACCTAAGCTTTAAAAATATCATTTTGGCAACTATGGAGTATCAGAATTCCACAGTGGAACATCTAAGGTAAGGAATAACCTCTAAAATAAGTGTTCAGTATATATAGTACTACTGTGGAGAGATCAAAAAAGATTTCCCAAACAAGTTCTATATCATATACTTAATAATTTACTGTACTTCTCCCTCCCTTGAAAATAATTCCACAAGTTGTCTAAAAAGACATTTTTTTATTCAATTAAAACATAACCAGAAAACATGTTTAGATTCACATTACAATCTACCTGGAAATGCCATTCTCCTTTCACCAAGATTAAAAGGGAGGAAAGGTTAGAGTGACATCATCAAACTAACAATTCCACTTACCTATCCTCAACAAATCTGTGTAGCCACCACCCTGATGTAGCACAGGTGAGCATCTATATGTTGCTTATGATTCATTAGATACAATTTATATGGCATTGCAGAAATTGGCAGTGCGTGAAGGGCAAACTGTCCTTTAACCCCCCCCACTGGGCAATCTGTTAAAGCCTGGTGCCATGAGGTCAAGCTCACCAGCGTACTCCTTCATAGACCCGTTATCTCCCATGTGCCACACACTGAAGATGGAGCTTTGTATTTATAATCTAACACCTCACGAAGGTGTGCAAACAACTCAAATAACTAAAACTCCATACCTTACTGATGGAAAAAAGAAAGGAGCTCCCTAAGAGCCTTAGGGATGCAGACGCAGATAAGGATCCCGGTTTGTCGTTGTCACTTTATGGCAGCCCCCCAAGGAGAACAAGCCTCCGGCCCGGCCCGGGCACGGCCAAGGGGGGGCAAGCGTAAAAGCAAGCCTCCCTCCGCTGCCTCCGCCTCGGCGTCCCCTCCGGCTCGGCGTCCGACACGAGCTGCCCGGGTCCCAGCCCGGTCCCAGCCCCTGCGCGGGCTTCCGTCCCGCCCGACTCCAGACGCCACGCCGGGGGAGCCTTTCAAACCCACCCCGACGCCCAGCCGTGACTTCGCCCTACAGTGCGGTCCCCCCCCCCGGGATGCCCTCCTGCGGGGGCTCGGAGCTCCCCGGGCCGCGGCCCTCTTCCGCCCGGCCCGGCCCGGCCTCGCTTCCGCCCCTTCCCCGCCCCGCCCCCACCACCGGCCCGGCCCCGTCGGGCACCTTCTGGACCGCGCTCCCTCCCTCCCCGGGCCCGCCTGGTCCCCGCCGCATCCCGCCCCCGCGGCTCTGCGGCGGCCCCCTCTCCCGTCCGGGCCTGAGCCCCCTAAGGGAGATCCCCCCGCCCCCAGGCCCCGCCGCCGAACGGCCGGGACTGACCGTGACCCGGCTCCCTCCTCTCCGTCCCCTCTCACCCCTCCCGCCCCGTTCGCTCCGGCCGCGGGGTCTCCCAGGGGACACACGGGGAGGGTCCGAGGCACTGACACGGACGGGGACGCGGCCGCCGGGAGGGAGCCGGGAGAGGGGACGAGGGTCCGACCCAGGGTGTCAATCGAGGCGGCGCCGGAGCGCGCTAGCTGCTCACCCTTCCGCTGTCCGCTGCCGTCGCCGCCTCGCCGGAGCTGCCGGAAGTGGCCACGCAACACGATTGGGGGCGGAGCTCCGGGCACCTGCTTAATTATTCATGGCGGGGCGGTGCTAGCGACGTCTCCCAGCACGCCGCGGGGCGGGCAGGCGACGGGCCGCTCCGCGCAAATCCTTCAAATCTGGGCTGGGGCTGGAGGACCAAGGGGGACCGAGGCCGGGCTGAGACAGACAGGTCTGGACCTTCCAGCTGTTTTAGCATCCGACCCCTCGACAAAGTCCCCTTTACTCTTCACGCGGGTCCACACCACCAGCCCACGAGAAGAGTGGGGTAAATTTGGTAAACTAGAAATGAACGTGCAGCATTCTGCTCTAGAACAAGTAAAAATTGTTGTGAGTAGGTTCGAACAGGTGTGTTTTTAGGGTCTGTTTCATTTTGTGTTCGTGCTTGTTGATGATCTGAGTTTGCCCGCTTGTAGTATTCATGCTGTTTCAAAAAAGATCACTGAAAAATTGCTTTGCACGTTGTGTTGCATTACAAACTTGTAGGTTCTTTGTATCTCATGTTTCCAAAACACACGTACATGGTAGATGCTTTTAGAAGTGATTGCTGCTTCATTGCATTTCCCATGACTCCTAACGTAGGGCTAGTCACATAAGAGGTGTTGAAATACTTTTCTACGATTTCTTCACAGTGGTCTGACATAGGTAAGTATCTTACCTTCTCACAGTCCTATGCCAGTTTCCTGAATTAACCATGTTAACTCCTTATCTCTCTTGAAGAGCAATAGGATAAAATGGAAACATGACTGGCGGTTAGGAAGACCTGGTTGTTCAAGTCCTGACTGGTTTTATGTGCCTATGGCTAAATTATTTAGTCATTCTTCCCCTCAACTGCACCCAACAAAACAAACCAAGAGAAAAAAACCCACCTCTCCACCCCTAGAACCTCTCAGTCTAAGTAAAAACTTCCACTCAGTCAACAAAATTAAACCCAGTAACCTGTATTGCACTAAGAACCATGGAAGCCTTTAGCAAATGCCCTTTCCAATACTATACCTGGAGCCCTACACTTGTGGAAGAATGTTCCCCAAATTAGATTCTTGCCCCACAACTCCCCTCTACAAATTAGAATAGAAACTTTACAAGGAGATAAATGTTGGCATTAAAACTTATTCTCTTCATCAACTTGCTTCCAGTCAGAAATTTCACCATTAGAGAGTCATTGCTTTAGCTCTAAAGACTTAACAGATTTCTGATTCCCCCTTTATAATGCACTCTCCCCGCTCCTTTTATTTTAAACTATTACTATCTAGCTATTATTTAACAAGCAAGGCCTGAAAAGAATGGGAAACAGCTGGGGACTGAGGAGGGGAAGGAGATTAAAATACTGGAATATCAAGAGGGCAGATTGGAGGTTAGATTTTATCAATTTAACCTCATCAGAATACCTTGAGAAAAAAGAACACAAAATTTGGACACAGAAGACCTCAGTTCAAATCCTGGTTTTGCCACTTACAAGTAGAATAATCTTGGGTCAGTTCTTTTCATCTAAGAGCTATGTGATTTGGGGTATCTTACTTCACCTCCCCTACATTTCCTCCTCTAAAAAACAAAGGGAGGGATGGAGCCAAGATGGCAGAGCAGAAGCAAGGACCTGCTCCAGCTCTCCCCCAAAGTCCTTAAAATACCTGTAAAAAATGACTCTAAACAAATTCTAATGCAGCAGAAGCTACAAAATGACAGAGTGAAACAGATTTCCAGTCCTAGACAACCTGGAAGGTTGACAGGAAGGGTCTGTTGCACTGGGCTTAGAGAGGACTGCAGCCCAGCATGGGCTGCTCTGGCACCAGTGGTACTGGAGCGGCCTTCAGGGTGCTGAATCATGGGCTGTAGTTTCCAGATTTCTCAACCCACAAGCGCCAAAGACAGCTTCAAAGATCAGTGAGAAAGATCTCTTACCTGAGTGCCAGCCACAGCCCCAGGCCCAGTCCCAGGGCAACGGTGGCCACTTCCACAGCAGTAGACACTTCTAGAGCTCTCAGCCTACAGAAGGTGGGAGAATTAAGAGGCTGATCTAGAGTTCAGGCCTCAGTGGCAGTCCTGGGGTGAGGAGGAGCGTTGGGAACTGGTGGCAGCGGTGGAGAGGGAATCCTACTTGCAGTTCCAGGGCAAAAAAGAGTGCTTTTGGTTGCGCACAGAGCAGAACACAGATCAGGACAAGAGTAAACACCTCTCCCTTGATCATGCCACTCTGGAGGAAGTGAGAACTGAACAGCTGCACAAAACCTTTGAAGCCTGGGGTAGTATACCCTCTACTTGATAAAAGAAACAAAAGTCAAGTAATTGGCTGGGAAAATGCCCAAAAATGGGGGGAAAAAAGACCACAGAAGGTTATTTTCAGATGAGGAACATCAAAGCATACAATGAGAGGAAGAACCAAGTATGCAACTGGAGAAAGATAGCAAGGTCAAAGTTCCTACACCCAAAGCCTCCAAAAAATATGAAATGGTGTCAGGCCATGGAAGAGCTCAAAAAGGATTTTAAAAATCAAGTAAGAGAGGTAGGAGAAAAATTGGGAAGAGAAATGAGAGTGATGCAAGAAAATCATGAAAAACAAGTCAACAGCTTGCTAAAGGAGATTCCCCAAAAACTGCTGAAGAAAATAACACCTTTAAAAATAAAACTAACTCGAATGGCAAAAGAGATCCAAAAAGTCAATGACAAAAATACCTTAAAAAGCAGAATTAATCAAATGGAAAAGGAGGTTCAAAAGCTCACTGAAGAAAATAGTTCTTCAAAAATTAGAATGGAGCAGATGGAAGCTAATAACTTTATGAGAAATCAAGAAATTATAAAACAAAAACCAAAAAAATGAAAAAATAGAAGGCAATGTGAAATATCTCATTGGAAAAACAACTGATGTGGAAAATAGATTTAAGAGAGATCATTTAAAAATTATTGGTCTACCTGAAAACCAAGATCACAAAAAGAGCTTAGATATTATCTTTCAAGAAATTATCTAGGAAAATGCCCTGATATTCTAGAACCAGAGGGTAAAATAGAAGTGGAAAGAACTCACTGATCACCTCCTGAAAGAGATCCCAAAAGGAAAACTCTTAGGAATACTGTAGCTAAACTCCAGAATTCTGAGGTCAAGAAGAAAATATTATAAGCAGCCAGAAAGAAACAATTTAAGTGTTGTGGAAATACAATAAGGATAACACAGGATTTAGCAGCTTCTACACTAAGAGATTGAAGGGCTTGGACTATGATATTCCAGAGATCAAAGAAGGTAGGATTAAAAGCAAGAATCACCCAGCAAAATTGAGTACAATACTTTAGGGGAAAAAATGGAATTTCAATGAAATAGAGGACTTCCAAGCATTCTTGTTGAAAAGACCAAGGCTGAATAGAAAATCTGACTTTCAAAAATAAGAATCAAGAGAAACATTAAAAGCTTAGCGGCTCTCAGGTTGGGGTCCCAAAGGCCTGTGCTAATTGACATGGTTGCTTTAGAAGAAGTGGAGAAGATTCCAGGAAAGAAAGAGAAGAAAAGAAAATCCTTTTAACATATTTATAGTCAAGAAAATCAAATTCTTACTTTGACCATGGCCAAAAATATCATCCTTCAACAAGTCTTGGAGGACCTCTATGAAATGATGCAGATCAAAAGCAGGAAAAAAAAAAACAAAACTAAGAAAAGAATCTGTGTCATGATGATAACATTATAGAGCAAAAATTTTGAAAGAGTTTAGAATTCTGATTAATGAAATGCTAAACCAAGAGTTCAAAAGAATAAGGATGAAATATGCTATTCATTTCCTGATGGTTGCTGTCCTTCATCTTCAAAGAGGACCAAAATGACATCACCATTGTAAAGTGAAATTTCACTGTGTACGACTGTGGCTGATCGGACCAATATGAGCTCGGAATCCTCTACCACATGTTGGGCACAGATAGTCCATGTGAATATTTGGGGTGGATATCCCAAATTTGTGCATCCTGCATTTACTTTGTGCTGTCTCAATTCTGCTTTGCTCAAACAGTACAGCACCTTTTCTTATGTGGGCACGCCATGCTGAGAGGTCCTGTGCCAGCGTCTCCCATGCTGTACAGTCAAATCCAAACTTCTTGAGAGTGTTCTTCTATCATTTCTTCTGGCTACCATGTGATCGCCTGCCCCATGCAAGTTCTCCATAAAATAGTCTTTTTGGCAAGAGCACATTTTGCATTCAAACAATGTGGCCAGTCCATTGGAATTGCACTCTCTGAAGCATAGTTTGAATGCTTGGCAGTTCAGCTTGAGCAAGGACTTCAGCGTCTGGTAACTTATCCTGCCAGGTGAACCTCAGAATCTTCCTAAGACAGTTCAAATGGAAAAGATTCAATTTCCTGGCATGGTGCTGGTAGACTGTCCATGTTTCAAGGGCATACAACAATGAGGTCAGCACAACGGCTCTGTAGACCTTCAGTTTGGCAGTCAGTCTAATACCTCTTCTTTCCCAAACTTTTCCTCAGAGCCTCCCAAACGCTGAGCTAGCTCTGGCAATGCATGCATCAACCTCATTGTCAACATGTACATCCCTGGAAAGTACACTACCAAGGTAAGTGAACTTATCCACAGTGTTCAGAAGTTCTCCATTTGTTGTAATGGACCAAAAACCTATGGTGCATCACAACCACTCAGTGCTGCTGGAGCCACATTGATTAGTGATAAGGACATGATCCTAGAGAGATGGGCTGAACACTTCCATAGTGTTCTCAATAGACCATCATCAATCAATGTTGAGGCCACTGAGTGTTTACCTCAGGTTGAAGTCAATCCCTCCTTAGCTGAACTTCCAACTGAAGAAGAGGTTTTGAGGGTCGTTAGGCTCCTTTCATGTGGCAAAGCACCTGGTGCTGACTCCATTCCAGGTGAGATTTGCAAGGTAGGGGGACCATTGTTCATACAAAAGCTGACTGAAATTTTCCAGGTTATATGGCAAGAGATTATCCCCCGGGAGTTCAAGGATGTCTCCATTGTCTGTCTCTATAAGGGTAAAGGGAATAGGTTGTCCTGTGACAATCACAGGGTGATCTCTCTTGGTCATTGGAGGCAAAATTCTTGCTAGAGTCCTCCTTAACAGGCTGATCCTTCATCTGGAAGATGATCATATACCTGAGAGCCAGTATGGCTTCAGAAAGGGCCGAGGAACAGTTGATATGGTGTTTGCTGCCCGACAACTCCAGCAGAAATGCCAGGAGCAGAACAGAGGTCTGTACACAATGCTTGTAGATCTGACCACAGCCTTTGATACTGTTAGTCATGAGGGCTTATGGAAAATTATGTCAAAATTTGGTTGTCTGGAGTTCATCAACATTGTACATCAATTTCATGATGGCATGTTTGCCTGGCATGCCTTCCCAGTCACCAATGGAGTGAAACAGGGCTGTGTGCTTGTTCCCATGCTTTTTAGCATGATATTCTCAGTTATGTTGTCAAATGCTTTCAGCGAGGATGAACATGGCATCAAGGTCAACTACTGTACTGATGGTAAGTTCTTCAATTTGGAAAGGCTACAAGCCAAGACCAAAGTGGAGGGAGTGTGGGTGCATGATTTTCTGTTTGCAGATGACTGTGCACTCAATGCAGCCTCTGAAGATGAGATGTAACAAAGTATGGATCAATTCTCTGCTTCCTGTGCTAATTTTGGCCTAATAATTAACATCAAGAAAACACAGGTGCTCCATCAGCCACCACATACCATCCATATGTGGAACTATCAATCACAACAAATGAAGAAGTTTTGAATGCACCTCCTGATAGAGAAATTTTTAACTTACAATACAATGCTGAAAGACACACATTTTGAGGCACAGCTAATGTGGGACTTCTTTTCGTTGCACTATGCAACTGTGTATTTTATTTTTCTGGAGTTGTTTTTTTTTTAATTTGTTGTGGGGTTCAAAATGAGATATAATAATTAGAAATGTCTGCTAATTTTAAAAAATTAAAGAAAAAAGACCAAAGAACAAAAAAACAAGAGAGTCAGAAAAGGTTAACTACAAGATCTCTTCTAGTTCTAGTGCTTATGCTTCCAAGTAACTCTAAGCTTTTCAGGTTGCTTCCATCATCCATTTCCTTCATTCCTATCACTATGTTGCTGAACAGAGCTGAAGAAAATCATGAAGTCATGAGGACTGAGTACTTTTTATAAATTTATATTATCTAATCTCAACTGGGCCCTCACTACCTAAAGGTAATTATTGTACTCCTCTCTAAATCATTCATTGTCACACTCACCACAGCTGTAGCAAGTTTTCTTGGCTCCCTTCAAGCCTCCCACGACATCTCCACACACACTTTCTAAGCTGTAGATCATAACTCATACTTTACCCTCCAAAACTGAGGCCATTTCCTGAGTTCCTCTTCAACTCCTCTTTCTCACACCACTCACATATCTTCCTCTACTCTCTCTTTTTTCATATCCATCCAGGTTATGCCCAATAATGATGGTTTACCCCCAAGGTTCTGTCCTAAGCCCTCATCCTCTGGTATTTTTGTAGTATTTTGACTGCTGATCTCACCAGCTCTGGAATATGCAATTAACATCTCTATGCAAATGATTCTCAGATCTATTTATACAGCCCAAACCTCTCCCCTCACCTCCAGTCTAGAATATGATTGTTGAACATCTCAAACTGAATATTCACTAGACCTCTTAAACTCAATCTATCCAAAACTGAACCTATTTCTCTCCACAGCTTTCCTCTCTTTCCAACTTTCATATTACCGTTGAAGATACAACCATTTTTCCAGACATGAAGGCTCATAACACAACCATTTCCTTCAACTCTTCACTTTCCCCCTCCCTCTCCATAAGTGAGTGGGTGTCTCCCAACCGCTCCTGGGCCCTCTACTTTTTTCTCTTCATACCTCCCTTGTAATCTCATCAAATCACATAGATTCAATTATCTCTATGTGGATGATTCTGAGAAAGATAGATAGATTTTCTATTTCCTGAGATCCAATCCTGCATCACCAATTACCTTTTAGATGTCTCAAATTGGATGTCCATAGGCATCTCAAATTAAACACAACTCATTAACTTTTCCTCTGAATCTTCCCAATTACCATTTACTATTGAGGGCACCACCATCTTTCTAAGTAACAATTCTTCTAATAATTGAACATCCTCTAGGATAAAAAATATTTCAAATGAAAGTCAAATTTTCTCATTTTATAGATGAGGAAACTGAGGCTCCAATAGGCTAAGGGACTTGCCCAAGGGACACTCGTAATAAGGGGAAGAATAAGAGTTGTGAATAAGGCCTTTTAAGTCCACACCAGGTGCTACTTGCACTAAAACCTTACTGTTTCCTCTTGGTTCTAGGGGCAGAAACTTTTGAGGGAAAATAGTCATGTGAGTTTCCTTTACAAACCTGTGTTTTCCCTTTATCAGCACTAAATGGTAGAATGTGTTAAATAGGATAAGAATCCATTTTTACAACCCTCTCTTGATCTTTGCTCTTGTCTTTTGCTTACCTTCAAGTCATTCTCCCACGTTTCTCAATGACTTTCTGAAAACAAGACTTAATTTTCCTCTCCACTGCATCCCTTGATATCAGTTTTGGGGACTGATATTCATGTTGATAAAAATTCTGTTGCACTGGCCAGCAAACAGTTAATGATTATATTCTGGTCATTTTACTGGGAAAAAATATGTTGTATACACTTTTATAGCTTTTAAGACAATGAGATTTCTATGGCCTTCGCAAGAAATATCAGCGAAATCATACATAGTATACGAAACATTTTCTGGGGAAATCATGGACAGATATCTACAAAAGCATCAGAGGGGAGTACAGACATTCAACATAACTCCTAGATTGCTCACTCAAACCCAAGACCTCAGGAAGAAAGGAAACAAGCATTTAGTAAGTACCTACTAGGTGACAGAGTGTGCTAAAATACTTTACCAATATTACCTCATCTACTCCTCATGAAAATTCCGGAAGGCAAGTGCTATTGTTGCCCCCTTTCTACAGTGGAGGAGGCAGAGGTGATCTGCCCAGGGCCACACTGTTACTAACTGTCCGAGGCCAAATTTGAACTCGGGTCTTTCTGATGCCATCCCAACACTATCTACTGAATCACCTAACTCAGTAGTAGATACAGAGAAATGAGGCTTCAAAAACCATTTTAGTATCTGAGGAAGAAACTCAGCAAGAGGATTAAACCGTTTTTAAAATTTCAGTGGAATGTGTAACTCTAAACTCAAATCACCCTCTCCAAGATGAGCAGCCTAAGAAACTATTTGAAACAGCTACTAGTAAATAGCATCATTAATGAATCCCACAGTTTGGATGTCTCAGGCACAATGATGGTATCAAAAAAAGGCCCCAAAAGATCAGCATATGTGTGAATTATAAACCCTTGAATACAAGATCAAAGAGAATGAACCTCACGCTAGGAAAGGTAGGATAAACATAGTTAAAGGAGAAATGAAGTCTAAGATAGGAAAGAAAATAGAGAGCACTTGGCTTTTAATCAGCTTGTATCTGTAGGCCCACATGGATTAATCGCATTCTAATCTCTCCCCACTTTAGTCCAGCCTTCACACAACTACTAAAGTGATTTTTCTAGAGTATAGATTTGACTCTGTCATTCCGCTAAACAATAAACTCCAGTAACTCCCTATCTCCTTTATGATCAAATAAAAACTCTTCCATTTAAGACCCTTCACAACATGGCCTCAAGTCTACCTTTTAAGTCTTTTTTTAAAAATAAATTTTCATTGATACCTTCTCCCAATATCTTTCCCTTTCCTTGAGTGCCATCCCATAGAATATTTTTTAAAGAAGAAAAAAGGAGGAAAAGATAAAAACCCCCAGCAAAACTAATCAATAAAAGCTAAAAATATATGCAATGTGCCATCATTCCCATGGACCTCTGCGAAGGCTGGGGTTAGCCTAACTTTTCACATGCTTATTTGGAGTCATTCTTGTTCTTGGAAATTTTGCAGGATTCAGTTTGATTGTTTTGTGGTTGCTCTGTTTACGTTGTTGTAGTCTTGTACATACTTTATTGACTGTCTTTACTTCACTCTGCATCTGATAATGTAAATTTTCCCATGGTTCTATGTATTTATCATATTCATCCTTTCTTACAACCTAGTAACATTCCGTCATATTTGTGGGCCACATTTTATTTTGCCATTCCCCAGTATATGGAAATTTAGGTTGTTTCCAATTCTTGGCTAACACAAAAAGTGTTGCTATAAATATTTTGGTACATATGGAGACTTTTTCATAATCAGTGACCTCCTTAGGGAATAAGCTTGGTAACACAAACTCTGAGTCAGCAGGTATAGACATTTCAGTTATCTTGTCCACATAATTCCAAATTGCTTTCTAGAATGGTTACACTGTCTCATAGCTCTACCAATAATGAATTTAGTACGCCAGTCTTCTCATAACCCCTCCAACATTTAAACGTTCTCATCTTTTGTCAACTTTGCAAATTTTCTGGATGTATGTGTGTGGGGGGGGAATAGGAGATAAAAGGTATTTAACTGAAGATCACCATAATACAATAAGCTAATCAAAAATTACCATTAAATTTGAACTCACTGATTCCAGAGACTATATAAAAATTCCCTTTCCCTATAATTCTTAAAATTTATTATAATAGGTAAATGAGAAAAAAAATTATTTTCCAAGCAGAATGTTACAAAATAAAATTTATTAGTACTTCAAGTTTAAGTTATCAGTTAGACTGTCCATTTCAGTGCAAATGTAGAACCGAGGAAAAATACCAACCAAATTATACAATAAAAAACCCCAGTATTAATGAAACATTCAAAGTCAGTATACTCTCCAGAACCAAAAATAAACTTCTAAATAAACAAGATTAAAATGTAACTACCTCAGCTTTTTGAGTGGGAGAATTTATCAGTAGAAAAATACTTGATTTGCTTCAAAATGATGACAGTCACTTTCCTTCTCAGTTACAATCCCAGAGATATTGAAGGCATTCACATATGTTCATGAATCCACTTGCATTCCTCTTTGCCTAACCTCATATGTAGCTGTACACAAACACACTTCCATTTTTCTGTCCAGCCAGTAGATAAGAATCTGTACAGGACCATTTAACAAAAGACCAATTTCCATCAGAACTGGGCAGAAGCAGAGCAGTGCAATGTCCTAGAAACAAGTCCCAAACAGCTATTGTTCCAGAAGTTAGTACAGCTGCTGCTAAATTATCCTTCACATCGCCATCCAGAAACCTGATACCAAGCACAGAAAACAAAATATAACTTCTGCATTTGAATTAGACTAACACGATTCAAGGAATACTTCCCTTTCAAGTAGGCAAAAACACACTATGACTCAGTGATGATCCAGTGCCCACAGCAAATTATATTTCTCTCTCAATGAATCTGTGATGAAGGATTTGTTTCGACAATTAGCTGACACACTTGGCCACATCCACATATTTACGATACAATGCATTGTGTTCTGCTAATTTGTAAAGTGGATTTACCACCCCACTGGCCTCTAGTTTCTTCATCTATAAAATTGCCTCAGGTGGACCAGCTGACCTCTAAATGAGCATGCCAAAGGAAGAAAAAGGCTGAATATGGAGTGGGAGGATCTGGGTTAGAATCTCCACTCTGCTCTTTACTATCTGCAAGACTTTACCTAAGTCACTTCTGTTAGGTGGCAAGCTCCTTGGGGGCAGGGACTGTCTTTGGCCCCTGTTTACATCTCTAGTGCTTAGCCCAGTGCCTGGCACACAGTAGTGGTGCTTCATAAATGTTTACCGATTATTGATTATTGGCTTCAGTTTCTATATCCGTAAAATAAAGGGACTGGATTTGATTTTCTCTAAGCTCCATTTCAGCTCTAAATCTATGATCTTACAGTTTCTTCAATTTCCTGATTAGGACGGTGCATATGACAAGAAATCCAGAACATACACGTATAGATAGAGCTTTATAAAAAGAAATTTGCCATTTCGACTGTAAGGGTTGAATTAAGATTAAGATATTATTAATTAAGATAAAATGACTGCATTGCAAAATTTTCAGAGAAATTTCATTCTAAAAACAAAAGCCTTAAGAGAGGTTTTGACTACCATAACAATAAAAAGTGATACGTTACAAATAAGTACTATCCACTCTAAGAAATCCTGGGAGATGTCCTTATCAATGATATAGTGCCAGTAATTCAATATTTCCTATACTAATGACAGAGAATTCAGGCTACATCAGGCGACATCAGGAGACCATGAACTGAGACTGACTCTATGTCAATGATTTCAAAACAAAGATGTCGACATAAACTATTTCAAAATAAACTAAAGAACCTTTTCTCAAAACTTCTGTAAGTGGAGAACTTCACTGTTGCTCTACAAAACACAAATATCTGGTTTCTAATAGGAATATTTGCAACTTCCAAGTAGGTAGTGTGATGGTAATGTTTTTTAAGTGTTCTTTATGGAAACATACAGACTAGGAAGTAGAAGAGACATGCATTAGCTCAAATGGTGAAGCGGCTCACACACAAAAAGCAAACTGCACTGCTCTAAACGCCAATAAAGCCACACGGGAACAGCATCCAAACATAGGGATCTTAGAGTTTAATTTACGAACCTGCCATATTTTCAGCTGCTGTTTATATAACACTCTCATTGTGGACCATGCACAGGAAGAATCAATGGATAATATAGCTATCAGCTAGACTAGTGATTAAAAAACTACTTGCCTTTTGGCACCTAGGTGATGTGGTAAATAATAAATAAATAATTCCATGGTTAAAAAATATAATGGATTATACAGATATCAGTCTAGTGATTAAAAAAAAACTGCTTGCCCTCTGGCAGCTCCTCATCGGTCAGATGGGAATAATAATAGCCCCTTCCTTCCCTGGTTAGTTTTGTGGATCAAGTGAAATGCTTGCCACATGTTCTGACAACTTCAAAGCCCTCTATAAAGTCAGATATTATGACTGTTGCTGTTCCACTACTGCTTCTTCCTATGTAGGAATTTAATGGTCACCTTACCTCTTCCCCTGCTCCCAAAGCTTTTGAAGATAATTATTTTTAAGAAATTTGAGACTTTATCTAGTAACCCTTGTACACTTGCCTTCCAGTATGGCCTTGGGGAAGTGAGAAGGGCTGTACATCAACACTAAGGGCTGTCTTAGGATTAATTACAATCAACCGAAATATAGGACTTCCCATTGATTCAACTTCTTTGCCATGAGGATGACTTAAGACAACAAACAGAAGCCCCTAATTTGGAGAGAAAAATAGATTGTCAATGAAACCATTAGGAAACTTTTCATTTTCTTAAAATAACAATTTGGTAGCACTGAAATAAAATTGATGCTGGACTGTTCCATAAAACGTTAATGGTGAGAACATAGATACTAGTATCTAAGATTTAACCATTGACTTAGCTTTTTTCAGATAAGAATAAACAAATCCACTGTCAATCTGGATGAGGTGATACACATCAGTTGTCTTGCCAGGACACAACATGGGAGAAGGAGACTGTCTCTCCCACTTGGCCATCCACTAAAACAGCCAATTTTATTTACTCATACCAACCACCAGTTTTATACCATAGCCAGCATTTCTCCTTCTCTTTGTCTAATATGTTTACTGCTATCTTCACATTCCATTTTTTTTCACTGAAAAATTGGCAAAGGGGAGTGAATAAATTCAGGACACTGAGACACGGTGAAGTTGTTCACTCAATGCACACAGTCTCCAACTTATACTGTTTCAAAAGTTTATTTTTAGGTAAGCTGGTTGGAACTCAGAATGCATTTTCTCATAAAAACAACAGTATTTATAGTGACTGGGTTCCCAAGTCAGTCAAAAAATAGATGAACCATAACCTGGAACTAATGGTACTATAAAACCTAATAATTCCAAAGAGTGTTTTTAATGGGAAATGTGTTTAGATTTCAACTCTGGATATCAGAAACACATTTCCCAATAGCCTGGCAGAGTTAACATCCTGCAGCCACTAAACCTGTGAGGGCAGCCACTGCTAATGATGGTGGCTTCAGAGAGTTTTTCATGTTGATGCACCACTTGTAAATCAAGGATGGTCTAATGCACCACATATAAAACATTCTTCTTCTCTCTTTTCTATATTGGAAAAAAAGAATAGAAATATGGAGGAGTTTGACACTAATTCATCACTCCTTTAAAAAAAATTCTTATCACAAAAAAACTTACCACAATCTGGCATAACTGGCAGCTTTATTAAAAGCAAAATTTTATTAGTCAGGTGGGATGCCAGTGATAATGTTAGAATACTTTTCAGCATTACTTCTGGCTCATGCTAAGGCTAACAGCTCTTAAATACCTATAGTAACTGAATTTATAGCTATAAAAAGAATCCTATTACCTTGCTCTAAAATGCCTTTTCATCCATGACCTTCATGACACCAGAATTACTTACTCTCCTTTGTAAAAATAAAGGAAATGGGAGAAGGAATTTATCAAGTTCCTATTCCTATACAAATAAGGCACTGAAATTTAACAAAGATACATACCATATCAGAATAGGCTTTGTGACAGATTGAAGCTTGGTAGGAATTACCAATCTGCATCTTTTTCAGAAGTTGACCAGTTTTTAAATTCCTAAATACCAATGAAACAAGAATTTTTATAACCTTTAAGTAGGCAACTTAGTGTTCAAGAAAGAATGCCATTACTTTCATTCTAGATGAAACTGAATGAATTTCACATTATGCATTCTTTCACAAAATCCCCATAAATACATTACTGAAAAACTAAGGGACAGAGTAACTTAGTCTTATTTATAGCCACAGAGTAAGTCAATTACAGGTCTACACATTAGCTCTCTAACTCGGCTAAACTGTCATATTAAACTGGATTGAATTTACTATGTCATAGGACACCCACGTGACCCAGTGGATAGAGTGCTGGGCCTGGAGTCAGGAAGATATGAGTTCAAATCCAGCCTCAGACACTTAATACCTAGCTGTAAGACTCCTAGGCAAGTCTCTTAGCCCAACTTAGCTTCAGTTTCCTGAATGAGCTAGAAAAGTAAATGGCGGGGCGGAGCCAAGATGGCGGAGTAGAAAGAGGCACATTTACAAGCTCCGAACCCACAGCCCATATATTTAATGTAAGAAGAGTTCCCCAGAAGTTCTGGATCACTGAAAGGTGCGCAGAAACAGAGTGGAAGGGATTTCCGTTCCAGAGAACCCTGGAGAGCCGTCCCCAGGGTCCGTCGCGCCCCCGAAAGCAGACCCCACCCCAGCACTGCCCTGGCCACGGCCCCAGAGAAGCTGATCCGAGCAGGCTTCAGGGACGGAAGTTCTGGCGGGAAAGTCCCTCCGCCCACAGACTCTACAGGTCAGTGAGAGAGACAGCTGGCTGGCCGAGGGGAGCGGGGTGTCTCTGTGGCTCGGGTCCCCTCGGGAGGAAGCGGCGGTGGCAGAGGCGGGGGCAGGAAACAGCGGAGGCAGAGGCGGGGGCGGCAGCTGAGGCGGCGGTCAGCTACAGCGGCCAGGGACTCCCCCAGCAGCAGGCAGGATCTTCATTACTGAAAGTCTCTGCATAAACCACCTGAGGGAACTGAGCCTGGGAAGCAGCCCTGCCCCCACCCGCTCCGTTACTGAAGGTCTCTGCATAAAGCCCCTGAGGGAGCTGAGCCTGGGAGATGGCCCTGCCCCACCCGCTCCATTACTGAAGGTCTCTGCATAAAGCCCCTGAGGGAGCTGAGCCTGGGAGGTGGCCCTGCCCCCACCCCAGCACCAGAACTAAAGCTCACATTGATTAGCAGCCGCGTGCGGCGGGAAAGCTCATTTGAATCTCAGACCCCAAGCACTAGCGGGGCGGATCTAGCTGGGGGTGGACAGGAATCTCAGAAGTCAAGTAACTGGCTGGGAAAATGCCTAGAAAAGGGAAGAAAAATAAGACTATAGAGAGTTTTTTCGAACAAATGCAAATGATCCCGACTTTTGGATCTGACGACGAGGACATATTCTTGCCATCAGGGAAAGACGTAGAGGGCGGGGCCTCAGTACCCCAGACATCCCAGGGGGATGTCGGGTGGGCTCAGGCCTTGGAAGAGCTCAAAAAGGATTTTGAAAAACAAGTTAGACAGGTGGAGGAAAAACTGGGAAGAGAAATGAGAGAGATGCAACAAAAGTATGAAAAACGGGTCAATACCTTGGTAAAGGAGACCCAAAAAATGCTGAGGAAAATAACACCTTGAAAAATAGTCTCACTCAATTGGCAAAAGAGGTTCAAAAAGCCAATGAGGAGAAGAATGCTTTCAAAAGCAGAATGAGCCAAATGGAAAAAGAGGTTCAAAAGCTCACTGAAGATAATAGTTCTCTCAAAATTAGAATGGAACAGATGGAGTCTAATGACTTTATGAGAAACCAAGAAATCACCAAACAAAACCAAAGGAATGAAAAAATGGAAGAGAATGTGAAGTATCTCATTGGAAAAACAACTGACCTGGAAAACAGATCCAGGAGAGACAATTTAAAAATTATGGGACTACCTGAAAGTCATGATCAAAAAAAGAGCCTAGATATCATCTTCCATGAAATTATCGAGGAAAACTGCCCTGACATTCTACAACCAGAGGGCAAAATAAGTATTGAAAGAATCCATCGATCACCACCTGAAAGAGATCCAAAAAGAGAAACTCCTAGGAACATTGTGACCAAATTCCAGAACTCCCAGCTCAAGGAGAAAATCTTGCAAGCAGCTAGAAAGAAACAATTCCAGTATTGTGGAAACAAAATCAGGATAACTCAAGATCTAGCAGCTTCTACATTAAGGGATCGAAGGGCATGGAATAGGATATTCCAGAAGTCAAAGGAACTAGGACTCAAACCAAGAATCACCTACCCAGCAAAACTGAGTATAATACTTCAGGGGAAAATATGGTCTTTCAATGAAAGAGAGGACTCTCAAACATTCTTGATGAAAAGACCAGAGCTGAAAAGAAAATTTGACTTTCAAACACAAGAATGAGAAGAAGCATGAAAAAGGAAACAGCAAAGAGAAGTCTTAAGGGACTTACCATAAGTGAACTGTTTACATTCCTACATGGAAAGACAATATTTGTAACTCTTAAAACTTTTCAGTATCTGGGTAGTTGGTGGGACCACACACACACATGTACACGCATGCACGCACACACACATACACACATGCACACACATACAGAGACAGAGAGCACAGAGTGAATCGAATAGGATGGGACCATATCTTAAAAGAAATTAAGGTAAATGGTGAGAGAGAAATGTAGTGGGAGGAAAGAGGGTGAAATGGAATGGGGTAATTATATGTCATTTAAGAGGCAAGTAGGAGACTTTTTAGTGGAGGGAAAAAGAGGAAAGCTGAGAAAAAAAAAACAAAAAACAAGAAGTTTACCCTCATCACATTTGACTAAAGGAAGGAATAAAATGCACACTCATTTTGGTATGAAAACCTATCTTACAGTATAGGAAAGTGGGGGAGAAGGAGATAAGCAAGGGGGGGGATGATGGAAGGGAGGGCAAATGGAGGAGGGAGCAATTTGAAGTCAACACTTGGAGAGGGACAGGATCAAAAGACAGAATAGAAACAATGAGGGGCAGGTTAGGATGGAGGGTAATTCAGTTAGTCTTACACAACACGACTCTTAGGGAAGTCATTTGCAAAACTACACAGATATGGCCTATATTGAATTGCCTGCCTTCCCAGGGGGAATGGGTGGGGAGGGAGGAATGGGGAGAATTTGGAACTCAAAGTTTTAGGAACAACTGTTTAGTATTGTTGTTGCTACTAGGAAAGAAGACATACAGTTAATGAGGAATAGAAAGTCATCAGGCCCTACAGGAGAAAAGAGAAGATGGAGACAAGAGAAGGGAGGGATGACAGAAGAGAGGGCAGATTGGAGATAGGGAAAATTAGATTGCTTGGTGTATTGGGGTGGGGGGAGGGGATAAAAGGGGAGAAAATTTGGAACCCAAAATTTTGTGAAAATGAATGTAAAAAGTTAAATTAATAAATAAATATTAACCAAAAAAAAAAAAAAAAGAAAAGTAAATGGCAAACCACTCCAGTATCTTTGCCATGAAAACCCCATGGGGTCATGAAGAGCTAGACACAATAGAAAATGAACAGAGATTTACTGTGTCATTAAGAATTGAAAAGAAAAACCCCATTAACAGGGATCTTTTAATGTTTCATTCTATTGGGTTCAAGAGATTAACACACAACCAAGGTTAGAGTTTTCCAGCTCCTTTGAGCGTATAACACATCCCGTGATGTCTCAATTTTCTAAGACACATGACGGTCTGGGAAGTTCACTTAGTAATAAATTTGATTAAGCAAGAATCAAAAAATTCGTCTGGTGGGGATGGAGGAGATCTGAGTAAGATAACAATAACAATAAACTAGCACTTAAATAGCACCTTCAGGTTTGCAGGGCATTTTACAAATAAACTTATTTGATGTTCACAAAAACCCTGGTAAAAAGGTGCTGTTATTATTCCCATTTATAGATGAGGAAACTAAACCAGACATGCTAAATGACTTGCCCAGTGCGTTGGTAAGTGTGTGAAGCTGAGTTTGAACTCAGGTCTTCCTGACTTAATTGCTTCTAAATGATAACAGAACTTTCAGAAAAATAAGAAGAAATTACATGGGAATAAGAGGAGAAAAAAGGAAGGCAAAAGCAAAGATATGAAATGAGAAAGCAGAGAAAAAAAGAGAAAGCAAAAGTATAAGAGAACTTCTACTTAGCTTTAAGTAGCATTATGAAAACTAAGAGGGAATTTGATTACTCAGAGCAGAAACTGGTTTGCTTAGGAATCCTGGGGGAAGACTGTGACTGGCTGTGCACAAGCATGCTTCTTCAGAATGATGCCACTGGGGCTCTCTCCTAAACTTCACAGAGAAAAGCAAGCTCCTTGAGGGCAGGGATTCCTTTCCTTTTATATCCACAGCACCTGGTCCAATATCTTGCATTATTAGGTGCTTAACAAAATGTTCATTGAATTAAACTTCATTACAGAACTAGGGCGTGAATAATACAACACTGACTTCCCTACTTTGGACTTCCTAGAACAGGCCTGCACAACCTGCGGCCAGTGGGCTGCTTGTGCTTGCAGCATGCCAAAGGATTTTGGCGGTCTGTGAAAAATGTATTAGAAAGCATACTTTGTATGTAGAGAAAATCCTGTGGCGTCCTGCAGGTTGTGCAGGCCTGTCCCAGAACCCAGACTCTTTGGGCAAGAAAAGAAGCAGGGTGCTACTCAACTGCGGCAAAGTTAACCACCTTCCAAATTAAAAGTCTAGCTCAGCGACCTTCTGCTTTCACAAGCTCTACACCAGGAACTCCCAAATCCTTCTTCTTCATGTCTCATCTTTGTCTTTAACAACAGCTTTTCTCCAGCTACAGAGCGAGTATTTCCACTAGATGTTTTGTCATCACCTAAAACTGAACATGGGAAGTCTTCCCGCCCCACCTCCAAACTAGCTCCTTCTCCATTAAATTCCCTATTTCTTTCATTCTCTCAGTTATCCATGCCCTAAATCATAGTCATCTCTGATTCTCACTTAATATCTCATCAATGGGACAACCCACACAGATTCTTCCTTAATATTTATCCATGTCTCCCTTCTCATCCCCTCCATAATCATCACAATCCAGGTTCTATCACCTTATTCTCAGTCTGTTAATGGAACAGATTAATGTAATTAATGCAATAGCTAATGCAGCTTACTGAATGTTGCTAATAAACAGCTTTTTCTGCTGCCAGTCTCCTTTCTGCCCAATACATCCTACACACTGCTGCCAGATTTAGCCTTTTAAAAGTTATGTTTTTCTTATGCTACTTCCCTATCTTTAATAGTTCCTCATTACTTAAAAAACAGTGCCTAAGTTCTTCAGCCTAGCATTAAACAACCTCTATAATATAGGTTTAAATCCAATGATTTCAGCTTCCTCTATATGCCCGGTGCTTAACACAGAACCTCGTAAGTATGAGGCATTTAATAAATGCTTTTTGGATTAATGTAGGTTCTTAAACTTAGTAATCCTTCTATTTCCCCAAAAGCACCCCTTTTCACTGTATTCTGCTTCTACTTTTGCTCACACTGCTCTGTTAACTTGGAATGTCACTTGTTCTCCACCTACCCCCACACCAGCCCTCTCTCTGCCCAGGCAAATTCTATTATGACTTTAAGGCCTAACTCAAGTCTATCATGAAAGCTTTCCAGACCACTACCCACGACTGTGATGTCTTCTTCTGAGCACCAAGAGCACTGTTTATTTGTACATACATACACACAAGTGATATATACACATGTATATTTACATACATACATATATATATATACATTCTTGGCATAAATAATAGGTGCTAATAGAGTATGAGCATGTGTGCGTGTGTGTGCGTGTGTATGTGTGTGTGTGCAATACAAGTAACAAAGTAATAGGTAGGAGATGCTGAAAGGGTAATTCCATAATACATGAACAGATGTAGAATTGGTAATTTTCTTGGTATATTCTGGAGGAAGAAGGACAACTCAAATAAGGAAAAACTCATGGGGGAAAGTATTCGATGATAGAGTTAAGAGATGCAAGTCATGGCCAGATTGAGGGGCACCATGAATACCCAGCTTAGAGATGTCCATTTTATGTTCTTGGCAACCTAGAATCATTGAAAATGTTTGACAAGAAGGGTAATGTACGGCATTGAAAATGCAGAGGATGAATTTGAAAGAGAAGACAGAGCTGTGTGATGAGGATATAGCCAGATGGGGAAGGCAAACAGAAAGGATACAAAATCAAAAGGAAAGCTGAAAACGGAACAAGCTTTGGGCAAATGTGGTAAGAAAATAAGCCAAGCTGCAGATCACGATATAATATGTAAAAACTACCTATGATAATTTATAAGGCCTTATCAAATGGAAAGGAGGTGTTTATCCTTTGCTCATTCAAGAATACCTAAATGAACTATCTGAAAGAACCTAAGTCAAGAAAGAAGAAAAAGCAAGCATGTCATTTTGTCTGAAGATGAAACCTGTCATCTTGCCCTCATATGCTAGACCAGAAGATGACATAAGTGAAGATAAAGGGCACTGTGGGTTTCCTCTTTCATGAAGCATTCCCTGATTCTCCCCAAAAAGGAAATGGTTCTCCTTCTTTTGACTTCACATAGCACTTTTAAGCTCTCATTTCTAAATTACATTCTCCTGTACACTCTGTTATACTATATTCAAATTTTGGGCATGAATCACAATGAACTTTCTACCCTCTTCTCCAATCCTCAATTTTAAACTCTATAAAGTCAGGGATACTATCTTATTGACGTTGTCTCCCCTAGCATCAACCATCCCCTAGTATATTAATGCAATGGGACTCCATTCAAAACACCTAATCCTTTAAGTTTACCCCCAAGGTTTAAAGTAAGGTGGAAAGTTGAAAGGTCTTTTCAAAATCATTGAGACCTAGAGTATGATTTACAAAGAGATTACATACATACTCCAGCTCCACAGAAATTATACACTGATAAATGGATGTGGGTTTTCTGGGCAAAAGTTACCCTTTTACCTTTAACAAAAACAAAACTCTTTGACCATAAAATAGCTACGTCTTCTAACAACAAAATATGCCTTTATATCAATAATGCTTTTCACCATGATTTTGAAAAACATTATTTTTAAATCATAAACTGTGCTACTGTTACAGAACAATTAATATTGTTAGTCCAAACTGTCTTTTATATTTCCAGATTTTAGAGAAAGCTTGTCAGATACTTCTAGGCACTTCCCTTGTTCTATGTCCAGTCAGAAGACCCTACCAACAAAACCTTTCCTCTCATCTTCTCAAAGACTTTAAAAAACTACTTGAAAAGAATGAAATTGTATTTCTTTAAAAATATTTTATTATAATGACCAAGGTTGACCCCAAAGAAAAGATTTTAAAAGATTTTTAAATAAATCAATTCCCTTCCTTCATTCCAAAATAAGGGAATATGGGTATGGAATATTGCATACACTATCAGGAATAGCTGATGGGTTGGTTGGGTTTGCTGAATAATGTGGATGCCAGATTATTTTTCTTGTTGGAAATAAAAAACAATCTACACACACACATACACACGTACACATAGTCTGTAATTCAAATTGACTTTTTCCTCATTAGGTATGAATTAATGAAATTTTACTGTATATTGACTTCAAAATTCAAGACAAAAGGAAAACTTACCAGATGACAATATTGCTCATTAGGGTTGTGCCAAGCAAAGCATCTTGCATTCCTTGAACCTCAGCAAAAGCCAGGATGGTTTCTTCTGGAGACATCAAAGTCTGTTTTTCTTTACTTCTATATTTTAAAGAGTATTAAGAATTGGAACCTCATACCAAAGATTTTCCTAGCAAATTTCTCTACTGAACTCTAGCCAATAAGTAAGCCAGTACCTCCAAAAAAGGTCAAACCACAAAATTTTAGTTAACAGAAAACACTTTAAAAGTTCTTAATGTCACCTTTTTAAGGGTATAGACAACTTAAAGGAAAGAATTTAGTCTTTCTATATAACAAAAGTGGCATAGACACTTAGGATTCATTATTTCAAAGATTATTTGATAACAAAGCAGAAATTTAATTCTATTTTTTTCTAAACAGAAAATTTCTATGTCTTTTCTTGCCTATTGCCTTTTAGCCAAATTAAAGATAAAACAGAAAATGTTAAATTGAAAAAAGGTAACTCTCCAATACTATTCAAGATAAAATAGGACAAAGACATAATTTCTAATTCCTGAACAATTTTTTCCCCTTGTCTTCCTACCAGAAAAACCTGTGCTTTGCTCACAGACTTTGTTGTTGTGTTTGTCCTTTGTTCTTGAAGAGGACCATGACATCAAGATGATGACATGACTTGCAGGTGACTCTGATTTGTGCAAAGTCACCAGCCTCAATTTCTACTCCAAAGCCATCTGGGTACAGTAGCCTGATATTCATCAGGACGACTGGAGATAGCCCAGGATACAATGTGGAACCATGGTCATTTTAGGCTAAGGTCTTATCAGATTCTCACTTTGAGTGAGAATGCTAACAGACCTACCTTGTGCCAGGGCTCCCAGTTATCTCTTGACCTTTCTAATCTACCACTTTCACCTATTATACCTCCTCCACCTATATATCTGAATTGTTTCTATAAAAATTTCCATAAATGCTCAGTTTGTCCTCTGCTGTTTCCATGTACACCCATAAAACAAGGAAACCACCCTTTTGTCACTCAGTTTATTCTTTAAGCCCTGTGACTAAACTAGCTCCTTAGCTTATAAAATGCAAAAGATATATCTGTGTAATCAATGCTTCTTTTACCTTCCACATCCTGAAAAGGTCATGAGGTCTACTTGGTGATCATGAAGAGTCCCATTGCTACAGACTAGCCTCTTGTGTCTAAGTCCAAGCACAGCTTTTATATTTCCAGATTTTACAAGTGACTGCTTTAAGCATTCATCATCTGAACAAAACAATAATCTAAAACAAATCAGAATGAAAGAAATGTAATGAAAATTTTGTATATGTGAGAAACAGATTAAAATATGGAAAGGAATTTTTTGGAGGTATATAAATGGCATATCTTTTCTCATTCACACTTTAAAAGGAAGCCATTTTAATTCAGGTTTTTATGGTACTTTAAGGTTTACAAAACATTGCCCTCACAAGTATTATTAATCCCTCCATTTTATGGACAAGCAAAAACTAAGGGTCAGAAAGATGAAGGTCAAACAGCTAATATGAATCAGAGATAAAATCTGAATATAGGCCTTCTGATTACACATCATTCTTTCCACTAAAACATACTGCAATTCAAGAACGCCATTTTAATGCTTGAGTTTATAGGTCTTGTTCTTTTAATGAAAATTCCAATCCTTTCAAAATTCACAGTATAGATATTTTAATGCTTAGTAGAGACCAGCAGGTACTCAATAAAAATTTAATTTTTCACTTACATACCTGATTTCTCTAATTTCTAGATGTCCCAAAGCAACACATACAAGGTTACAAGTATCCCAAAGTGGAATAATCTGCAGTACCGGAATCTAAATCGAACAACAACAGACAACCATTTCTGGACTGCTTTATTTCATTTTTCATTCATTTCATTGAATTTCCCAAGTTCTTAATCACATTCTAGTTTGTTTTCACAATGCCAGAGCATTCCCCCACAGGTAGTAAAGTGACATGACTCTCCCCTCCCCCAAATACTACATCTACAAATACCTTTTCTTAGTGTTTATCACAAGTTATGAATAGAACTCTGAGAACAACAAGTTCTGTGACCCAAGAAAAAAATGAACCAATATGATAACATGGAGGACCATGTTTTAGAAAGCAGAGGTAAAAGTAAATATAGGAAGTCAAATTAAAAATCTGACAAAAATCCAAATACTTTAAATGGGGCTTGTATAATAACAGAGATGTAGACTTTGTTTTGCTTACCAATTTTTGCTTTGTGGGTAAGCTGTAGCTCTTTATCCTTATGCAAATCAAGTTCTTTTTATGGTCAATGCCACCTACAAATATCTCTTATTCCTACCTCTGTGAAGTGCCATGTGTAAACTTTTCTCCACTGCCAGTTATCCAGAGATTTCCAGAGAGAAACTGTAAATTCACAGGCAGTTATGATACATGACTCCTTACAGCCAGTTCCATCCCACCACACAGTACTCACATCCACAGAACAGGAATCTGAAGGATTCTGTCACAAAGGAGCAACGCCAGTTAATGTAAAGTAATAATAACAGGAGCACATAATTAAATCATTCTTTAAGATTTATGAGGTATTTCCCTCACAGAAACACTTTGTTTGGAGCAAGCAATACAAGTATCATAATCTCCATTTTATAGGTGAGAAAAATGAACCAGTGACTTCAAAAGGTCAAACAAAATTAAGGTGCTGAGTTATGATTCAGAGCTGGGTCTCTAGACTCCAAAGTTAGTAGTTCCCTGCTGCCACCTATAACACTGTTTATTTTATGTAAATTCTACTAATTCCTCATCACGAGAAAAATCCAAGTGGAGGCTTGATGATCAACAGTCTGGGCTATCTGAACGAATGGGGGTCTCATGCTTCAAGGGAAGGGGCAGACAGGCAACCTATAAGAATCTGAGATGCAGAGAACGCTACCAAAAAAACATGCAAAAGTAGTAATTTGATAGAACTCTAAATAAAGTAGAGGGTTAAATTAAAGTTCTATTCAGGAGGAAGGAAAATTAGATTCATGGGTCTTGCCAATTGTACTGTAAGAGCCTTAAACTTTGAGTAAGACTTGATCCTAATCATCTCTGTTATCTCCCACGCACCCAATAGTGCTCAATGCTGCAGGTTCACTGACTTGAACACAAATATCTAAGTCCCAATTTCAGTATAAGACTGGCACCCATTTTTATACTACAAATGGCCTTAAAAAAACAAAAACCTTTTCAGTCACTTTGGATGTGAAGGATATGAAATGTAAGAGGATGCCTGCATTGTATCTGCAAGGATTTACTTGCTTTAAGTGTTGTTTTTTTCCCCTCATTTTCATTACCACAAGGATAAAAAACTTAAGGTTAAGTATCAGCAAGTAAAAATACATTGCTCTGTATACTAATCAAGAATCTAAATCAAATTTTATGATAAATGCAGTAAAAGAGTTAAGGTATAGTGTGCAATGCAAATCACTTTGGATTTGGAGTCTTGGGACCTAGTCTGCAACTCCAGCTTCCACATACTATTATATCTATGACCTAAAACAAGTGACTTAACCCCTCTGGTTCTCAGCTACAGTCCAGCTGTAAGACGATATAGCAGGACTGGACTTCTGAGCTGCAAAGTGAAATCAGAGCTTACATAACAGCGAATTCCTGGATTATCCCTTCCTTCCAATCACAATTCTTAGCAGATGGCATTTTGGTGATAAAGATTATTATTATTTTAAAAGTCCACACCTATAAATTAGGGAGTCTTATGCACATTTCAAAAAGATCACCAGACTGGTGACTGCCTCACCTGGTCCATGATATCAGGGATACCTCAGCCATGCATTACTCTTCCTATTCCCTGGATACAACAAACTCACCAGCAGCCTTGCTGCTCCTTCAGTTCTGCAGCCAAGATCAAAATTAAAGTGGCCAAGAACAGGCCTCAACAGCCATCCCAGTAATTTTCAAGTCTAAAGTGCCCCCTCCTGGACACCAGTCTGCTCACACTACAGTCTTCCCAATTCGAACATGAGCTCCTGGAAGGCAAGAACTATCTTTGCTTTTGCATTTGGATCAGCAGCACTTAGCTGCCAGCCACAAAATAAGTGCTTAATAAAAGCTTTTCTATTCAAATAATTCATCCTTAGGTACCCAGAAGGTCTAGGATTCTTTCTAAAACTTTTTAAAGCAAAGTTACTAGCAAATCCTTTTGTAAAATGAAGATCTTTTTGTAAGGTGAAGGACACTTCCTACTTTATAGGTGTGGACTTTTAAAATAACAACTTTAATCAGGGTATGTCCACACCAAAAATACCACCTACATAGGATGGAGATTAGGGGGAAAAAGGCTGATCCAGGAATTAACTACCATGTTCACTTTAATTTCAGTTTTCAGTAATTTAAAGTTATAGCTACATCTGACTCAATCCAGTGACCAATTAAATATTAATTGCATTGCTAAATGAAATTGTAGCAAAAAGATTATAGGGACAAGCATTACAATCTAGAATATATAAAAGGATTATTTACAGTATTTAAAATGCATCTATCTTATTTATTATTTCTTCTCTTTGTAAGAAAAGAATAATCTCACTTCACTCAGGAAATAAACCTGTTTGATTTAAAATGTTTAAAGAAGCCAAATACCCTTGGAAACAGCTTCATGTAATTTCCTCTTTTACAATCTGCCTAAAAACATTTAAAACATTCATACCCCTTACAAGGAAACCTTTTTAACAGAAAAAAGATGAGAGGGAAAGGACTAAACTGATTTTATTTGAGCTTCAATTGTACTTGAATTTAAAGAGTACTTATATACTTTCTTAAATGGAGGGCAGCAGCATGATCAAATTTTCCTCTGTCTTCGAGAACTCATCTAATTTGTCATTAATTAAGGAGACAATGATGTAAAGAAGATAGCCTTCTAACCTTTAACTTTGAAACTAGTTGTAGGTTACCGACTTTAAAATTATCACACCAAATTTCAGCAGGCTGTTCTGCTACTTTAGTCTGTGGGGAGAAAGAAGTCAGCATATTAACTTAAAGTTTATGAGCATAACTGACTGAAAATTTATATCTACATTAATTAAAACTTCAGTGTTCTATATTTTTATTTTCTTTCTAAAATGAACATTTAAGTCCCAGTGATATATCTTTATTAAAAAGGCAGCTCTTTTAAAACAACTTTTCAGTTTTTAAGGATGAATTTTAAGTTAACCATATAATTATAATTAAGGCATATTATTAGTCATATCAAAAGAACACACTAAAACATTTTCTAACTGGACATTTCCAATGTTTTAATCTCACTTCAAGGCCAATTCATCAAGAACTCATTAATTATTACTCAATAGACATTTACTCCATGCCTTCAGAGCATGCTTAACAAGTGGATAATTTACTGAGCTAAATAAAATCCATTTCCTTTGAACAAAAGGTTTAGAATCTCAAGGGAAATAATGAAAAAAGTAGGAATGAAGGGAATAGTCATTTACAGACCTGAGATTTTATTATAAAGCAGTAATCATCATTTGGTATTAGTTAAAAAACAGAAAAGTAAATCAATGGAACAGGATAAGCCAGAAATAGAAACAATCAAACTCAATAATTCAGTGTTAGATAAACTCAATAACACAAACTTTGGTAGGAACTCCCTATTTGACAAGAAGTAGGTTTAGATTCACATCTTATACCAGGGAGGGGTTCTTAACCTGAGATTCATGAGTTTTTTAGAATTTTGATAATTATTTAACATAATTGTTACCTTTGTAATCTTATATATTTTACTTTATGCACTAAAAAATATTATTCTGAAAGGAAGTTCACAGTTTTAACCAGTCTATTATGTCACAGACCCATTTCCCAAGTCTGAGTGAGGTTCATGACATAAAAAAAGGTTAAGAACCTATACATACATGTAGATAGATAGATATAGATTATATGTATGTGTATCTCAACAATCAGGTACCTTTCACAACTAGAGCAAAGAATTCTTAACCAAAGGAGACAAAGAGATCACAAAAGATGAAACATGAAACTGAAAATCTTTTCCTGAGACAGACACAATGCGTCCCTATAAGGGAAGAACTAGATCAGGAAAGAATGTTAACATCTCTTACCGACAATATCCAAGATATACAAGGATTAAAAGCCTTTACCTAATGGTAAAGTGGTCAAAAGATGTGAACGGTTTTCGAAAGACAAACTGAAAACTACTAACATGAATGACCAATGATCCAAATCATTGATAGGAGAAATTCAAATCAAAAGAATTCTTGAGGTTTCAACTCACACTCAGCAAAATAACAGAGCTAAACCATGGAAATTGTCAACATTGAGCTGCTTGAAGATAGGCATGCTAATACATTGTTGGTAGAGCTGAGAATCAGTGTAACTAATTTGGAAAGCAATTGACAATTATGTTAAGAAAGTGACTAATTAAATGCCCATACCCTTTTGATCCAGAGATCTCACTTCTAGGGATATACACCAAAGAGATCAAAGTCCAAAAGAAAGCTCTCATATACAGTATAGTCATAGCAATAATTTTCTCTTAGAAAGACTTGGAAATAAAGTACTCATCAATTGGGGAATGTAATATAAACATAAATTTATATATATTATATATTGTGCTACATGAATGCTGCAAAATATGACTTAGCCATAAAAAATGACAAATGAGAATTAAAGCAATGGATCAATAAACATTCATTAAGCACCCACTATGTGCCTGAGAAAATAAAACTTTATTAAGCACCTACCATGTGCCTGAGAAGCATGAGAAGACATACTAGAGTCAATGCAGAGTAAAACAAAGAGCAGGAAAACAACATATATAATGATAATGGAAATGGAAAAAACAATAAAACTGAGCATAACACCAAGTTTGACCTTGAAGAAAATTAGAAAAATGTATTTTCTTCATTGTAGAAGTTGAGTGTGGAATACTGCAGACAGAGACATTGGTTGGTTTTGTTAAACCACCTTTTTTCCTTTCTTTTTTGATGCTAGTTACAAGGTATGACTTACTTGAGGTGAGGGGAAGTATATATTTGAAAATAAATATAATAATGAAAGGCATCAATCCTTTTTTTTTTAATTTAAGAAGTGAAAAATCATACCTGCAAAGTGCTTTCCAAAAGTGGTCTTTCTTTGAAAGTGATTGAGTCAACAGGTGGAAGAGTTTCTTGAAAACCACTGTCACTATCAAATTTCCTTTCAGAAGAATGTACTATTTGGTCAGGCTGGTTTTTTACTTCCCTACCTAATGAATGCATGTTAGTACCCAATTTCAATGCATTGGGTGAATTGTTACACTGATTATCTCCAGTAAAATTATCTGGTTTTTTCAAGTAACTATGTCTGGGTTTACAAAAAGTTGGTCCAGTAATTTCTGTAGCCATATTTTCACTGTGAATTTGGGAGCCAAAAACTGGAGTGGTACCTAAGATAGGGAAAACAGGAGAACATACATCTGCTTCAAGCTGGTTAATTGTGTCAGGTAGATTAGTACTAGAAGGTGTGAAAAGTAGTATATTTTGAGGAATATGTTTTGGTTTTTTTGGTTGTGAGTTTCTTGTTACTGTAATAAAATCCTCTGCTAAATTCTCCTTTTCTGTAACGATCCTTTTAGGCACCAGTTGCTCCAAAATATGACAGTTACCATCATCGCACTTTTTTCCTCCGTCTCCTGAATCAAAGGGTTCAAGTTGTTGTGCTGGGTGAGACTTTAATTTCTCAAGCTTAAGAATACAAAAGTCCTCATCAGGCAAGTCAAAGTCAGTGATGTTGATGCCTGATGACAACTTCTTAAAACTGAGTATCTCATTCTTAAGATGAAATGGAAGATCAAAACGGGTATTATCCACAATCAAGGAGTCATTACCAATGGAAGAATGAAGGTTCTTATTTTGAATACAATCTTGTTTCCCTAACAAAAAAAGAAAAAAAATTAAAACCTGAGAGGAAAAACACTTTTGATTAGCTTTCATAACCACTTATCCAATACCCTGGGATAGGACTCAAGTCCCTAGATCATTTTTTATAACACTACAGTGTTATACAATACTGAAAGTAAGGTTTCTGGGGGGCTTTTTGTTTGTTTTTTTACTACTGAAAGGCAGGGACACCTTCTAGCTACAAAAATGTCAGCTTTCACTTAAATTTCAACAGGATACCCTGTGCTATTAAGACCCTGAGTCCTTTACTTTTAACATCCACCATACTACTCTTAAAACTGCATTGAGGAATTCAACATTAACTATGAGAGTGGTTGAGACACAGAAATCCCTTGATCTAGGATTTGACTGGAAATATTAATGAGGACCATGGAAGAGAGGAAGAGTTAAGTAGAAATGTGAGGACATTTCTGCCCACGTTTGGTTCCGGAGGGAATACAGTAAGTTGCCCAAATCAGGGATGGGAGGGAGGTGTTGAACCAGTCCTAGAAAATTTGATTTCCTATACTAACAGAAATGAAAGTTTACTATTCTGGGGTGGGACAGGTAGAGCAGTAAAAGAAACTAGGTAGGAGTCAGAAGATTCATGTCCTAGTTCTGACACTTACTGTGTGACCTCGGGTAAGTCACAACTTTTCTGAGCCTCAGTTTCCTCATTCAGAAAACCGAAGTATTTACACTATCTTATGAGACTGTTGTGAAGAAAATATTTTGTGAACCCAAAAATACTTTAGAGATATAGTTATTAAGTATCTCTACTTTTCCTAATTTTTATGTCCATGAGAGGCTAAACAAATTGCTTAAAGACTTTATTAAGAGGCAACTGCACAGGTTTGGAGTTTTTTAGTGCATTACCACTCTTAATAATCACAGCTTGCATTTATGTAAAATTTTAAGTTTTCCAGAACTCTACGTATTATTTCAATTGATCCCCACAACGATGGGAGGTAGGTGCTACTGTTGCTCCATTTTACAAATCAGGAAACTCAGGCTGAGAAAGGTTAAGTGGCCCAGTCTGGTACAACCAGTATACATCTGGGGCAGGATCTCAATTTCAGTCCTAACTCCAAGCCCAATATTCCATCCACTGAACCACCAAGCTGGGCTGGACAGATGAAATTCTGCCAGTTGGTCCTCAAACTGACTGACAATTGGTTTGGCTCCCAAATCGTCTCCAGCATTAATTACAGTCTCCTCCCAGTGAATCAGATAATGTTTGGAGGGACTTTTACCATGCTCTGATTTTTGTGGAACAGAACACATGCCTAATACAGACCTAAAGAACTGATGATGCAATACCTTGTGTTACTGACATAGGTGCTTTTTGTCAACATTAGCATGGATACACCTTGATTTGTCTGTGACTTTTTTTTACCTGCAGCATGTTCTTTTTTCCTTGGAGCTTTTCTGCACAAGGCAACATCTTCCTTGGGTTTTTTAATATCCAGCTTATCAGAAACTTGCACCTCTGAGTCCTGATCATTTATTCCTTTTTTGCAAAAGAATCTTCTCCCTCTGCATCTTCTGCTTGATCGTCTTTTACAAGTATTCAGAACACAATCATTGTCTTTAGTGGGCAAAGCAGTAGGGCTGCCTTCAGTGGTGGTTGATGAGAAAGACTTTTGGAGAGGACTACTTGAACTTCCTTGGTCAGATAATGGAAGTTCACTTTGCTCTTGGGAGGAGAGATCTAAATGTTTAGTTACCTGCTTACATTTACGCTTAAATCCTTTTCTTTTTACACCTAACTGGCTCTGAATTACAGCTTCCAGGTCTACTGTCCTCTGACAATTTGACATTTGTCGTGTTGTCCTAACATAATACTCCACAGGAAACAAAAGACCATCAAGCACTGTACAAGAATTTAGTGGATTTTCTGTAGGACCAGGAGAGATTATTTCTGTGGTAGGACTCACAGTCTCACTTAGGACCTCTTTCTTTTGAAGATTTTCACCTCTACTATCAAGTAGGTCACTAGAAGATCCTAAAGGCTTCAAGCTATGATTCTGTTCATCACAATGTGTGTTTTTGCTTAATGAATGATTGAGCTCATTTGCTCTGTCATCTGATGGCAAGGTAAGAGTGCTAGACATCTTTTTATCCACATTCATATCAAGATTTACCATCTGGTCACCTGGAGAGATAATATATTCTTTCCCTCCTTCCTCTAATTTTTTAGGTGAATCATGAATACGGTTCATTGAACACGGGGTAGCCAGTTTATAGTTATCACAGATTTCTTCAAGAGGAACACACCCAAGTTGCAAAGGATGGTGTAAAGAAAGTGCAGCCATTTTAGGAATATTATTTTCTTTCAAAATTGTACTGGCATTTTCAAGTTCAGTAGCTGGAGCAACAAGACATTCATTGATTTCTGTGATTGATGTGGGAGAATTCTGGATCTCCTTCTCACATGAAAACTGATTTTTTACCTGAAACACTGGTAACTCAGGATTTTCTATGGCAAACACTTGTTTTTGTCCAGCATTTATAAGTGAATCAGAGCCAAAGAAAAATTTGTTTCCTTTTGAAACTAATGTCTTTTTTTGGGTCTTCATTCTAATCAACGGCTGTTTATTTTGCTTTTTCTCATTATCTTGTCCAGTGATGCTATAAAGGAAATTCTCCTGGCAGTTATCATCTACATGTTCAGGATACACTCCTGATGAGCCATTACTTGTGCTCAATAACTCAGGCTCAAAGTCAAGTGTGACAGCTGTTTTCTCCTTGGTTTCTACATTAAGACAGGCATCAACTTGTAATGTACATGTTTCTAATTTATCACCAAGAGATACTTTGTCTTCTGGCTCTGGGGAAACAAAAACAGTTTATGACTAGCATGTTAGGCACTAGACGACAAAGTGAAAAATGAAACAAACTTTATAAAAGAGATATTCAACTAAAGTGGAAAAAAATTGGTAGACCAAGAAAAAAGATATCTGAATTTAAGTCCTATCTCCTCTATTTACTAACTGAGTAACCAAGGACAAATAGGAACACTTGGAGATATAATTTTCTCATCCAAAAAATGAGGATAATATTACTTGCCCTATTTACCTCAAAAAGATATTGTAGGGATAAAAAAGGATAGTATATAGCAATGCAAATTGCTATATGAATATAAGTTACTATTCATTAAAAGTTGTTACTCTTACAGTACTAAGTTCTGAATGTGTTTAGTGCAGATTTATTGTAGGTTGTGGGAAAGATACAAAGATACAAAGATAAATGTTCCCCAACCCTTAAAGAGGTTACAATACAGTACTACATTCAAATTTTGAACAGCTTGCTAGTTACCATAAACTTAAAGCTAATTTACATAGAGAATTAATTTCACTGACAAAAAGTGTTTTCCCCCATACTTCATCAAGAATTACCCATTTTTCCAAGTTCTTTTCCTTTCTTTCCTAAATTCTTTTCCTTCTTTTGCCCGGTCTTAACTAAAATTTATATTTGAAAGCTGAGAGACAAAGACTAAACATAAAAAGTAAATATCAAAAAATTTTGTCTTCTTTGTAAGATAACATCCAAAAAAAATTTAAATGAGCTCAGCAAATATAAATGAACTGGCTAATTTTTACCTGAATTTGTTTGTATCGAGGACTTCTGCTTAAGCGTGCAATTCTGTTCAGTCTTCAAAGAATTTTTTGCCTTCTCAGCTCTTTGAGCACGCTAGACAAAACAAAAGCAGACCCAGGAGCAAGTTCAATAAAATTAAGTTTCCTCAAAATTTATTCCAGTAAAGTGATAATAAGTAACATGAAAATAATACAGTCATCCGTGAAAGCAGCATGTGTTTCTCAGGAAAAGAACATCCTACCTTCAATCGAGCCAGTGTCTTGCTATACTCTCTTTTTAAGAATGCCAGTTTTTCCTTCAACTGGAAAGAGAAAGGCAACAACCTAGAATTACACATCTCCAAAGAAACACCGAACTGCAGATAAGAAAGTGTCAAAGCTTTCGCAGTGAGAGCAGAGGAAGCATGTGGTTTGATTTTTGCGTCCCTGACGTTTCGGAATACAAAATATTCTGCTGATTTTTCTCCTCCTAACCTCAGGTTTGGGTGTTTTTTGTTTTTGTTTTTTTTCTACTCCTTCCAGGGGGTGGGAGATGGAGAGAATGAGCGTTCCAGAACCAGTACTTCAATCCAACAAGGATGCTAGTTGTTTAGGGCGTGACATTATCAACTTTTAGCTTCGTGTCTACAGTAGGTGCTTAATAAGTGCCTGCAAAATTCAAGGCACTGTGCAAGTCCCTGGGAGCACAAATAAAAAAAAAAAACACACCACAGCACAGTCGCTGGACCTCGACTTTTATGTTCTACCGGGAAGGGTCAGAATTCGTGGACTTGGAATCAGGAAAACCTGAGTTCGAGTGCTGCGCTGTGCGGCCCGTCGGCGTCGGTTCTCCCATTGGTAAGCGGAGGTGGCCAAGTCTTGGGGGCTGGAGGGTCGAAGTAGGCAGCAGCCTCCACGTAAGCCCTCCGCAAGCTCTCAAGCGTCAGGAGGAAACACGAGGTCCGGAGCGAGGGGGGCGGAGGAGGGGGCAAGGAGAGATCCCCCTCCCCCGCCCCGGAGGAAAGCCCTCCCCGCCCCTCCCCCCTACACACACAAGGCCCCTTCCCCCCACTGCCGGCCGGCACCTTCTCCTTCTCCTCACAGCTGAGCAGTCTCCCCGCCGAGTCCTCCATGGCTGCGGCCGCCGGGGAGGATGGGGGGGCAGCTCCTTCCGGTTAACTCGGGCTCGGGGGGCGTCACCGGGCCCCGGGCCCCGCCGAGGCCGCGAGGAGCCAGGAGCCCAGCTGCGAGCCCCCGCCCCTTCCAACTCCCGCCAGCTCCGCCCAGCCGTCAGGGGTCGCTCGCCGAACGGCCGATCGAATCCAGCTAGAGGAGCGCAGGCCAATCGAGCCAGGGGGCGGAGCGAATGGAGAAAATGAAAGCGGGAGGGATGGGCGTTCCCTCTTTCCAGACCGGAAGTGACGTTGGAGGTCGGAAGTAGGAGGAAGGGAGACTTGGGCTTGCGGAGATGGAGCTGAGCGAGCTGCTCTACAATAAGTCGGAGTACATCGAGACGGTGCGCGGGGCGACGCCGGGCCGCAGGGAGTGGGGCGGGGGCTAGAGCGGACGGGGGTCCTGGTAAACTCCCCGCTGAGGGCTGCGCCGCCCCGCCCATCCCCGGGCAGCCCCAGCCCCACCCCGCGTCCTGCCTCTCCTCGGCTTGGCCTTGTCTAAGCCACCTCTGGGGCGCAGGCCTGGGGTCTCCCGGGCTGCGTGCTCACCTCCCCCCTCTGCCTTCTTCCCTTTGGAGGAGAGATCCTCCCGGGCCTTCGGAACGGGGCGGAGTCTTACACATCCTCGTTGTACAGGTCGGGAAACTGAGGCCCAGAGGGGCCGCGCGGAGGAGGCCAGACCTCGTGCCTTGGCGTCCAGGAGGGGCTCTGTGCTTGTCTTAGGGTGCCTGGATCGTACTGTCCGTGGACGCTCTATGTACGGTGCATCCCCCCGGCTGGCACCTCCTTCAGACGGGTCTTTCCATCTTGCTAGGCCAGGATCCGCGTTAGTACTTAACAGGGAGAGGAAAGTTCGTCCTCGACGTTACCAAGCAGCTGGGTTGTGTAGCGCCGTCCTATCTCCTCCCCAAATTTATTGTCCTGTTATCTAAAGCCCTGAGTGCACATACCTCAAAAGCCCGAACCTCAGTTTTTCTCAGAAATAAAGCTTGAGTTTTACTTTAAGTAACCCCTGGAGAAACCCATTATTGGCCCCTGTGTGCTATAACTTCTAAACAGGAGTGAGAAGATAAGAAAAGGGCTGGGCAGGGAATCCTTTACTCCCAGGCTGGTTTTTATTACTTGATATGAAAAGTTTTAGAAGATCTCAAAGGTACAGTAATTCAGCTTATTCTCCATCTCAACGTTGGGCTAGAAAAAGAGGTGATAGGAGAAAGCAATAGACCAAGGGAGTATCTGTTGGGACATAAACAAAATAAAATATAAAAAGACTTTAAAGTATCAGTGCTGATTAAACTGCTTAGTTTTCCAAACTCTTCCTTTTGAAAATGCTAGACTTGTCAAAAGCTGCTTTTTGAATGAAATATCAGTAATGCTCTGGAGTGGAGTCATGATGTAATGTAGGGATGCTAAACCTTTTTTGTGTAATGATTACCTTTGAAAGTCTGGAGAGGCCTATCGACCCATTTTCAAAATGTTACCGACCTTCATAACTCATATAATTGAAGGAAATGCTAAATTTCAGCTAGAGGCTAGTTTTCTAATTCAATTTCATTGTCCCCCCCCCCCCCCCCCCAATCTATCTGTGATCAGTCTGTGGACCCTACCTTAAGAACCTTTTGTGCAGCAGAAGGAACATTGAACCTGGAATCAGAACACCAGGGTTGATTCAGATGACAGCCTGCCTCTTTTATGAACTTTGGCAAATCACTTCAGCTCCATAAACGTGTTTCAACTTTGGATTAAATTTTCTTTTAAGTTCTCACATTCTGTGATTCTTTGAAGCTGGAAGCCCTATGTGTGGGTCTCACAGAAGAAAAGAAAGAACTCCTGAAAGTTTCCTGAAAATTTCCTCCAAATTTTACTTAACTCCTAGACTACAGTACTCCATGTAGGTTGTTACTCATTCCCCAGCTTTTGCTCTACTCAAGCTCATGTCTCAGGTTATGGAAGCTACCACCTTCAGCTTTAAGCTGATTCCCCTATCCTACTTAAAGGTGAAGTGAGTGAGGATGTTCTCAGGTAGGAGACCATTAAACAGTGTATTCCTTGAGGGCTGGGGCCGTTCTTTGTTTTTCTTAGTATCCCCAGTACTCAGCTCAGTGCCTGCACATAGCAGGCTTAATAAAGGTTAGTGGACTAACAAGGTTGTGATCCTGGACTCTCAAGTTGGAATTCTGAATGTTTTCTTCCCAGAAATATGGTTGCATGTGTTGATTAGGTTTTGTAGTACTATTAGCATAAAACTGGTACTGACATTTTAGCTTAAATGGGCTTTTCCAGATTGCCTGAGAACCTAATCACCATTTGTTTCTGTGACAAAAATACATTTCAGTTTCTCAACCATTTGATTGCCATTGCCTGTATCTAGTCTTCAACTAGAGCGTCTGAGGACTGCTGCTACATCTTAAAATATCTCTTGGTCCTTTTCATTGGGTGACAGAGTTCTTTGCCTACAAATTCAGTATTTGTTGGTTGGTTGATTTTGATTCCCACACATCCCCTTACGTATTCTGTTATCCTCATCCACCCTTGTCCTGATCCTCAACACTTTGTTTCCTGGTCCTTGATCAAGTAATTCCTCCAGTACACCTCCCCCCCCATCATATCTCTCTCTCCCTCTCTCTCTCTCCCTCTCTCTCCCTCTCTCTCCCTCTCTCTCCCTCTCTCTCCCTCTCTCCCTCTCTTTCTCTGTGTCTGTCTCTCTGTCTCTCTCTCAGAGGTGATTGATCTCACCTAGGTTTTTGTTGCTTTTCTTCAGGCATCTGGAAACAAAGTCAGTCGCCAGTCAGTTTTGTGTGGAAGCCAGAACATTGTCCTAAATGGAAAGGTAAGGAATAAGATCCAGGTGCATTCATTTCCCAGGCAACTAAATGTTATATGCTCAACAGATGCTTGAAAGACATAGTTTTAGAAAAATACAAGGAATTACATTATTTTTTTACAGTTGAAAATAAAGATAGAATTTCTTGCCCCTCAAGATCATATGAACCAAAAATAATTTTTGAGAAAAGGTGTATTTAGCCAAACAAGATAAAGAGGTTTGCAGGAAGTAAAATGGATAATTTGTATTAAAATTAAGTTTTTATACAGGCAAAACTAGTGTAGCTACAATTAGAAGAAAAGTAAGAAATTGTGTGGAGGGGAAATCTTTGCAGTCTTTGATAAAGGCCTCATCTCTCAACCTTATAGGGAACTGAACCAGATTTACAAGAGTAAGAGCAATTCCTAAGTTGATAAATGGTCTCAGGATGTGAACAAGCAATTTTCAGAAGAAGAATTCAAAGCTATTAATAGTCACATGAAAAAATACTCTAAATCACTAATAATTAGAGAAATTAAAATTAAAACAACTCTGAGGTACCACCTTACACCCATCAGATGGGCCGAGATAACAGAAGGAAAATGACATATGCTGGAGGGGATGTGGAAAAATAGGATAGTAAGGTACAGTTGGTGGAGCTGTGAACTAATCCAACCATTTCTGGAAAGCAATTTGGAACTATGCCCCCTAACCTATTAAACTATGCATACCCTTTGACCCCGCCATACTACTACCAGGTGTGTACCCCAAAGAGATCAAAGGAAAAGGACCCATATGTACAGAAATATTTATAGCAGCTTTTGTTGTATTGACAAAGAACTGGAAACTGAGGGATACTCATCAGTTGGAAAATGACTGAACAAATTATAGTAAATGAATGTGATGGAATATTGTGCTCTAGGACAGGAGATAAATTTTTTTTTTTCCTGCACAACCCCTTTTCGAGTTTCTTGTGTTGTGTGGTGTGACAGCATGTGCACTGCAAAGTGCACATACTTTGTGTTCTGAACCAAGACTGCAGTGAAGTTGTGTAGTGCAACGCTGGCAGGCACTGCCAGAAACACCTTGGATTCGTTATGTGTTTGATTTTTGTTCAGAAAATTATTGCCAAATTATTTGTGACCCCATATGGGGTTGCAATCCACAGTTTAATAAAAAGTGCTGTTCTAGGAAATAATGAGGAGGAAGATTTGAAAAAAACCTGGGAATATTTCTATAAACTAATGCAAAGTGAAGTGAGCAGAACCAGGAGAGCAATTTATACATTAATTAATAATTAATATTGTAAAGATAATCAATTGTGAAAGATATAGTAATGCTGATCAGTATGATGATCCTCCATGAATCCAAAGTACTTATAATGAAAAGTGCTGTCCCCCTCCAGATACAGAATTGATGGACTCAAGAGTGCGTTCGGCTTTCTTTTTCTAGTTCCCTTCAACCCCTTGAATATGGCTAATGCAGAAAACTGTTTTGCCTGGCTTCACATTTGTGATAGATTTTGTATTTTTTGCTTTCTCAAATGGGTGGGAGAGGGATAAATTTGGAGCTGAAAATAAAAGAAAATTGAATGAAAAAAGGGATATATTTGTTTAGGGCAAGGGCTATGTTATTTATATCTGTTCATAGGCCTCAGCATTTAAATTGTCCATTGAAGATTTAACTGATAATTTTTTTTTTGTAACTTCATGCAAAATTGCTTTATAATCGGGTATTAAAAGGAAACTTAGGATTTGTCTAGCTATATCTTTAACCTCTTTATGTTATAGAGACTATTTGTTGTTTGGGAGCATTTACTAGTTCACAAGAGGGAACTATTGTTCCCTTCCACAAGTAATCTCTTGATGTTACTGAGGGATAGATGGTCGCTAGATAGGCAATTGCTCTTAATGAATTTATCAGTTGTCTTATATTCTTTCATAGAAATTTTCTCTTTGTTTATTCTTTTTGCCAGCATACTCCATGGAGATAGCTGTGGAGGAAGCAGTTACCCTGCTACCTATTACCCAAATGAAATACTTTTTTCTTCTTTCATAGACAATCATAATGAATGACTGTATTATTCGAGGGGATCTGGCAAATGTAAGGATTGGGCGCCACTGTGTTGTGAAAAGCCGTAGTGTTATAAGACCACCATTTAAAAAATTCAGCAAAGGGTAGGTATTTCATTACCTCCTCTCCTTTTTCATGAAATGGGGATCAACCCAAAGACAATTCTTGCCACCATTAATTTTCAAGTTTCCTTACCTAAGAGTTCCCTACAGCAAGACTTTCAGTCTTGGAATAGATGGTACTACTAGTATCTAGACATTTAGATTTAATTTAAGAAAACAAAGTATAATAAGCAGGTCTTACCATGTTGTTTTAGGCTTCGAACAAACCTTCTGTAGTGCCTGGTATGCTTTATGATTTTCTAAGTTCCGAAGTCAATATGCCATCCTGGCTTCAAATGAGCCATCCACATCTGTCCACTGCTCTTTTTTTCCTAGTGTTGCCTAAAGGGACCTTAAAGCATTTTTCCAGATAGAGGACTTCTTTATTGTTTGGAAGCATTTATGCTCTACTTGAAATCAGTTGATCAATCAGCAAACTTTTATACACATCAGGCACTATGCCAGAGATTGGGGATTCAATACTCACTGTTTTTCTCGCTTCAGTATAATACCTCCCCTACTTATGTCTTTGGAATCAAGTGTAATTTCCAGTTAGGAAAGTACGTACTTTTATTTATTATTTATTAAGTATTCTGCTAGAGAGGAAGTTTAGCATAATGGATACAGAGCTGGTCTTAAAACCAAGATGTTTGACTTCAGATCTTACGTGATGTGTAGTGTCTTTGTGATCCTAGGCACAGAGTACTTTCCCCCCCAAGTCCTAACTTGACCATGCCTAACTTGACCATCTGGCAATTATACTTGCCTCCAAAGAAATGAGTAGGAGAAATATTATTATACTGAAGTGAGAAAGAGGTTGAGTGACTTAACCTGTTGGTGCTCTAAGCAACTTAAGTTTCAGAAAAAGTACTGACCTGCATTGATAAAGGGAATTTTCTTACCTAAGAGTTCCCTATAGCAATAAAAGTACAGGGCTGCCTTAAAGTGGGCCCTGGAAAAACCTGGATCTTGATTCAATAATTAATTATTAATACAAGAGAGAAACAATCATTTCTCTCAGTCTGAACTAAGAAGTTTGGATTGTCCTGCATGCAGCGGAAAATGATTAAGGGCTTCTGAGAAAAGTAGTATAAAATAATAATGTATATTTATATAGGAGTCTAAATTGTTTAAAAACATTTCACCTCTGTGCCTCTATAAACAATACCATATGAAAGTGAGGGATGATCCGTTCATCTCATCTTGTAAACATGTAAGACATAAATAATTATGGATTGTTGGAAAAAAATATGACCTGGATATGAAAAATAAAAAATTAGGTCCTGGAAATAGATATAACTGCCTGGTTCAAAACAGGATCTGCTGTCTCTCCCTACCAATGACAAGGAAGAAAGAGAAACTATATATAGCATGTATCTGTAACCAGAACCTTATCCCCAGTGGTGCCCTAGTGGTAGCTAAATGATGGCATGGACAGGGGCACAAAGAAAGGATAGGTAGCCTACATCTATATCAGGGAGGCCTCAGATTGAATCATGTTGCTAAACACCTGAGTTCCACCTTGTGAGAACTAGAATTAAAGAGTTCTGGTGTTCAATTTTTCCATTTACCTAGGGATATTTCCGTCCTCTTGTCATCCCTGTGTATGTATGGCTCTTTCTGTCTTTTATTGTTTTGGGGCAGCCTTGCACATAGTCACTGAAAATTGGTCTGCCCATTAAATACAAGAAAGGTGCTTCATGAAATGGGTAGGATCTGCATTTGGACTTTGGATACAGATTCTTATCTATAAGACTAGTGCCCCTTCGTAGCCTAGGTTTCATTACTGTTCTAAGATTTCAAATGGGATATTGTCAGTAGCTTTTTTCATGATTTTCCAGTTTTGACCTTATGCTTTGGAGATCTGTATTCACTCTCCCAAAGATATGTCATCTATATCTCAGGACTTAGAATTTTGTGCAGTTATTTTCAGTCATGCCTGACATTTGTGACCCCATCTTGGCAAACATACTGGGGTAGTTTCCTTCTCCAGTTCATTTGGAATTTGAGGAAACTGAGGTAGACAGGGTTAAGTGACTTGCTCAGGGTTACTCAGTAAATTTCTGAGGCCAGATTTGAACTGAGAAAGAGGAGTCTTCCAGACTCCTGGCCGGGCTCTCTATTTTCTGAGCCACCTATCTAGACTTAGAATGATGTCTTGAAAAACAGAAAGGTTTTGAGGCAGGGCTTCAGTTTCTTACTACTTTCCCTGTAGGGCAAGTGACGTAAAAAATCCCTACTCTTCCTTTAAAACTAGAGTCTAGGTAAAATAACCTAACAAGTGACTAGAATAATTTAAAGAAGTCTGTCACTATATTATCAGTGAAAAAAAGCTTTAAAAAAAATTATGTTAAGTCATTGCCAGTATAATAATAATAAAACTTAAAACATTTATTGGTCTGTAAAGAACAATTTTCTTTGCTATTCAAAATTTTTATTTTAATGATTTCAAAATGTGTTTTGCTGTTCTCTAGCCATTTAAGTCTTTCATGGAACAACTTCATCTTTCCAAAAGCCAAACATTAATGTCAGAGTATTCAGCAGGAACAGCAGACTATTGGGAAATGGTGTGCCGCCCACCCCACCCTACCCCCATACCTGCTGAACTTGTTCTCCAAAGTTTAAGAAGGAAACTGTATGTTCTCCATTATTCCTAAACCCAGGAAGGATATTTTTGGTAATAGTAGCTGCCAGTTCTTCCTGCCAGTGCTCTCTGGAGAACTGTTTTTGACCTTTACTTCTCATCGCCCTACCTAGTGCAAAAGCATGAAAATGATTTCATAAAATACATTGAGTCCAAAAAGTAGGACTGATACTACCTTCTACCACCAGATGTCGGTGTAAGCATGAAAATGAGCTCTTTCTGAAGACTAATTGCAATCTTTTCTAGTAGCTATATTTTTTTCCTACTTTTCCTCTCTGTTTCCAAATAAAAGTCATTTTTCAAGATGCTTTTACAAATACCTCACAGTTACTGCAGTTTCACTGCTTAATGTATGATTACATTGCAGGCAGTTTAACCTTCCTAAAAGATTAAGTTTTCTTAATAGGCTAGTTTGGAAAACTTATCATTAAGTCTAAAGTTGCCTTGGATCAGCGATGGGGAACCTGCGGCCTCGAGCTGTGTGGCCTCTAGGTCCTCAGTTGTGAATGCTTTTCGCCAGTTACTGCTTTTTAGAATAGCTGTTAACTAAGTTATTCTTTTGAACTATTCTTTTGAATAAACTATTCTTTTGAAAGCTTTTGCGGTTAATTCTTTCTGTAGTAGCTGCCTATAATCACGTAAAGGAAGCCTCAGATAAACTTCAGGCATCTAGGTGGTGCAGTGGATGGAGCACTCGACTTGAAGTCAGAAAGACCTGAGTTCAAATGTAGCTTCAGACACTTAGCTATGTGACCCTTGGCAAGTCATTCAACTTATATCTTCCTCAGTTTCCTCATGTATAAAGTGTGGTTAGTAATAGAATCTACTTCCCAGGATTGTTGTGAGGACAAAATGAGAAAATATTTGTCAAATATTTTGCAAACCATAAAGCACTTTGTAAATGTTGTTGTTAAACAGAACCTGAATATTGGAATATAAATTTAGGAACAACAGCACAGGTTACTAGAAGCTGCAAAGAGACAGCAAAGCATCTTAGAACATTGGTATTTTTATGTCTACAGTTAGTGGCTATTGATTTTTAAAAAGTTAAGCATTTGATCATTTTATTGAGATTTTTATTGACTTCAAAGCAAATAGTAGGAGTAAGTAGTTTTTGTTGCTCTCAGATGTAGACACTAGAAGTTGAATTGCTAGTGGAATGGAAATCATTCTATCTTTAAAGCTTCTTTGACAATTAAAAAGCCATATGATAAATAAGAGAAATTAGCAGTATGTACCTTTTTCTAGGTCTTGAGCTATTTTTAGGTATCGTGATTAAATTTTACTCCATTCATTTCAATAAGTACTAGAATTAGTCCTGGTCTTTGAGTGTTTGTGTTGGGTGTCTAATCAGCATTCTCAGTTATTAAATATCTACTTGTTTGTTAAAGCTGTTGTGCCAAACTCTTCTCATTTCTTCCATCTTTTCCTTCTGCATCCCTTTCTCTTCCTTTTGGTGCCACCCATCCTTTGAGATGCCCAGTGCTTTCATGATGTTCTGATGAGCCATCCAAAAGGAAGAAGGAAAACAAAATGATAAAGTAATTCACATTAGTGTTACTGACTGAACCATGTTACCTCTAGAGAATGTTGGGGAAAAGGATTTAGAATCAAAAGAATAAAACTAATGGTGGAATTTCAGTCACTGTGAGATTTAAATTGTGAGAAGCAGGAGAGGTTTTTCTTTAACAAAAATGTCTTCCTAATGTTTATGAGTTAAACCAACTAGGCAGACGTGATGCCCAAATCTGCCCTTCCTTCCAACTTCCCTATTTATGTTGTCTTACCATTTTCCCAGTCACCCAAGGTCAACACCTAGAAGTTATTTTGTTCCCTTAGCATTTCATTCTGTCAGGTTCTGTCCATTCTGCTTCTGTGAGCTCTAGATTTTGTTCCTTCCTCTCAGTTTCTACTTTTTTCACTCCAGTCTAAGGCCACATTAACTCCTTTCTCTAATTTCTCCTTCCTCCAGACCATCTTACATCCATCTTAAACCATTCTAATGTACAACTCTAATTTTATCAGCCCTTATTCACAAATGCCTAATGACTCCCTCTTATCAAATGCAGCTTAAACTCTTTAACCTGGCATTTAAGACCCTCAGCCTCATTTACTACTTCTTTCCTTCAAACATCTTATGCTCCAGCCAGGCTGGACTGTCTGCTGTTTCTCAAGCACATCCTCCCTTTCCTCCCTCCTCATCTTAATTCAAACTATTCCATTCATCTAGAAAACCCCATCTCCACCTGTTCTTAATGTAGTTCAAATCCCACATCCCCACGAAGCCTTCTCTCATCTCCCATTGGAAGAAAACTCTCCTTTAACTCCTATAGCATTTGGGTTTTGTACTTGTCTATAGCACTTACCATATTCTACCTTCTATCATAGTTATTTATGTACAGTTTATCTCTCCTGCCAGTCTTTTAGATCTTTGAGGGCAGAGATATTTTATGTCTTTCTCTCCTAGCATAGTGCCTGCCATGTAGTAAGTGTTCAGTAACACTTATTGTATAAGAAATATCCCAATTTCCTGGAGCTCAGACGCCCCATTCTCCAGGCTTATTCTTCCTCTGCTGCCATGCTTATTCACTGTGGGTTATCTGGAAACTACTTAGTTTCCTTCTTTCACCAACTTCAAAGCCCCCATCTTCACTGTTGCCGTTCTAGTTCTGGCCATTATAGCATGCTTTAACAGAACCCTCTTGGGGAGTTTCCTTTCCCTCTGTACCGTGTCCATTCACAGAATCTCATTCCACTTTGGTCCCTTGGAAGGGACCTTAGAGGTCATCTAATCTTACCATTACCTAAAACAGAATCTCCTTTATTGACAAGTGGATGATTATCAGGATTTTTTCCCTTATAGCAAGCTGTTATCAAATGCTCTGTAATTCAGTCCATTGTTCTCTCTCTCTCTCATATATCAGGAAGAACTGAAGGAGAAAAAGAATAAAATGTGATTTTCAGAGTATGCATTCTTGACTAAGTCTACTACTACTACCACCATTACCACCCCCTACAGTTTACACATCAGCTTTTCTCTGCTGCATCATTTGTCTTCAGTAGGCAGTGAAGAAAACAAGAAACAATTCCTTAGTCTTTCGGTTTCTTCCCTAAGAAATTTGGCAGTGCTTTCTAGGTTCCTTCTGCATTATCATTTCTGTCCTCATTAATCACTAGAACGGTAAATAGTCATGTGTTTTAACAAGTCTTGGTAGGTTCTTTGTTATGTCTGGTTACAGAAGACACATGACTTCTTATAATTATCACATAAACAAATAGTTGCCCCAGTACAGCTGAACTGGGTTTCACTACTACTTTACTTCCTCTGGTATTAAGGGCTCCTCTCTTATCTGACAGCACCCGTGAATCTGCTTTATCATTCCTTGGAGCACATTCCTTCTCTGAACATCTCACTCTTTCTTCTTCAGGACAAGTTCTAAATTGCTTTTTAATTCCAAGTGTACAGTGGTCCTTTTTTCCTTCTTTCTTCTTAGTGTCATCCTCTTTTTAACCTCCAGAAATGAGCCAACTTTCCATTTTGCCATTTAGACTCCTTTCCCCCATGAAGCCTTGTTTCTGTTTTTTGACTATATTATCATCCCTTTTAACCTGGAACGTAAGAACATTCCTCAAGACCCTTTACCTTCACTTGCAGGAGGGAAATCAACCACACTTAGAATATAGATAACAGTCACTTGGCTATGGTAATTTAATGCATATTTAATGTTAAGTCACAGGTAAATTATTATTGCCTTCTATCCCAATAGAGATACTCACCCTTGTTTTTCAAATTCCTTGTGAGTGCTTATTCCTAGCCTCCTGAGCACCTCTTTAAAACTTTTACCACTTTTCGTCACCTTTTAACAGCTTGTTGTTGACATCCAACTTCCTTTCCTTTTCCCCAGCCACTTACCTGGCGGTCACATCCAACTTCCTTTCCTTTTACTCCCTAATCTTTTATTTGTGTGTTTTACTTACCTCTTGATTTTACTTACCTTGTTGTACCAACTACCTTGTCCTACCCCTTCTCCTTGAGTCCTTTTTTCTAGTCCTTTCTTCTCAATTCTTGATCATGTTCCGTGTTTTCAAATCAGTCACCTGTTTCCTAATCCATTCTAGAGTTTTTGGCAAAAATAGGCATTCTAGAATTTTTGGCAAAAATAGGTATCAGTCTCACTGGTTAAAGGCTCACTGATTCTACTTTCTTTTTCTTTTCAAAAAGTGAAAATACTTGCCTGTCACCAGTCCTGTAATACTTCTCCTAAATCCTCAAAAACTATCAACAATTCAGCTATTGTGTCTTGTACTTTTTCACTGCCTTGGGATGTTTGAGGTAGCACAGTGAAATGTGTCAGGCAATTAGAAATTTGGAACTAAATGTGATAAATGAAATCATATTCTTCAGCCATTCCCCAGTTGATAGACACCCACTTTGTTTCTGTTGGTCTACTACAACAGAAAGTGCGGTATAAATGTTTTTGTGCACTTGGGACCTTTCCCTTATGTCTTTGACCTTTTTAATGGGTTTGTGACTACTTAGTATCATTGAATCAAAGAGTACATATAGATAAGTGACATTTTGGTTGTAGTTCCAAATTGTTTCCCAGAATGATTGTATCATTTCACAGTTCTACTAACAGAGCACTCGTGTCTGACTTTTCATACGTCAGCCCCTCCAACAATTACCATTTCTTTCTTTTGTCTTCTTTGCCAATCCTGTGTGTGTGAAATGAAACCTCTAACTTGTTTTTGTTTGCATTTCTCTTATCATTAGTGATTTGGAACATTTTGGGGATATGATTCTTGTTGCCTCAGATTTCATTTGAATATTCATATCCTTTGACCATTTATCTTTTGGGGGAATGGCTTTTGTTCTTATGTATTTGTATCAATTCTCTACATGTCGTGGATATCAGACATATGTCAGAGAAGTTGTAATTTTTCCCCCAGCTAACTATTTCTAGAAGGGAGTTTCCATGCCAGGAATTCCTCACATCAATGAAATGACATGTCTAAACCCCGAAGTCAAAGGGAAGGTAAGAGTAAAGGAAAGATCTTCTTATGCTTCTCTGAGGTGATTATTTTAAAAGGAAGAGCTCCGAAGAGAAACTGTTGAGTAGGGTAAAAATCTTTGCCTCAAAATATTTCTGATGAAAGTGTGATGTTCACCAAATGTAATAACACAAATATATAAGACCAACAGCCATTCTTCCATAACTAAGCGGTCAGAGAATTTGAAGAGTCATCAAAAGATGAATTGCAAGCTATCAGAAATCATAGAAAATTGCTCCAATGCCTTAGCAAGAGAAATGCAAATTAGAACAACTCTGAGGTTTTGGCCTCACACCAGTCCAGTTGGCCAATAGGATTAAAAGCAGAAATAGTAAGTCTTTCAGGGGCCATGGGAAGACATGTACAATAACACATTCCTGTCTATTTTCAAAAATTGTAATTATGTGAGAAAAATCACTACACTGTTCATACTTCTCACTCCAGCTTTTAATAGCTATCTATTGAAATGTTCATTGATTTCACTACTGAGCATATGTGGCAGGGAGGTCAGAGGCACAGAGATCTCATATAGTATCCACAGTTGTAGCAGTACTTTTTAGTGCAGCTCAAAACTGGAAATAATGTGAGCGCCCTGTGGTTTTAGGTGACTGAAGAAATGGATGTATATTACGTATGTACCACACATACTATAAGAAACAAGTAGCATGAAGCATTTAGAAAGCATGGGGAGACCTTTGTAGACTGATGCAGAGGGAAGTTAGCAGAACCAGGAGAAAAATGCATAAAGGGTACAATGGGGTACGCGAAAAGGCATCTGAACTCTCTCTATATATAAACTAAGTTGTCCATTGTTACCCTCAGAGGACAAATGAGGAATTCTTTCCCTCTGCACCGAAGCAAGATATAGGACAAGGGAAGTGGAATACTGTCAGATACAGCTGATAGGCTGTTTGGTTTACTTAACTTTTTTTCTTGTAACAAAGAAGGATTCAATAGACACAGAGAAGTGTACCATGAAATGACTGATATAGAAAAAGAGACATCAATAAAACTCTTTTTGAGTGGAAAGATTTGCTCTCTCCCAGGACCCTATTACTTTTATGTTATTTCTCCTAGTGCTTATTTTTGTGGCTTGTCATCAACTTTTCTTCTTTCTATTCTCTCTGAAGAGTTTACCCATCCGGGGCTTGTCAGTTCCAAACAATCTCTTTTATCTAAAACTGACAATGTTTGTTGTTTTTGAGAAAACGAATGTTTTGTTAAATCTGTTTTATCACTACAAAGATCTCAAAATAAAAGGAGTCTTTCTGTGGACTTAGCTGTCTTAACTTTAAGGTTCTGTTCACAGAGTCATTTCCTTGTCAAAAGTAGATTGTTTATTCATTCATTGTTTGTCCTTCTTTCTCCAAGAGGACCATGCCATCAAGAAAGTGACAGTGTCATAACTTGCAAGTAAATTGGATTTAAGTGAAGGAGGGCTGTGCAAAGTCACCAGCTTCACATCTTTAGAGCCATCTGGGTTCAGTGGCAAGATGTGGATCAGGACAACTGGAGATGGCCCCAGATGCAGTGAGAGACCTTGGCCTTTATAAGAAGCTAAGGTCATTCCCAGGTCTCAGTTTAACTGAGGCAATGCCCATTGAGTGATTCAGGCTAGGTAAAAAATGAGGCAAAGGATGGCCTCTTTTACCTCATCAAAAACACAAGAAACAAAAACCTAAAATCAGTCTGGGAGGGGAAGACCCTCAAAGTCTCTGGCCAAAATAGAAACACTTGCTATTTATACTCACTCTGAGCCATCAAAAATAACCTTTAGCTAAAGTGGTTAAGTGGAGCAAATGATCTGTGGTTATGTAAACTTAGATTCAAAGTACAATAAATTAAACTTTATATTCTCCTCTTTCTTTTTCTTCTCCAGAGTTGCATTCTTTCCTCTACACATTGGTGACCATGTCTTCATTGAAGAGGATTGTGTAGTCAATGCAGCCCAGATTGGTTCCTATGTCCACATAGGCAAGAACTGTGTGATTGTAAGTATTGTGGCATGAGCTTGCCTATTCGTCTTCCTTCTCTACCTTTAACCTCCAAATCTCCTTTTTTCTTTCCTTTTTTTTTTCAAATCTTTGTGGCTCCAGTTACTTGACATTCAGGCTAGTTTTGATAGTAGGGATCTATAGGAGCATAAGTTCTCACTTGAATTAGATCGCCCAAAGGCTTCACAGAGCAGGAACTTCATTCAGATTGGGATTTGTAGGCAGATTAGGACTCTTTTAACATTTAGCAAGAAGGTTCTCCAAATTCTAAACTTGTCCCTTACTCTAAATCTAAGGTTTGTAGGTGTTGAAGGGGTCTGTGGATACATTTCAGTGAGCCATTGACTTGGATGGGGAAAAAAATTACCTTTTTTATTTTTTGCTGCTCCCTAACTGAAAGTTAGCATTTCCTTCCTTCATTAAAAGTTAAGGAACCCCCTGCTCTGGAGTGATGAAAACCCAAGACCCTATAGGTGCCCCCTCCAGTACCACCCTGTAAATTCAAAAGGACAGTTCAGTCTGTTGCCTTTATTTGTGTGGCTTTTTGTGCCACCATTTGAATAAATAAATCCATGAAACATTAATTGCCAATCATTGCCAGTGATCATTTGCTAAGCATTTCAAAATTCACAGGTGACCTCAGCAGTAAGATTTTCCTGTATTTGCTTTAAATATTATATCTGTTCCAGTTTGTTTTTTCTCCTCTTTTCTATAGGTTTCCTTACGTTAAGGCAGCATTAGACATGAGGAATTCCTATAGATACTTATTAATCTCCAAGCTGTGTTCAGCTTGATTATGTTGAGAGAAATAGGCTGTTACCATATTGGAAATCCAGAGAGAGAGAGAGAGAGCTCTCAAGTACAGATAAACAGTAATTTGAATAGTTCAGTTCATTCAGATCAACAGTTACTAAGTACCTAGGGCAGTTAGGTGGTGCAGTGGATAGAGCACCAGTGCAGGAGTCGGGAGGACCTGAGTTCAAATCTCACCTCAGACACTTGACACTCACTAGCTGTGTGACCTTGGACAAGTCACTTAACCCCAGTTGCCTCATCCTGGGTCATCTCTAGTCATCCTGATGAGTATCTGGTCACTGGATTCTGATGGCTCTGCAGGAGAAGTGAGGCTTGTGACCTGCACAGCCCTCCCTCACTCAAAACAAAGTCAAGTGCAAGTCACGTCGTTACTTCTCTGATGGCATGGTCTTCTTTGGCAATGAAGGACAGACACACACATACTAAGTACCTACTATCTACCATACTCCATGCTGAGAATACAGAGGTGAGGTAAATCATGGTTTCTGCCCTTAAATCTAGAGTTAATTCAGTTTGGTCAAGGTCAGTGCTTATTAAATTGGGAATAAGTGAATATGTCCAGTTAATTTATAGAATTAAAGCCTTGAAGGTATGAGTGTTTTAGAAAATTCATTTGGCAGCTTGCCTCTTCTATGCTACATGGAGGATTCTTTCATATGAAGGAAACAAAAACAGCAGAGCTGACCTGGAACAGAGTATTTAGAATGTTCTTTGGGTAGAATATTAGGTACATGTAACTGAACATTATGCTGAGTGAATTAATATTCACACATTTTCTGCTGGGGACATTTTGTTGTACCAGAAAGTATGACCATAGCAGAGGGGAAATGATAGCAGTGTGGGAAAGTAACTAATGAAATGTAGAACTTGTATTTCTTCTGTGAATATAAATGGTACAGCTTCAGATAGTAAATAGGAACCTCCTTCTTCCATAATCCATGAAACAAATAAGTCTCATAAACCTCATCTGCCCCACTGAATTATACAAATCGGAGCATGACTAACAAAATATTCACAGATAAAACAGCATAAGTGAAAAATGCTATAGTTTGTCAAGAAAGTAGTTAATCTTTTTAAATACTACTTTCAAACTCATGATGAAATATACCACCCGCCTCCAGAGAAGGAACTCGTGGCATCTGAATATACACTGAAGAATATTATTTTTCACTTTCTTTCCTCCTTTTTTGTTTTCAGTTTTCTTCCGTAAAATGACTAATATGGAAATATATTTTACATGATTGCACATGTACAACCTGTATAATATTGCTTACTATCTCAGGAAGGGCAGCCAGGAGGGAGCAAAGTATAGAATCTGCAACTCAAAACTCTAAAAAACCCAAATGTTAAAAATTGTTCTTACCTGTAGTTGGGGGAAAATAATAAAAACTACCCTCAATTCTGAGAACCTTCAGCTATTTGCACGTCTATAGTAGACTCTTGTATAAGCAAATCATAAAACCATCTGCTGGTGTATAGTGCCAGCATTAAATTAAATGGAATTAAAACAGTTACTGAGTTGGGGATTTGAGTGTAGGCAGTCTATGACTTTTCTGGAAATTGTTCCTTATAATGAATGGGAAAGAAATGGAGAACAATAACCATCCAAGAGGCGGATGAGAAAATATTCCCTGCCTCCTTCATTTCCTGATCTATTTTCTCTTAACAAGATTTTTGTTTTTAGGGTCGACGCTGTGTGCTGAAAGACTGTTGCAAAATTCTAGACAATACAGTATTACCTCCTGAAACGGTAGTGCCACCATTCACCATTTTCTCAGGCTGTCCAGGTAACGTTGCATTTTGATTGTATTTGGTTTAATCTTTTTCATATTATTTAGGACCCTTTCACTCCAGTTCTTGAACATTAGCAGGCCAAGAAAACAAATTCTCCTTGGTGTTTCACTCAAGATAAGCACCCATGTAGAGAGAGGTATTATGCAATCATTGATTGGTCCGTTCCAGATCATCTTAAGATCATAGAATAAGTAGATGTGAAAGAGTTCTTAGAGGTCATCTAGTCCATGCCCTGAATTTATGGATCAGGATACTCACTTACCCAAGTTCACACAGCAATTTGGTGACAAAGTGGAATTAGAACTCAGCTAGCCTGACTCCCATCCCTTCATACAATCCTGCCCTATCTTGAGCTTATTCCAGCCAATGTCATGAATGGTAGCACATCGACATGGTGTTTTTGATAGTGTTGGCACATTCCATACCTGCCAACACCAGGAATGAGAATTTCTGACACAAAGCATGAACTAAAATGAGATAGAGATGACTGAGAAAGAATGTAACCCTTTATACAGGTTCTTATTAGGACTGTTTTGTTAAGAAATCACATCTTCTCTTACTTAGGTGCAGTGAACTGACTCTTCAGTCAGATGTTTTAGGGAAATGTGTTCTTGTTTTACTAGAGAGAATATGCATTAGCTCAGATGACTTCCAAGGGATTTCCAGAAGAGGAAGTGTAGGGGTGAGGCTATAAGTTTAACATGATGAGTTGCTATTTGAATCTATTTCTTTACACTTTTACTTTTTCTTTGAATGTGTGTAGCATATTCAAGCATAAGGTACATTTGTTTTTTTAAAAAAAAGTCTTTATCTGTGTATTTTTTTATGTTACCAAATTTTCTCCAGTATCCCTTTCCCTCTGCTTCTAGAAAGACTTTGCATATAGAAAATAGTATTTTTTCAAGACAAAAAAAAATAGGAAAAATCAACATTAACTGATCAGTACATTAAAAAAAGCTGAATATATATACATATATAATATGTAATACTTGTGAGTCTTCCACATCTACAAAGGATGAGGTGGAAGTGTTTTTTCATATCTCTTCTTTCAAGCATGTTCTCTATATTTTTCCAGTGTTCACTTTTGAATTTTTTGTGTGGTTCTTTCCATTTACATTGTATATATTGTTTTTTTAAATCTCCTTACCTCACTCATTATGAGTTTAAATTTTTCCATGCTTTTCTGTATTCATTACATTTATCATTTTGTATTGCACAGTAATATTCCATTAAATTTATGTTTAACCATTCCCAATTAATGATCATTTACTTTGTTTCTAATTTTTTGCTATCACAAAAAGTACTGCTGTAAATATATTGGTAGATATAGGAACTTTCTTTTTGCCAGTAAACTCTTGGAGGATTAAGCCCTAGTAATAGAATCCTTGGCTCAGAGTATATGGACATTTCATTTTATTTGTTTTCTTTTGATTTTTGGCAAGGCAGTGGGGGTTAAGTGACTTACCCAGGGTCATACATTTAGTGTCAAGTGTCTGAGGCTAGATGTGAACTCAGGTCCTTCTGACTCAGGGCTGGTGCTCTATCCACTGCACCACCTAGCTGCCCCCAGCCTTTTTTCGTAAATTTTTTTATTTTAAACTTAAGTACAAAAAAAAAGAAAAAAGCAACAAACTTAAATACTAAAACTAAAATAATATGAAATAATAAGAAAAGAAAAAAAGTGTTGCTATACACACAGCAAAACATGAGAAAGAATTCAAAATATACAGCAATAAATTTCCATTTCAAGAAAACCTATATAATAAATACTGTGCATTATGTTTAGAGCTGTCCATCTTTGCTTCCTTGTAAGTTTTGTTCTCTGCTGTGCACTTCTTACTTTGTTCTTTTTTTTCCCTTCTTCTCCTCCCCCCATAAGGCTACAATTAATCATGGATATATTTATATAGACATGTATAGATATATACACATACATACATACATACATACACATGTACTTAAGTAATTGACCGTTCTAGTCATATATAGACATACACGTTCATATGCATCTTTGTAAGACCATACCATGCTTATTTTTCCTCTGCTTCTCTGAGGGTGGATAACCTCTTCCTTTATAAGTCCAGGTCTTTCCATATTTTTCCAGGTCCACCAACTTGTCATTTCTTATACCACAGCAATATTGCCGCCTTATGCTATCTAGTTATTTTAAATAGTCCAAAACAACATTGATAAATGTGACATTTTTTCTTTTGATTAAATCTGTTTTAGCCTTAACTTTGTCCAAGATCATGATTACCACCCCCACTCCTCTTTCCCTCACAAATTCTACTCCTGATCTTTATGTTTGTGTGTAACTTTTATTTCCCATTCTTCCTGACTTTACTTCTGCTTGCTACTTTGTTCTCCTAGTACTTAACCTACACCCCCTCCACAGTCCCTCCCTTATCCTCCCAGTCCCATTAATCTAAACACCCTTCTATAATCCCCAATAACCTGTTCCATCACTCTCCCGTCTAAAAATCCCTGCCTTATGCTCTCCCCTTAGGGTTTTATTTCTTTCTGAATTTAGAAGATTTTATACTCTTCTAAATATGTGTATGTATTGTTCCCTCTTGAACTCATTTCCCTGTGGAAGTAGGTTTCCTGAATTACCAGCCCTCCCCTCCCAGTTAATTCCTCTCTGTTGGTTCTTCCTCTTGCACCTCATTTGTGTAAGATAATTATTCCTTTTAACTGTTCCGAAATGAGCTTTGCTTTTTAAAGTCATACTATACTCAAGTCTACCATTTTAGTTACTTTATGTACATAATTCCAAATTGCTTTCCAGAATATTTGTACTGTGTCATAGCTCTACCAACAATGTATCTATTTTGCCATAACCTTTCCAGCATTAGCTGTTCCCATCTTTTTTCATCTTTGCCAATTTTGCACGGTCTGAGTTGAAACCTCAGAGTTGGTTTGATTTGCATTTATCATCATTAGCAATTTGGAGCATTCTTTCATGTGGTTGCTAATTGCAGTTCTTTTCAAAACTGTTCACATCCTTTGATCACTTACCTCATATACGTTTGTAATAATTTTGTCTCTATATTTGAATAGCAAACTTTTTAAAAAATTGTCTGGCACCCTTACTTCTACCTCACTTGGGATAGTGTTACCAAAACTCTAGGAGTGAGCATGCTATGCTCGCTCTTGGGATAATTCTGTGAGTCATTAAGATGCTTTAAAATTACATAAGTGATTTAATGGGCATTACTTCCCTCTAAGTGAGTACCTGAAAAAGCCAAGGTCTCCCATTGCATCCTGGGCCATCTCTAGTCATCCTGATGAATATCTGGTCACTGGACCCAGATGGCTTAGGAGGAGAAACTGAGGCTGGTGACCTGCACAGCCCTTTCTCACTCAAAATAAAGTCAAGTGCAAGTCATGTCATCATTTCTCTGATATCACGGTCTTTTTCGAATATGAAGGACGAACACAGACAGGTGACTTAATACAATTGCCATGCTTCATATTAAAATGCTTAAATGTACTCCTACACTTTGGGAAGTGCCTTAATTTATCAAAGCCTAAGTGGCATTATCTTAAGATAAAAAATATGAACAATGAATGCAAAACTACAGGGTTTTTTGGAGGTTTTTTTTGCAGATGGAAAATCAAACATTTAGATCCTGATAGTGAAATGAAATTGCCTAAAATATTCTTTAAAAGTCATAGTCTCTGAGCCCTTGCTTTACCTTCCCTGTTCTCTTTCCTTAGGACTCTTCTCTGGGGAGCTCCCAGAGTGTACCCAGGAGCTGATGATCGATGTCACCAAGAGCTATTACCAGAAGTTCTTGCCACTGACACAGGTCTAGTACCCATTTCCCATGCCTCCAAGGACTAGAGCTCTAGGAACAACTTTGGAACCAGGGAGCTTTAAAGGCCCCCAAGACCAGGATCTTGTGCAGTCTACTCCTCCCACTTCTGTTTTTTTTTTTTTTTCCAGTTTCTCAGTCTTTCCAAATCATTTTCTCCAGACGGTAAAAGCAAAACCACTGGAGGAATTGTCTAGAGTATTATATTTAATTGAGATCTATTTATAGTCACTTTATTCCAAGTTGTTTTTGAACTACAGAATTATTTTTGTTTGATTCCGTAACACCTCCATCCTGTGGATGAACGGGTCCTGTTGAATCACACCTCTTTGAAAGACTTTCCAAGGAAAAAGTTACTTTGCTGTTAAAGGGAAAAAGTTACTTTGCTGTTACATACACAGCCACAAAGACGGCCTACCATGTACATGGACATATGTATTATGCATGGTTTTCTTGTTACTAAATAAATGCAGTCAGCTATTGCATTTGCTCGTAAGTCCTGAAAAATCAGTAGGTGTTTATGAATTTTCAAAATTCAGACATTTAATTGTTTGTGATCATTGTGAAGCTAAAATTGGGAAGCTGACTGCTGGAGCTATCTATATTCAGAATTTGTAGCAAATACATGGATAGTTACATGATACTTAGAGGCTCCCTAACTGCTTGTTTTAAGGCCCTTGCACTTGATGTGAGGTAGAATAAAAGCTTAGACCTTAAAGCTGTTTTCTAGTCATGGTGTGATGGCCTCAACATCTTGGATTCTGAATCCTTAACACACCTGACCCTGAATGCTGTGCCCTACCTAAAGCTCTGTTGAATGGAGATGAATTAGGCCATTGGTAATTCTTTTGTTTCACAAAATAACCCTATTGTATTTGGGCAGGAGCCTATATCCTGTTTCATTAATGTTTAACATCTGTAAATTATGTTTTTCAACTTGGGAGGGGTAATGTGTAATTTGATACTCCCCTACCCTGGTGGTTTAGAGAGCTGAACTAGCACCTTTATTTGATCCAGACTGTACAGTCCAGACAAGTATTTTTGCATTTGAGCTTTCCCCTGACATTTGCACCGAGTTGGACATAAGTACTTGCAAAAGACTAAATGTCGTTCATGGTACCTGATATCATTCATATCTCTTCAGCTCTACCCTCACCTCTAGGTCTAGCAGGACATCACTGGAACCAAGGCTGGAGAAGATGGTTTGATCTCTTGCCCTAAAAAAACAAGCTAAGGTGGCATGTCCCCCGGGAGTTAGTAACTTTGAAATTAGTTGCAAAAGAGGCTTGTGTAATATATCACCTAGGGCCCAGATACTTATTAACTAGTTGTGAATTATACAAACACTGTATTGTGTACTAATAATCATTCAATGTAAAGCCTCTAGCTGGTTTGTTTGTACTTTTATGTACTTAAATTAAAAGCCTTTTAAATGAGTCAGGCATTTTGAAGGTGTTGACTCTCTAGATATAGCTTTGTAGATGCCTGAAAAAATATCTTGCTTCTAATTAGGTGCTCCTAATTAGGTAATCTTACTCCTAATTAGTAATTAGGCCAGTAATTTAGGATTCTCCATCTTTTTGGTCTTTTCTGAGGAACAGTAGGGAATTTCCATTTAGAAAGATTGAAACTGGTAACTGCTACCACTTCTTCCAGTTGCCACTTAGTGAAATGAAATCACAGAAACATAAAATCTTAAGCTTTTGGAGGGGGCTTTTAATGGTCATTTAGTCAAGCCTCCTAACATGGAGTATAGTATTGTTTCCTGCAGGAGATTAGTGACTCAGCCTTTGCTTGAACACTTCCAGTGACAGGAAGCTCACTGTTAAGTAGCCTTTTCTATTTTTTTAGCTCTGATTTGTGGACAGATCAGAATAGATTTGTTTCCTTTTCAGATGACAGTCCTTCAAATATTCCCCTATGTATAGCACCCTAAAATAATGTCCTGCCTTGTTCACTCTTTAGTTCCTGCTTTGTTTGAAAGTAGTTACCCTCATCTCTAAGATTCTCTAGACTGAACATCCCTGATTTTCTCAAATGAAGTGGTTTCTTGTCCCCTCACTAACCTGGTTATCCTCTGGAAGAGTTTTAGTTCATCAAGAGAACTGACTACTACTTCCTTGGGTATAATACAGCCAAGATATTCCTTTAAAAAAAAAATCAGCTGTTTGACACTGTTGACTTTTATAGAGCTTGTAGTCAACTGAAACCAACTGGCATATCAACTAGATTTCCCCTCAGACTATCCTTCCTTGCATAATCAATTTTTTTAAACCCCAACTTTACATTTATCTCTATTAAATTTAATCTCATTTTCAGCCCAAAGTTTATTTTCCCAAACTAATTCTGAGCTTGAAATATTTTGATAGAATTCAGAAATGCTGGCCTAGAGTGAGGTGGGAGGGTATAAAATACAACAGGAATGAGAGGATCATGGGTTACAAACTGGGAACAGACCTTAGGGGCCCTTTAAGACAACCCCCTCATTGGACAGGTAAAGAAACAGGTCAGAGATCTTAAGGGATTTGTCAGAAATCACACCAGTAGTAATGGAAGTGGGATTTGAACCCAGGTTCTCTAGCTCCATAGGCATTGTTTTTTTCACTATACCACACTGTCATATCTTTACTTTTAGGCCTAATCCCTAGTTTGTGAAATCTCAGTACCCTTGCTCTAAAAGGATGGGGGAATTTTGGGAGAATCTGAATCAGTATAGAGGAAATAAAGTCTTTTTCATATAGAAAAATCCCTTATCAGAATATTTTTGATGCATACTTAATTTCATTTTCACACCTTTAAAAAGAAATATGTTACTAGCATTTCAATTTCGCGTGGAACAACACAGTTTGGGAAACACCAGAGCAGACTTTTCAATTTTGATTTTGTTTTTGTATCAGTTATTCCTCAGGTACCTTGGAAATTGATTTGTTCTTCTGAAGGGAATGAGCAAAAATGTATCTAGCTAAAATCAAGCCAAAAATGGTGGCATAGCAACCTAATTCAGTTCAAGGCCCTGCTCTGTAATACTAGTTAGTAATGGGTGCTTCAGAGCTCAAAGAGCTGGGAGGGAAAGTTCTCTGTGATAGGTTGATCCAGAGTGCTCTCGGTACAGCAACAAGTTAGCAAAACAGAAATGATAGATGCCCATAGTATTAAATGCCAAGATGATAGATTTCTTTGAAGGTGCAAGTTTTTATACTCTTTATCTTAAGGAATTTTTAGCACTTCTCATAGCTTAGATTTCACTGAGCTATTACAGTGGGTAGAAGCTAGAAAAGGGCAACAAAACCTGCCTAAAATTTTATCTTCCCACTCGGAGAAGATGGAAATAAAGAGGAAAAAGCAAACTCTGCAATAATGGAAGTTAGTCATCTGTTTCCAGGACATTTAAATTCCAACAGGTTAACTATGTGGTGACCTGAAGAACGGTTTGTAATATTTATTCACCAAGCCTTTGTTGAGCTGAAAATATGCCCAGCACTCTGCCACGTTGCCCTAACGGATGCAAAAGAAATAGAAGATACACTTTTCTTCCCTGAGGGAGATTATAATACTAATTGGGGATTGAAGACCCACTATCATAAATATAAATAGTTATACAAGATGGTGAATGATAAATGCTAAAATGATTATGTATTGACAGTAAGTCTTGGAAGTATTAAGGTGAAGGAGAGATCAGTGGTTGGGGGAATACTTGAGGTGGGCATTGAAGGACAGAAGGATTTTAATACGAAAGGATGAGCAAAGAGACCAGTAAGAATAAGTAGGATTAGTCATCATCTCAGAAAGGAGATTAGTCCAAGTGGAGCTGATAGTTCAGCATGGAAAGTAGTAGAAATTAAGTTTGGAACCAGATTGTGGAGGGTTCAGACTGTTGGACTACAGTTAAGACTTTGTCCTTTTGGCATCAGGGGCACCAAAGGCTTTTTGGACATGGTACATTTTTCAAGCAGGACATCCAGTTGGAAATATCCAATAAGAGGTGTTCCCTCCTTTTTCAGCCCTGTTTTTCCTATTGAGAAAGTGCAGAATGATATTTCAGGGTAGTTCTGGAACTATCTCTGGGTTACCTGGTAAAAAATAAGATCAAAGTTCAAACCCTAGAGTTCTGGTAGTAGATAAGTTTCCAGCATTCTGGCCTTTTGTGGGCTTTTCCACACGGATATCAAAATTCTTCCTGCCTTCAAGTTGCAAAGTAGTTTGACTCAACCAATGACTTCAACCCAGGGTCTTAAGTAGTTTTCAGAGTAGGATGGTGATGATGAGGGGGTGGGTGCCCTGTTTAGATCTCAGGCAGCTAGGTTTTTGGTTGTTACGTGTAAAACATGTCATCATCTCTGGCCCTTGACTGTGCCTCCGTCATGTCCAACCTGTTCATTTTATAGGTGAGGCCCAAAGAAGTTACACAACTTGTTAAAGTCACACAAGTAGTCCGTGAGAGCTATGGTTCACATCCAAGCCCTCTGACTCCATAGCTGATGCTTTTTCCCTTGTACCATTGCTCCCTCCAATTTTCTTAGGAACTTGTTTAGTTCTGTAGTAGTTTCTACTTTACATAGTGACTGACTAGGAAATCCAGTTATCCTGTATTTGAAATGCACTTTGTTTCTCACTATTTGGATTTCTGTGATGTATGAAATCAGTTTGGTGGTGATGAAGGAGTCTGTGAAATCACACCTGAGGTACTATTATTGTCAGACACACACACACACACACACAAACACACACACAAACACACACACATACACGCACCTCTTCCTTTTGAAGTGACTTTGTATTCACTTGTATGTGAATGGAGAGAAACCCAAGTAGTAACAGTCTCTGTCCCTCCTGATGTCCAGTCACATTGCCCCAAGGTTTTGCTAGGCATTAATTTCTATAACTTCAGTCCTGAGGTATGAGTTCTCAAGCTTTTCCTAGTGTTAAGCATTAGATGGATCCCAATGTTAGTTTAGAAACACTAAATTTACAAATTACTAACTTTCATTTAGATAAATTTCCCTGTTGAAAAGTTTGCCACACTTTAAGTATTAATTCCTAGGGCTTATACTTTCCTTTTCTTTTTCATATTCCTATTTGCCCATGATTGGATTTCTCTTAGGCCTCAGACTTCTGGGACCGTACTGACTGATGACCCTGCAGTAATTCCTTCAGTTTGCCCTTTGCTAGGTGGATTTCTCTGATAAAATCTAGAATAATTCCTTGTAGAAATATTTTATCTGATTGCTGCTGCCCCAGGGAAATTTAGTATGCTCATAATGCCTTTTCAGACCTGATTAGTGACTGGAAGATCCTAGAGGGACTCAAATGAGGAGAGAATGAAATTAGATTGATCTGTGTAGGAATTCTGGTTCTCACTTTAGAAATAACGGATCGCTCCTGCATTGTCTCCCCTGTGTGTATTGCTCTACAGAGAGTGAAATGGTGGAAAACCTTCGTTAGATGACCAGGTTAAGAATTACTTTCAAGCTGTTGGTTACTTCAGCACATATGTAAGTGCCCTGTTTGGATGCTGCTTTTCAAACAACCAATCACAATCAATAATAATCTCTGATTATGAAACAGGAATGCTGGGGAATTTTGATTACATCAAGTAGGAGATGACTTGGATAAGAGAATGGTTGAAATTTGGGGGTTGGGGGTAGGAGGTGGTAACTAATTCAAAAATTAAAAAAAGGCCAGACTGTACATACCTACATGTTCAGGAGATCAAGAACATTCCCAAGGCTTGATGAAGAAACTGATGTTCTCTCCTTCCCCTTCAAGATTCCACTCTTTGGATGTTTCAGCCTTCCAAGACCTAAATTAAACCTTTTTTTTTTTTTTTGTCTTTTATCAAGGTGGCCCCAGCCAGGGTATAAAAACAAACCGCCAGTGAAGACATCAAAAAAACAACCTTCTTAAGACCCTTTAAATTAGCCGTTATAACTTCCAAGTACCGTCCTATCTGGTTCTCTTGGAGGTTTCTGGCTCCACAGTTCTCACCACTTGCCCAGGTTGAGAGGATAAGGAATAGGGAACCTGGAGGAGGCATTTTGTCTGGTTTCTGCTGCCTCAGGAATATTAGGCTTCACAGACCTTAATCCCTAAAGCCATAACTGATTAGGCCCTTGGGGAAACACTAGTGGGGAAAGAATGCAATTAGGTTGGTCTGTGTAGGAAATTAATTTCCCACTTTGAAAATAATAAATCATTGCTCTGTTGTACCCTCTGTGTGTGTTGGTGTTACTGATTCCTGAATTGCCTACCAGAGGTAATATGGAAATTAGTCCCATAGAAGGAATTGTAGTCACTTGTAGTCACTAACTAGCTTTCCACTTTTTCCCCACTCTTTCCTCCCCATAGGGAAATGAAAAAGAAAAAAAGTCTCTTGTAATAAATATGGCTAGCAAACAGAATAGCCTCCCTCATTGGCCATGTCTCAAAATATTGCATTGTATTGCATATCGGTGTCTTCAAGATTGTTTTTCTTTACGGTACTATTCATGTATAAACTGTTCTCTTCATTTCCCTCAGTATCACTTTATATCTTCCTAAATTTCTCTGAAAACTGTTCCTTTTGTCTCTTCTTACAGACAGTCATATTCCATTACCATCAGGCCATCCTCATTCAGCCATTCTCCAACTGATGAGCAGGCACCCCCTTAGTTTCCCGTTCTTTGGTATTAAAAAAAAAAAAAGCTGCTATACACATTCTTATGCATCCCTTTCCTCTGTTGCCAATTTCTTTTGTGATATCGGTATGTCTTCCATGCCATCTTGCTGCTTTCAGTTTTCTTCTAACTTCTTTTCACTGACACAGGCTAAGATTCCCTTTTATCTCTTTAAGTCTTTCGCTTTTGTTTTTGACACTGAAGCATTTTTTTCCATTTATTCTCCCTGATAAACTGACTAGGAGGGAGGTTTGTTTGTATCTTGGGCATATATGATAATTACTTGGCTGTGACAGAAGAGCACTACATGTAGATCGCTACAGAATCCTTGCTCTCCTTACTTTCTGGAATCAAGATTCTCATTTCTTTTTTTAATGAGGAAGCTAAGGGTTCTAAGAGGCAGAGATAAGGATAGGTGCACTGAAACACTGGAGACTTTTTTTTTGAGACAGTAAGGGTTAAGTGACTTGCCTGGGGACACACAATTAGTAAGTGTCTGAGGCCAGATTTGAACTCAGTTCCTGACTCCAGGGCCATTGCAGTATCCACTGGTACACCTAACTGCCCCTAGTCTAGGGCCTAGATTCTCTTTTCTTTATCTATCTTACAAGTAACTCTGGTAACCAACTTTCCTGCAGAACGGCTGTAGCAATCCACTTTATCAGCACCTTAACGAACACCCAATTTCCTTCTTCCTCCAATGCTCTTAATAAAGCTTGAATCTTTCTCCTGCAATTCTAAGTTTTCTTCAGCTAAAGTCCTTTTTCTTCTCAAATCCTTTCCTCACACTTCCTCTCCCAACATTTTCATTTTTGGCTTTCACACTTCCAAAGCTTCTTCCAAATCTTACCTAATTCTTTTTCCTTCAGTTTGAGTCATAGAATAATAGATTTAGAGCTGAAAGGCACCTTAGAGATAATTAAGTACAATCTCTTCAATTCACAATTGAGAAGAGTGGTTAAATGACTTATCCAGGGTACTAAGGGACCAAGCCAGGATTGGAACCCAGATTGTCTGACTCCAAACCTGATTCCATTATACCATGTTGTCTTCAACATTCGTGCTATCTTATTTTCTCCCATCCAGCTTAGAAGGAGAATATGTTATTTACATTGTTTAAAATGATTAATGTATCAGTGATACAGTTGTAGTGTTTAAGTCAGGAGAAATGGATGTGTGTGTGTGTGTGTGTGTGTGTTTATAGTTGGGGGGTGTATGGAGTATTTAGGGAGGATTGACATCTTCAGTGTGAGTGCTTGCTGAGCCCTTTTTTTTTTCACTTAATAATATTTTTTTAATTGCACATAAACGTAGTTTTCATTTTTTTGGTAAGATTTTGAGTTCCAAAATTTTCACCTCTCCCCTACCCAAGACAGCAAGCAGCCTGATACCGGTTATACATATATAATGACATTAAACATTTCCATATTAGCCATGCATACTAAAGATAAAACAAAAAAGTGAAATTAGTATGCTTCAGTCTACATTCTTTCTCTCGATGTGGATAGCATTTTCCATCATAAGTTTTTTGGAATTCTCATGTATCATTGTATTGCTGAGAAGATCTAATTCTATCAATTAATCATTATACAATGTTGTTAATACTGTGTATTCTGGTTCTGCTGACTTCGCTCAGTCTCAGTTCATATAAGACTTTCCAGGTTTTTCTGAAGTCGGCTTGCTCATCATTTTCTTATAGAACATTAGTGTTCCATTATGTTCATATACCACAACTTGGTCAGCCATTCCCCAGTTGATGGGCATCCCCTCAACTTCCAGTTCTTTTGCTGAGTCTTTTTCAGGCCTGCTTATCTACTTTTGGTGTCTAACTTTCACCCAACTCTTCACCTGTGGCTCCAGGAAGATGTAGCATACACATTGGCCTTACCTGGTAATAAAACTATCTGCCAACATGGGCTAAACCGGGTTAAGAGTAACTAAGGCCTCATACCTATCAGGGTGAATTAGGGGGAAGTCTCCTGCAAACATGTGAAGACTTCCCCAGGCAGAATGGGCAAATGAAAACAGTCTCTTTCAGTGGCTATGAAGGTGACAGAAGTAGGTACCATGGAGGGCTTAGAGCTTGGTCAGACATTGAAATCACCAAGATCATCCACGGCAATCTGCACCATCATCAGTCTTCTTGACTTTTGTCCTGCCAGTACATTTGGATGACTGGAAGAAAGAGTAAGGCTGTTGACTTTGTGCAACTCTGCCTCAATTAAATCCAGTCCACATGCAAGCCATCACAAGTGAGGTCACTGGTCCTCTCCTAAAGCAAATGATGAAGGACCATAGGGTTAGGAAGCTTTCATTTTAAAAAGAGAATTTTGAACTAACATCTAAGAAAAGCCAAATTTTGGTAAGTAGAAGAAAATTCTTAGTTTTCAGGAAAGCTTGAATTTAAATTCACAGGGGCTAAAGTAGAAATCAGACTCTAAAAGAGGTTGGGAGTGGAGAAGAGTGCCAACTGATGGTAAATTTTGAGCAAGCAATCAAGAATTTGGCCAGAATATAGAGAGAAATGGAGGTTGCTGACACCCTAGGTAATAAGTTTTGGTAACAGGAGAATTCAAAGTGGTCCAGGTTACACCCCTATCCATAGTCCCTCATTCTGTGTGGTTCTTGCCTATATCCTGTCATCAGTTCTTCACAAGTAGATCGACCCTTGTGCCAAAAGTCCTTCCCCCAGATATTCAAATAGATTGACATGGGATAAGCACCAGGGGAATACACAGACCATCCTTTATCTCTCTGTCTCGTCACCTGAGAAGCTCACATTTGCACATTTTTCTGATACCTTTTATATCACTTTTCCTGAGCAGTTCTTCATTAATACTGTGCTGCAAGTTCCTCATGCCCTCCATATCTTTCCATCGTGCCTTGGGTTTCCTGCAACTTTTATTCTACAGGGACAACAAAGTATTCCTTATTTTGTAGCTGTATCACATAACCAGAAAGAGTAATATTAAAAAGTTAGGCCTTTGTTTCAAAGAGGAGTTTGTAGTCATTAAAATTTCTGTGCTATATCTCAAATTCAATCCAGCATGCCATCTTCCTAGTCAATTCCGGACCCAGGTCATTGTCCATCTTCTTGCAGTGTCTGTCCAATATATATGTGCACTTATAGATCAGGTTTATGGACCATCCATTCAACTGCATATCTTTCTCCCAAATCATTGTGATTAATGATGAGGCAGATAAGTGTTTATGACAGAGCAAATGGGATGCAGGATGTGATAGACCTAGAATGAAGGATGTGACCAGCCAGAAAATACTCAAGAGGACTATGCATTGATGTGCCTTCCCCCACTGTGGGTTTACCTCTATGCATTCACAAAGCACCTTGGATTACCTGACATTCCAGAACAGCTCTTACCTTCCCCCGTTCCTGTTCCCTTTGCTTACCTATATGGATCACCTGACATTCCAGAGTAGCACCCACCCAACTCCCCTTCACATTTTCTTAAACTATATTAGCCCCCGCTCTGTCCCATCCTGTCAAACTGTAAATATACCAGACACATAACTTGCCTCAGTGTACCATCTCCCATAGGGAGCAAGGGCCTCTGGGGGCTGTGGTCTCCCATAAGGAATGGAGTCCACTGGGTGTCACCCTGTTAAATGCCTTTACTTGACTTGGAGATGGTCTGAGCAAATTCCTTCAAGACAACCCCACAACACATGGCTTATTCCATGTCATTTAGTACTGAAACAGTATGTCTTCACTTCGAAGATAGTATTGAGGATTACGGGGGTTCAAGACCCCAAAATACTGACATACGGGGTTATGCATATTTTGTGGGGTCATTGCTAACCAAATGATCCCCTAAACTTTGGACTTGTTCCCATATTCTCCTTCTCAGTGATACAACAGGTGGAGAAGAGGATATGCAAATCACACCAAGACAGTTCAAATTGTGTCCTTAAAACCTTCAGTAAACTTAGTGGTATCTTCTGAGTATCTCCCGAGCTTCTCTTTAACTTAAGTGAGATATGAAATGGAGAACAGAAGATGCACTCTAATGGTCTCACTAAGTGAGGCAGGCATTTCCCTTAGGGGAAAAAGCCCTGAAGGCACTGTGGGGATGCGGACCTGAGGAGGGACATAGGAAGTCCCACTTCCTGTGAGGGAGGGCCTGGGGAATGCTGGCTGAACTGAATTAGACTACAAGACCAGGGGATCAGGCTAGCAAGAGGAAAGATCATCTGGTACCTGAGGAGGAGGAGAAGGGGGAGAAACTAGAGAGACTTCTATAGGGGCAGGGTCCAAGGCCAGAACCTGTGTAGGGGTTACCTGGGAGGAGGGACCATGGGAAGAGGTCTAGGGTAGAAGATGTGGAAGCTGAAGGAGGCAGGAAATGAGGGAGGTTGGGCTAAAGGAAAAGGGAAGGGAAACCAAGGGGAAGAGGGGGTGGCCATAAAGGGGGAGGTATGGACAACAGGGGAATATGGAGGAGATTGGGGAGCAGCAGGAGGAGCTGGAGAAGATTGAAGTGGAGATAGGAGCTGGGAGGGTGATGGGAATGGAGATAAGGAAGAGGAGGGGCCAAAGCCCTGGGGGCCACAAGGGAGTCATTGGCTCCCCTTGTCCCTTTGTGGGGCCACTCTAGCTTCAAGCATCTTACAGTCTTTTTTGAGAATGGGGTTCTGAGAGACCTCAATAAAGGCCATCACACAGGAAATTTCTATCCATTTTCCTTCTTGTGGACAGTATAACTTTAACTGCCAAGAGAGTATTATTTTGTAAAGTTCCAAAAATGGGCTACACTTCATGGCCCCCTAGGCTATACTGAGCCCAAACAGTGTTGCAAAAGAATAGCACCTTTTTATTTTTTTAATTCTTTATAGGAACAAAATTTTCCCCAATTCTGTAAAAAAAACAGCCCAAAGATGAACTTTTGGGAATTGAAATGAATTTATCCAGTATAGGTGTGGGGGCTGGAGGTCCCTTCCTCCCTAAAGATCTAGAAGTAAGCCTTGAAAAACAAACAAAACAAAAAACACACAAAGGTACATGAAGTTTTCCCAATTCCCTAGCATCGAAAGAATTGGGCATACATTTCTGGATAGGGCATCTGTCCTTGACCTTCATGCTTCAGAAGGTGTGCCCAAGTCCAAGGCCTCGAAAATAACCACTGAACTGAGAACTAGAGAGCATCAGGCTGAGTGTGAGACAGCCTTCTGTCTGATTGAAGCACCAATGTGATACCCATAACAGCCACTATGGATATGCAAGCTTATTTCCAGGGTAAATTTGCAAAATATAAGCTCTTCCTCAAAAACTAAGCCAAAATATTTATTCAGATACCAGAAAGACAATTCCCCCATGGTAACAAGGAAGTTTGTACACATTACCAATAGAGGAAGGACTGCCATCCCCAAGACTTCCCTCTATCACCCCTCCCCACAAACAAGTTCCCTTAGGCAAAATGCCCCTCTCTCATCCAAGCTACCTGCTCTGCTCTGCTCTGCCTGCTGTCCCTCTCTCAGCTCCATCTCACTCTCTCTTCCTGCTGCACCCTTCCCTGCCCCAACCATTTGTCAAGTTCATCCCACCATTGACTCTATGTGGCTCAAGCTGTGGGCTGGGCCAGAGCTCAAAGCAGGTCACATGGGCCTATTAAGGGACAGGAAAGATCTTCAAATTCCCTTAACATTACATTCAGTCCCAAGATAGGTCCATGGGAGTTTAGGGATAACTGGTATCAACATAGCTTCATAATAATATTACACAAAACAAAAACATAAAACAATATCTTAGGGTGGGGGCTTGAGCACAAGCACCCCATCATGCCCCCTCAAGCAAATGGGACCCCAAATCCCTTAGGGTAAGGGGCAAAGGTCTCTTCTATAACTACTTCCTGCTGAGGTTGGTCGTAGAACTGTCCTTGCCTCACAGCATCCCATTCGAGGGGTCAGTTCTTTAGCTGGTATCCAGAGTTTGGTCGATGTCAGGTCAGGGGTGACATATCAAAGCCTTGAACAGAGGATAACATCCAGTTTAAGCAGTCATCCACAGGTGGAGGGCACTAAGTCTGCAGGAAACAAATCTAGGAAACAGACTGAACAGACAAAAGCCAAAAAGAATAAGGAGACAATAACCAGAAGCAGGGTAGATATAGCATCAGTCGTACTTCTGGAGTTCATGAACCCACTATCATGACCTTATTCATGGTAAAATATATGAGTTAAGACAATGGTAATCATCTTCTCCCAAATAAACAAGAGTTACAATACTATCTTTCCTGTGTGCTATAATCTCCACAGCCTTAGGAACATCATCTGGCTCCTGTCTTACCCATACTTTTATTCTATCAGTAGAACCAAACCCTTCAGTCCTTCTGATAATTATTCCTGAAGGAGGTTTAGTTTTCACAAGGGGTATTATTTAACAAGGAATAATAATCACTTGAATTATTCTATCATTTTTACAAAACTGTATGGTTTCTTCACCCAAATTTTGGAATACCACAATAATTTCTCCTTGATAATTAGAATCTATCACTCCAGCCAATACATGTATTCCCCAGGCTGCTAATCCTTTTTAGGTAATATCCATCCTCAGTGATTTTTAGGGATTCTCATACATATTCCAGTAAAGATTTTTCTTATTTTTTTCTTTCCAACCAAAAGTCCCCTAAACGATGTAAATCATATCCTGCTGATTAAGGTGTTCTGGATCCTGTGCTGGGACATCTTGCCTCACAGTCCAATACTCAATATTCAGGATCTTATGTGTTTGCTGTTTTCTAATTTGCAGATTTAGGATTATCATTCTGGATAGAGGCATATTTTCTCCCAATGGTCTATTATTCTAATTATGTAGAACAATAAACAAATTATCTTTCCAATGTTAATAAGAATTATTAGAACTTAACTTTCTTAACGGTTCTTTCAGTAATGTGTTCATTCTTTCAATTAACCCAGATGCTTGTGGATAATATGGAATATGACATATCCATTCTATATTGCTTAATATACAATATCTCTTCATTTCATTACCTTTGAAATGGAACCATTTGTCATTTTGAATTTGAATTGGGGTTCCATAATATAGATTTATGATATCTAGAGTTTTACAGATGTTTTTCTGGGTTGCATTCTTATAGGGACAAGCCACTAGTACACCTGAATACTTGTCAACACAAGTACATATAAATTTGCATCTTTTATCTTGGGGTAGGGGTCCAATATAACCTATTTGCCAGATTTGGGCTGGAACTTTTCCTCTTGCTACCTCTCCAGTTACTACTTGTGGAATAGTTTTTTTCTTTTCTGATTGACATATATGACATTCCTCTGCTACTTGTTTTAACAATGAATAAGAGATACTAATACCTTGGTCTTGTGCCCCTTGATGTATGACCTGGACCCCTAAATGTCTGGCCATTTGATGGACTCATTTTGCTAGTACTGGGTCATCAATTGGTTTCAGAATAGGGATAATATGTCGCGTAGCAATCTTTCCTAGTTGATCAGCACTCTCATTGTACTCATGTTCTGGCATGGTGTGGGCCACATGAGCATCTACATGAAAAACTGACAAACAACCAAAGACATGTCCCATATATCTTTCCATAATTCTTTTCCCCAGACTTGTTTACCATGAATTTCCCAATTTTGGTTTTTCCAAAATGGGCATCCATGCAGCTAATCCATTAGCTACTGCTCATGATTCAGCAAATATATGGCACTGTCCTCCTTGTTCTGTTTTAATGGCTTGATGTACTACCATAAGTTCAGCATATTGACTATTTCTACCTGTCCCTATACTTTTGAAAGTCTGCCTAATACATGAGTTATAGGCTACCACTTTCCAATGTCTTTTGTGGCCCAAATATTTTACTGTCCCATCAGTAAACCATGCATGTTTCTTTTGTTCATCAGTTAACTCACCATATCCCTCATTCCATTTTACCAGGACTGTACCAACTGTTCCTTTGATTCAGAGGATGTATCATTTCCCTCAGTGTCTATGTTTGCTGTAGATTCATGTAAAGCTGAAACTCTGCTTCTGCATGTTTTAGATCTATTTTGAATGTACTATTTCCATTTAATTATGCTAGCCTCTTGTGCATATCCAATTCTGTGAGAAGCTGGGGTACTTAGGTCATAATTGGGATTCCAGGCTTTAAATATTGCTTCACGACCCAGAATCAATTGTTCAGTCTCTACCAAAGCCCATTATGCAGCTAAAAACTGCTTTTCAAAAAGGGTATATTGAACTCCAGTTGAAAGAAGTTTCCTAGACCAAAATCCTAAAAGCACATTTGAACTTCGTTGTTTTTGCCATAAACTCCAGTTTGCATATTCATCTTGTGCAATCACTTCTAATCTCATTGGGTCACTTTGCATAACCCATAAATCTAGGGCCAACTGTATAGCAGCCTTGACTTCTTCAAAAGCTTTACTCTGCTCAAGTCCCAAGTCAAATTCATATTTCTTCCTAGTAACTTTATATAACGGTTTCAAAATCTGTTCCAAATGCAGAATGTGATGTCTCCAATATCCAAATAATCCTATAAGCTTTTGGGCCTCTTTCTTATTGGTAGGGATACAAAAGTCCTGAATCTTATATAGGGCTTGCAGGAGAATTTCTCACAGTCCCTTATTCCATTGTATACCTAAAAATTTTATGGTTTGAGTGGTCCTTGAAACTTTGAAGGGTTAACTTCCCACACTTTGCTTTTCATATGATCAGTTAAAAGTACCACATTTTTCTCCACCTCTTTTACATTTTTTCCCTGTATCATAATGTCATCTCTGTAGGTGGTAAGCTGTATATCAGGTTGTTCTAATTCATCCAAATGTTCAGCCACAATCCTATGACAAATAGTAGAGCTATACAGATATCCTTGTGGCAAACAGATGAACTCTACCCTGCCAAGTGAAATCAAACTGGTCCCATTGTTTAGAATCTATTGGGATAGTAAAGAAAGCTTTGACCAAATCAATAGCTGTGTACCAGGTCCCATCATGTTTCTGGATCCTAAGGTAATAGTATCTGGAACAGCAGCATACATGAAGTGTGGGGGCAGGGGGGGGTGTCACTTTATTCAATTGTCTATAATTCATGGTCATCCTCCATGTCCCATCTAACTTTCATACTGGGCAGACAGGATTATTCCATCAAATAGTTGTAGGGATTAACACTCCTGCCTCAATATATTCCTTTATAGCATTGGTAATTCCATCTTGCCTACACAATACTGCTTTAAAGTAATTACTTCAGAAAGTTCAGGTAAAGTGATTGGGTCCATTTTTATTTTGCTGACTAAAATTGTATCAATTCTTATCTTCCTCACTGCAAATTGATATCTCCCCTCAGGTAAATTTAAAGTCACACCTCTCAGTATATCTATTTCAATGATTTATTCAGAAGTGGGTACAATTACAACGGTACATTTTTTTCTTAGGTAATTGTCCAATTTTCATCATTAGTTTAACTTGTCTGGCTGATATTTTCAGCCCTCCTGGTACTATGATGGTAATAGGAGTGCCATGTTTAAATGTGTCAGGGTTTCCATATATAAGGGAGGTTTCTGCTACAGTATCTATTAATGCCCTAGTTATAGTAGTTGATCCATTTTTTCCAGTATATGGTTAAATTGATATGAAGTCTGTTATCTCATCTGTGTATTTCTTTAATCTGATCCGGCACTTGACCAATTTCCTATTCTCCCTGTAGGTATGATGAACTTGGATACAATGATGCAGGAAAATCTATAAGGGGAAGTTCTTACTTACCTATTCCATCTAATATTAAGTCCCTTTTCTCAGTACATCCTATATAGTTCGTTAGATGAAATACCATCTATTCTTCCAAAATCTATCCCTGGTCTTAATAAAGCAGTAAATATTTCTTTCCTTGTGATTCTATTCTGACTTTGAATCCTCTGGCTATTTGCTCTTCTCTCTTGAGGAAATTTATCTTTTCCCCATTCCACTAAGTCACTTCAATGTGAAATCTTATGCAGCACCTCTAAAAGAAGGTTCCCTATTTCCTCAATTAGCAGAGTCAGAATAAGGTGCTTACAAACAAGAGGAGCAGATTTCACTATTATATTCCTATGAGGAAGCAGTAAGGGAGCGCTGTGATAAACATCCATGTCTTCCACCATTATTGCCATTTTCATTATGTCCTCTTTTAACTTTCTCATGCAGTCTCTAAGCATATACCAGGGTCTATCTCCACTAGGTCATGTAGAGTTAGTGGGATACTGCTTATTGCATCCATCTTCAGCTAAACCTAACATTAGCTCCATTGTTACCTCCTTGAATATGGTAATCCCTAAAAGCTTATTGTACAAAGGGATTCTAATACCTGTGAATTTCAAACAATCTGTGTTATCTATCCATGCTCCTCTGGCCCGTTAGTCACTGATTCTTACTATCCAAGATATTAAAGATTCTCCCATTTTGGGGGTGAATTAACTTAAAATATCAGTGACCTCCTGCAGAGTAAAATCCTCAGTTCTTTCCTCAAACACTGTGTGGCTTCCCTTGTTCTCTAGATTCCTTTTGTAGTATTGGAAGTGTTCCTAGAAGCCTCTTCATCTACATTTGTGTCATTTTCCTCCCACGTGTTTTCTTCCCAGGTGTCTGAGCCCCAATCATGCCCCACAGATGCAAGGATTGCATTCACTTTCCTCTTTTTTTTTCTGACCCACTCTTGCAAATGTTTTTTGTTATCACATGATACTTTTAGCTTGCTCTTGTTTTTTTAAAGATTAATAAATGTTTATTGATTGAGTAAAGATAATACATCTTTATCAACATACCATTTTAAAAACCTGATCATAACATAAGGTCAGAAATATTAAACATTTGTTTCGACAAAAAACATTTTAGGGGATCTGGTGAAAAATTTCACTGACTTTAGAAACTCCCAATGATGGAATTCTTTCCTTTTTTAAAATTTAATTTATTTGTTTTCAGTTTTCAACAATCATTTCCACAAAATTTTTAATTTCAAATTTTCTCCCTATCTTCCCCCTCTCCCCCATCCCAGGACAGCATGTATTCTGATTACCCTTTCCTCCAATCCACCCTCCCTTCTATCACCTCCCCCTCATCCCTTTCCCTTCTATTTTCCTGTAGGGTAGGGTATATTTCTATAGCCCTTTGCATATATATCTTATTTCCTAGTATCAAGTAAGAACAATTTTTAACATTCATTTTTAAAGCTTTGAGTTCTGTATTCTCTCCCCTTACCCCTCTCCATCTAACCCTCATTGAGAAGACAAACAATTCAAGATAAGTTATACATGTATAGTCATGCAAAACACTTCCACAACAGTCATGTTGTGAAAGACTGTATTTCCCTCTATGCTGTCCTGCCCTCCATTTATTCTATTTTCTACTTTGACCTGTCTCTCTATAAAAAAGTATTTGCTTCTGATTACCACCTCCTCCAATCTGGCATCTCTTCTATTATCACCTTTCTCTTATCCCCTTATCCTCTACTTTTATCCAATTGAGTGTGTATGTTATTCCCTCCTGAAGCAAAATCCAATGAATGTAAGGCTCACTTACTCCCTTTCATCTTCCCCTTCTTCCCCTCCATGTAAAAGCTCTTTCTTGTCTCTTTTATGTGAGATGATTTACTATATTCTACTTCTTCCTTTCTCTTTCTCCTTGTGCAATCCACTCAGCATTTAATTTTCTTTTTTAGATAGTATCCCTTCACATTCAGCTCATCCTGTGACCTCTGTGTGTGTGTATATGTATGCATATGTGTGTATATATGTACATATATTCAAATACCCATCACATACACACACTCACACGCACACACACATTCCCTCTAACAACCCTAATAACTGAGAAAGGTCTCATGAGTTACAAATATCGCCTTTCCATGTAGAAATGTAAACAGTTCAACTTTAATAAGTCCCTTAGGGTTTCTCTTTCCTGTTTACCTTTTCAAGCTTCTCTTGATTCTAGTATTTGAAAGTCAATTTTTCTATTCAACTCTGATCATTTCAACAAGAATGCTTGAAAGTCCTCTATTTTACTGAAGTTCCAGTTTTCCCCCTGAATTATTATACTCACTTTGGCTGAGTAGGTAATTCTTAGTTTTAGTCCTATCTCCTTTGACCTCTGGAATATCATATTCTAAGCCCTCCAAACTCTTAGTGTAAAAGCTGTTAAATCTTGTGTTATCCTGATTGTGTTTCCAAAATACTTGGATTGTTTCTTTCTGACTACTTGTGATATTTTCTCCTTGACTTGAGACCTCTGGAATTTGGCTACAATATTCCTAGGAGTTTTCCTTTGGGGATCTCTTTTAGGAGGTGATTGGTGATTTCTTTCAATTTCTATTTTTCCCTCTGATTCTAGAATATCAGGACAATTTTTTTTGATAATTCTTGAAGGATGATATCTTGGCTGTATTATTTTGATCTTTTAGGTAGTCCAATAATTTTAAAATTGTCTCTCCTTGATCCATTTTTCAGGTCAGTTGTTTTTCCAGTGAGATGCTTCACATTGTATTCTATTTTTTCATTCTTTTGGTTTTATTTTATAATTTCTTGATTTCTCATAAATCATTAGCTTCCACTTGCTCCATTCTAATTTTTAAGGACTTATTTTCTTCAATGAGCTTTTTGACCTCTTTTTCCATTTGGCCCATTCTTCTTTTTAAGGCATTCTTCTCCTCATTGGCTTTTTGAACCTCTTTTGCCATTTGGGTTAATCTAATTTTAAAGTTGTTATTTTCTTCAGCGTTTTGGGGGGTTTTCTTTAGCAAGCTGTTGACTCGTTTTTCATGATTTCTGTACATCACTCTAATTTCCCTTCCTAATTTTTCCTCTAGTTCTCTTACTTGCTTATCAAAATCCTTTTTGAATCTTGCATGGCCTGAGACCAATTCATATTTTTTGTGGAGGCTTTGTATGCAGGAACTTTGGCTTTGTTGTCTTCTAATTGTATGTTTTGATCTTTCTTACCACCTATGATGTGAGAAAATATCTCTTTACCAAGAAAGTAAGAATCTATAGTCTGTTTCTTTTTTCCCTGTTTGCTCATATTCGTAGCTGATTACTTGACTTTTGAGCTCTTTGTTATGTGGAGGGCTCCAAAAGCAGCCTCTACTTCAGCAGTGGCTGCATTGCTCTGTGGCTGGACCTCTCTGCCCTCTCAGCAAGGTGAAAGACCCTTCCCACTGATCTTTGAAACTGTCTTTAGCATTTGTGGGTTAAGTGGTCTGAAAACCGCAGCTGCCATCAGCAATCCAGTCCCCTAAGTCTTGCTCCAGCTCTCTCTGTGCTGGCATAGCCCACATCAAACTGCGCTGTGCTCCAAGCCTTGTGCAATGGACCCTTCCTGTAGATCTTACAGATTGTCTTGAGATGGAAATTTGCTTTGGTTTGTCATTTCATGGTTTCTGCTGCTTTAGAATTTGTTTAGTCATTTTTTACAAGTTTGAGGGGTTTAGGGGGAGAGCTCTAACAGGTCTCTGCTTCTACTCCATCATCTTGACTCCACAGTCTTCTAAAGGAAAGTTCAGATGCTGTAGCATAGAAAATTTCTCTTGTAAATCAGCTGACTCCTTTTTCAGCTGAACCTTTCCTCCAGCAATTTGCCTCTACTTCTACATATAATATGCTAACAATGTCCATCTTCTACATATTCTTGCAATTTCTTTTCCAGGTTCTATTAGTATTCCTTGTAAACACCTTTCTAAATCTCTGGAATCTCTGGGTTCTTTTTTCTGTAGCCTCAGTTTCTAGTTTTCACAAAGTCCTGTACTTTTAGCCTATCCTCTCACCAAGGAGGAATAAGGTAAATCCTCCCATCCCAGGATACCCATTTACTTCCCTAGAGTCTTCCTCTATCCAAGTAGAGGTTTTATATTTCACAATCGCATCCCCATCGCCATTTGTAGTGCCAATGTGATACCCACAACAGCCACTATGGATATACAGGCATATTTCCAGGGTAAATTCACAAAATATAAACTCTCTTCCTCAAAAATGAAACCAAATTATTTATTCAGAAAATTCTACCATGGTAACAAGGAAGTTTATACACATTGTCAATAGAGGGAAGACAACCATCTCTAGCCTTCCCTCCATCAGGCCTTCCTACAAACAAGCTCCCTTAGGCAAAGTGTCTCTCTCTCACCCAGGCTAGCTGCTCTGCTCTTTTCTGCCTGATGCCTCTCTGTCAGTTCCATCTCACTCTCTCTTCCTGCTGCTCCCTTCCTGCTCCACTCATTCAGCAAACTCCTCCCACCTCCATATGGTTCAAGCTGTGAGTCAAAGCAGGCCACATGGGCCTATTAAGAGATGGGGAAGATCTTCAAATTCCCTTAACATTACACTGACCTAAAGGACTTGAGAGATAAGATCTGAAAAGCACCTCCAAGGTGCTTGGAAGGTGAGAAGGGGATAAGGAGAAGGGGAGACTTGCATACCTTCCAGTCTTGGCTGGAGAAGAACTTGAGATTGGTAGCTTTCCCAGTCAGGGAACCAAAATGTTGAGGTTAGGGGTGCTCAGGATTCAAAATACTGACAAATGGGGTCTTGCCCAAATGAATTCAACTCAAACCTTCTTTCAGCCAAAGAAAACAAAATTTATTAAAGATTCACCATATTGTGTAGACTATTTAAGGAACCTCACCCTTGGCTAGATTACTAATGAATCTGCGCATTTGTGATGCTTGTATTGACAAGTGGGACAGATAGTATCTGAACTAGATTGAATCTGAGTGCCTTCATGGAGGCAAGATGGAGTTTATGTACAAAAAAACTGTGGGAGGAGTCTAGGGGTGGCCAAGTAGTCTGGAGTGATGGGAAGAGGGGTTTAGGGAGGGTTTTGAGGAGGAGTCTAAGGAGGATCTTGATGGAGCTGGGGTGACTAAAGGTCAGAACCAAGAGAGTGGGATTTTGATGGGATCAGGGATGGGAAGCAGTCAGAGGTAATTGGGCAAAGCTATAATGAAAGACTTACGGCCTCAGGCTAACACCAGATCAAGTGGGAAGATTTGAGGAGAGTTCAAGGGGGTTCCCAGAGCTTGTACCCCATCAGTAGGGCCATATTGCACATACTTTAGAATCATTTGTGAATTAATGGAAAGGGTAAAAGGGAGTGAAAAAAATTCAAGGGAGATCATGGATAAATTAAGATCATCAAGAACTGCAGTGCTTCTTACTCCCATATATGCTGTGCTTGGGAGAACAAGTTGACATAAAGGCCTATTTCCATTTAGATACTGGGGGCAGGGCAAACAGAAAGGGGGAAGAAAGCATATTCAATCAAAAGTTCCTTCAAACTCTAATTCCAAGAACTGGAACACACTCTAATACCTCAGGATTCTTAGAGTCCAAAGATTCAGAATCCACTATCACTCTCTCACTTGCACTCAGCCCCCACCCAGGTTTTATCTACCTCTGTAGTATGGTAATTGTACTGTCTTCCCTCTAGGCAAATCATTCACAACCTAAGCTTTCTACTGCTTTAGATAGTAGGGGGATAAAGAAGAAAGGCCTTGGAGGGGATTAGGGTTAAGAAGGAATGCAAACCTAACCCTAGAAATTGCAAAATTGGATCCAGCACCTTTAGAATGTGTATTGTGTGAATTAAATTATACATGGTATCACGGTGAAATTGTCAATACTGATTATAGATACTGAAGAACTAACAAAGTGAGAAAAGAAAAACTAAAATATGGTTTAGATTTATAAAATACTAATTATCATTTATGTGAACAATTTGCCAGTTATATCTAATTACTCTATATCACAATAGTTATGTATATATATACATACTATTAAACATATATTTAATTATGTTTTATGTTATTAAAACATTAAATTATTCATCTCTGCTGAGACCTTATGGTTTATTATACATACAGCTCATATGAAAAATTGGAAAAAATGTTGATTTACAACCACTTTCAATAGATAACATGGCAACCTTTTCCCACCTCAAAATACAACTTAAGTGATTTTGGAAACATAGTTAACTAGGATCCTGCTTCTGTTAGTGTGGTTCCTTGAACATTAGGGCTCTAATTACCTAGATGCCTTCATATGTCCAGTCCAAAGTGCTTAAATATGCTATTTATCTCATAGAGGTTTTCTTTGTCCATTCATGATTTTATGTGGCACTTGCATGCCACAAGACAGGAATCTTCTCCTTAGGACAGAAGTTCTTAAGAGCTACAGCAAACAATTTTGTTTTGGGAAAAAAGTCTAACAAATAGATCCATTAATAACAAGGTCCTAATACAGCCAGCAAAGAACAATTGGGCATTTTTGAGTCAGCAACAGAAATCATTTACTCAATTTTCATTAACATTTATTTATTGAACACCTACTGTGTGCCATGCACTTCCTGGGAAGCAAAAAATTAAAAGATACCTTCCCTGACCTCAGGGAACTTGAATATCTAGTTCAGTGGATAAGGTTTTCTTTTTCGTTCAGACATGACTTCATTGGTTGTACAGGACTCCCAGTAAAGAAACTTCTTCTATTTAGGCATGTAAGGTATGATTGAATTTTGTTCCTACAGAAATATAATTCATACTGATGGCTAATGTCAGAAACAAAACTGCTTGTAGAGGGCAGTGGGGTATGTTGTCTGCCTGAAAATCAGCATTTCTACTACTTTTCTTTGTTTTGAGAAGACCTTTTCCAGTATATCCAAAGAACTGCTGGCCAGGTCTCCTTCACCAAGGATGAGGATGAGATCCATTAACCCAGACCTCTTAGATAATGGTCTTAGATAATGGGACTTTTATCATTAATATCCTGGGTTTGAATCTTCAAACTCACAGCTTTTTTTAGTTCCCTTAGCAATTGAAAATTCCTCTAGCATGCTATCTGATGCAGACAAAGTATAAAGAATAAAGTATATGAGGGGATTGAAATGTGGAAATGAGAAGGTGTAATCAAGGGGTGGAGTTTAATGAACACTAGAATGCTGGCCAGTGAGGTTCAAGGTACGAAATTCAAATCTGGATGAATTATAAAAGGGTTTTTGTCACAATCTTAAGGTGTACTTTCTCCTCGCTCTCCTTCAAAAGGACTTAGAGTCCAAGTCACCTGTCAGATAATGACTTACTTTGCTAAATTTATTCATGAAATGAGTTCTAGAATTCCAGGTATTTCTAATAGGCACATTGGCAATTGTTCTAAAATTTATTTTCTTAAGACACTTGCCTGGAAGAGTGAGAGGTTGTAACTTGTCCAATACATACTGTCAGTAAAGTCAAAAATGGGACTTGAACTCAGGTCTTCCAAACCCTAAGATCTGCTCACTTTCCACTATATTAGTCTTTTGGATTATATTCATGTGTATATCTATATCTATATGATCTACATCTATACATATACACACATATCCACAAGTGAAAATGTAACTTCTTTATTGTACCGTGCTGATTATGGTAAGTGTCAAAATGATGATACATACAGACAAGAGGTGCTGTAGGAGTTCAAAGACAAGAGACATCATTTTGGTCTCAGAGAATCGGGAAAAAAGAGCTGCATGGAGTTAAAATGAGTTGGATCTTGAAGAAAAAGAGTGAGAAAATTGTGTATACCCTTTGACCCAGTAATACCACTCCTAGACCTGTACATCAAAGAGATTTTTAAAAAAGGAAAAGGACCCAGAAGTACAAAATACTTATAGCAGCTCTTTTGATAGTGGCAAAGAATGGGAAACCAAGAAAGTAACCATTAACTTGGCAATAGCCAAACAAATTATGGTATTTAAATGTAATAGAATATTATTACACCGTAAGAAATGATGAAACAGATGGTTTCATAGAAACCTGGGAAGACTTATGTGAACTGATTTATGGTGAAATGAGCAGATTCAGGAGAACAGTTTATGCAACAATAATACTTTAAAAGCAAACAACTTTGAAAGACTTGTCATCTTTGATTAAGGCAATGACCAAGCACCATTCAGATGACTGATGATGAAACATGCTACCCACCTCCTGACAGAGAGATGATCTAAGATGAAGAATGAAACATACATTTTTGGACATGGCCAATGTAGAATGTGGATTTTACTGAATATTTCATTGAGGTTAGGATCACCTCAGCCCCTCAAAAAAATAAGAAGAAAACAGAAGGAATCTAACAAGCAGAACTGCTTTGAAAATTACATGTTGACCTTACTATGACTGTAGACCTCTTCCCAAACCATTTTTGAGTTCCAATAAGAGCTAAAGCCTGAACTAATCAGACAGCTTTGCTTTGCTCTAAAATTCTCTTTCCTATGTCAGCAACTTCAAAGACCAGATAAGGTTGACAAGGAGTTTTCTTTCTGTTTGTGACAGGATGCCAGCAACCGCAGTGGTGGGATTTGTCTTATCTTGGTATCACAGAGACATATACTTTATGGGGGAAATCCAGACATCCTGGGATCGTTATTTCTGACACTAATCTCTCAATTGTCTTGTCTCACTGTGTTTATGACTTATTTAACTAAGAAACTTCCTTTCTCCTAGTATGGTTAAACACATATGGAAACCATAAATCTGAGGGATAGAGACATCCTGAAATTGTTCTAAAAAATATTTAAGGCTGGTCATTTTTATATCAGATAGTCACAATGTATGTTTTGGCTCCATGCAGCAATGTATCTGTTAGCTTTAAGGGAATAAACAATATGAATGTACATATCACCTAGCCTGTTTGCCTCTTTTAATCAGACTTTCAGGTTACAATACTTGAAAAGAAAAACAAGGTATTTATAATAGTAACTTCATGTATAATCCACTCTCCTCATTGTATGTGAGAAGTGTTAAGTTCAAACTAAAAAGAAAATAAAATCATAAGGTATGATTGAAATTTTTTTCCACAGAAATTATATGAGACCCGATTTGAAATCATACTGGTGGCTACTGTCAGAGACAAAACTGCTTGTAGGAGGTAGGATGTTGGCTGCCTGAAAATAAACATATCTACTACTTTTCTTTGTTCTGAGAACTCCTTTTTCCTATATATCAAAAGAACTACCAGGCTAGGTGTCACTCACAAAGAATGAAGCCCATTGACCAAGACTTGTCTTGAACAATGGGACTGTTATCATAGCTATCCTAGGCAGACTTTTCAAATTCACAACTTTTGTCAGTTCCCTTAGCAACTGAAAATTCTTCCCTCATGCTGTCTGATGCAGACAAATGGAGAGGAGACTAAAAGTATTAAGAATAAAGCATAAGAAGATGTAAAGGCGGAAATGAAATGTGGAAAGGAGATGTAATCAAGGGGTGGAGTTTAGTGAACCCTGGAATGCTGACCGATGGAGAGCAAGGTGGGAAATTCGAATTGGAAACAGGGCCTATAAACCTTACCTTTGTCTGAAGCAAGCATACCTCATTAGGAAACTGCCCATTCATTCAGGGGAATGAATATAAAAATTAATGAAACCTTTCCTGGCTTTACAATGAGTGTTGTTCTTTTTAGAGTGAGCATGTTTCTCACAAAATGAAAAAAAAAAGAATAGGAGGGATAACATTCCAGGTGAAGGTAACATTTTCAGAAGTGTCAAACAAGGTACTGATCCATGTTCCTATGATCCTTAGTGTTGAGACTTTTCTAGAACAGATTGAAAGCCCTGTAGCCAGAATCTATAGAAAAAGCCCTTACTTAGACAAATCCAAAACAAATCAATTTCCAAAAAGTATTGATACTGACTGCTGCTTTGGTTCAAAGTTGATCTTTACTATTGATCTTAAACTGAAGTAGCCATAAACAGGATACCCTATTCCCAACACTTCATTCCTATTAACAGAGTCAAATCACTCTGTCTAGTCTATGGAAATTTGTTTTTCCTGTTTTTTGGCCTGGCCAGTCAAATCAATACATCCCATGATAATGTTGGAATCTGTTGATTTCCTGAGTGCAGAACATAGTGCTAAATGTCAAGGAAGACAAAGTTGAAGTAAGCCATGTTCCCTGCCTTCATAACCCCAGTCTTAAAGACCATTGGTATTGGTGGAGATCACTGTGTCCTAGCTATGTGAAGAGCAGTGTAGAGATAAAGCAAGCAGGAGAGATGAGAGCTCTTTACTTCTTTTCAAGTTTCCTCACTTCTGAGTTGTCTTTGTGTTCTCTTCCAGTATTGAGTTGCCTTAGACCCTGTAGTTGCTTCAAGCACCCTGACTTCTGGCCTGTCTGGTTGCATCACCCCACTTGGAATCATGGCCCCAAAGTTACCATGGTTTTAAGCTCCTAGTCTTGTCAAGATAACCTCTGAACCTGAAACTGAGGAAGCAAAACTCAAAGCAAAACCAAATACCCCCAGGCCCATTTCTCAGAGCTAGAATAGAGGTAAAAAAGGTTAGATAAGTCCCTCCCCTCTTACTGGTTCAATTTATGGCATCCAATAGGGACACAGCAGAGGGAAGTCCCAAAGAGTACAGTCAATAAATGGTGGAAAGACAGAGAGCCATCTGGTTTTTCCACTTATAATGATGCAGACAGAATTATGAACTGATCCAGTCATTCTGCAGGGCAATTTGAAACAATGCCCAAGGGCTATAAAACTGTGTATACCTGTTGATCCAGCAATACCACTTCTAGGTCTATATCCCAAATAGATCATAAAAAAGAGGAAAGGGCCCACATGTACAAAAATATTTATAGCAGCTCTTTAGGTGGCCAAGAATTGGAATCGAGGGGATGTCCATCAATGGGGGAGTGACTGAATGAGTTATGGGATATGAATGTAATGGAATACTGTTGTTCCATAAGAAATGATGAACAGGTGGATTTCAGAAAAATCTGGAAAGACTTACCTGAACTGATGCTAAATGAAGTGAGCAGAACAGGAGAACATTACATGCAGTAACAGCAACATTGTGTGATGACCAGCTTTGATAGATTCAGCTCTTCTCAGCAGTACAGTGATCTAACACAATTCTGAAAGACTCCTGATGGAAAATGCTACCCACATCCAGAGAAAGAACTATGGAGTTTGAATGCAGATCAAAGCGTAGTATTTTCTCTTTTTGTTTGCTTGTTTTTTTCTTTCTCATGGTTTTCCTGTTTTGTTTTGGTGCTTCTTTCACAACATGATTAATGTGGAAATGTGCTTAATATGATTATACATATATAGCCTATATCACATTGCATGCTGTTTGAGGGAGAGGGAAAGGAAGGGAAGGGGAGATAGTTTCGAACTCAAAATCTTATAAAATTGAATGCTAAAAATTAAAAATAAATATTTTTTAAAAAAGAAATAACATGTCTTTTAACAATTAAAAAAAAAATAGATGCAGACAGACAATCAAAGAAAGCTACCTCACTCTTGTAGCTGAGGACTTAGGCTCCATGTCAGGCAAATTAGGAATGATCAATAGCCCAGTTATAAAGACTAGTCAGGGAATTCAGTGTTAAAGCCTTATGGTATGTATATATACCAAGGGACCTCAATATTTTCTGAGATTAGCAGGAATGACATCATCAGCTCTGATGTCAAAAGTACCCCCTTCAGACAAAAGTGCCCCAACCAAGGGGGCTCATTTTCCTTATGAATCTGTCTCCTCAAGTTTCAAAGGAATACAGTCCAAGAGTATGTGTGCATTTAGCAAATGCACTGTGGAAGGATTTGCTTTGGATTTGGTTTTGTGTTTTAACATTCACTGGTTCTGGCTCCCACCTGGAAACTAAGGAAAACTCAAAAAATCTCCCATTTCTTTGGATTTTGGTTCTTCTTCTACCCTATCCCAAGCATTTATACGCACATAGATTCATGGAAAATTGCCGTCTGTTTTGTTTTGTTTTTCCCAATAACTTTAAACAAGACAGGAATGAAAATAAAGAGTTAAAGAAATAAAACTTCTAGAAGGCTAAATACTTTGGCTGCCAGTCAAAAAGAGGACAAAGACTTTTTCTTCTGTAAATCCCTCCTGTCACCAGATTGGAGGAGAAAATGGAAATTGAAGAGGAGACAGGTAAATATAAGTGGCTCTCTTCTCTGGAATGAAGAAAGTAGGGTAGAAGCTATAGATTGGACCTAAATTGTGTCAATTACTATCATCTCCTGCTTAGACCAACGTGCTCTCTCGTTCCCCTGACCAGTACCAGTCATCTGCCTCTCACTTGCACATGACCAACAGTTCTCCATTCTCAATCTAATATGCTGTAATCCAAGCCATCAGGCAAACAGTGGATACAGTTGCCCAGTTTCTAACACAAAATTTTTCATCTTGTCCCTCTGGGCATTTTCACTGGTGGTCCTTCATGCTTCAAAGTATTCCTCCTCAGCCCTGCCTGCTGGCTTCTTGACTTCCTTCACATCTCAGCTAAAGTCCTTCTTTCTATAAGAAGCCTTTAATCTTAGGGCTTTCCCTCCGAGATTATCTCCAGTTTAGCCTGTATATATCTTATTTGTACATAATCACTTCCATATTATCTTCTCATTTGACTATAAGCTCTCTGAGAACAGGAATTATTTGCTTTTTGCCCTTTTTTAATAGCTGAAGTGCTTAATGGCATAGTGACTGATATATAAAAGGCATTTAATAAATGCTTGTCACTGGATTGCAGAGAAGGTGGAGGGGAATCAATTGTGTTAAACATATTTAATGTAATTGGTAAATCAACAAAATTTTAATAGGTTGGAAACAAAACAGGAAATCTTTACTTGAGCAACATACTAAGAACATCGTATGTGAGTCTGATCATCCTTGGGGAGAGGGGAGGGGGCATGGTGAAAAAGGAAATCACTCTGTGATGCTTTTCTCCACATCTACTCCCCAACATTTCATAGAATTGGGTTCAAAGGAATGATCTTGAAGAGGAAAAGAATAAATTTGTGTGAAAGGGGAGAGGAAAGTTGTACTCTTTCCTTTGCCACTAACCTCAAAGTCATCTTAGCCTCCCAGAGTCACTGACTACTTAGGCCAGCCAGTAGGTCATTAGCAGTGACTTAGGGGGAGCCATCACAACACATTACCCCAGAGTGGACTCCAACTGTACATCAATCATGTTAACATATTAAAAAAAGTATTGTGTGTGGTAGGAGGGAGGTAATGGTAGTCCTCCTATACTCTACCCTGGTTAGATTACATTTACAGTCTTGTGATGAAACCTAGGCTCTTCATTTTAGGAGGCACATTGATAAAAGTGTGTATTTCTAAGGATGTTTAGCCTGGAGAACAGAAAATTAATGGGGCCATGATAGCTGTCTTCAAATATTTGAAGAACCATCAGGCAGAAGATAGATTAAATATTCCGTGAGGCTCTAAAGGGGAGAAGAGCTATCAGTGTTTGGAAGTTAAAGGGAAGCAGATTTTGGCATAATATAAAAAGGAAACTTCAGACCTGTCAATAAAAAGGATGGACTTTCTTTTCTGTTGTGGTTTAGTCATATTCAACGCTTCAAGATCCTTTTGAGGTTTTCTTGGCAAAGATACTGGAGTGGTTTGCCATTTCTTTCTCCAGCTCATTTGACAGATGAGGTAAACAGCATTAAAGTGACCTGCCCAGGGTCACACAGTCAGTGTCTGAGGCCAGATTTGAACCTAGGAAGATTTTTCCTCACTCCAGGCTCCCACTCTAACCACTTCAAAACCTAGGTTAAGCCACGATTATTGAAGATGTCACCAGAGTCAGGCAGCTGATTTCAGACACTTACTAGCTGAGTGACCCTGAGCAAGTCACTTAACACTGTTTGCCTCAGTTTCCTTATCTGTCCAATGAGCTGGAGAAGGAAGTATCTTTGCCAAGAAAACCCCAAAAGGGGTCAGGCAGAATTGGATGTGATTGAACAGTAATTAACAACAGTCAAAGCAGGATATAAGGAATCACTTACAATGGAGCTACCGAACACATCCCTGACCTCGTAGAATGTGCCCCAGTTCAGCAGTTTAGGAGCTGTCCCTGAACATGCTGGAAATAGAGATACCGAAGATGGGTCTGAGATGTCCCTTTTTTAGACATATTATAAAAAAGATTTCTGTACTGAGTGAGATCTCGGGCTAGATTTGCAAAGTCTGTTTTAACCTTTAAGATCCTATGACAGTGCAATGTCATGCTAGACTTGGAGTCAAGAAGATCCAAGTTCAAATCCTGCCTCAGGTACACAGGCTGTGTGACCCTGGGCAATCTTCTTAACCTATGTGTGTCTCAGTTTCCTTATCTATACAGTACACTAACAACAACACCTGTTTCAAAGGGCTATTGTAAAGACCAAATGAGATAACCCATAAAAGCACCTTGCAAACCTTAAAGCACTGTATAAATGCTATTGTTATCATCCTTATTTTGCTGTGACATTATAGTAAGTTTACATCTTATGCCCAGAACTCTAAGAGAAAACTATACTGGGGTACCTAGGTGGTTCAGTGAATAGAGCACCGGTCCTGGAGTCAGGAGGACCTGAGTTCAAATATGACCTCAGATATTTGATATTTACTAGCTGTATAACCTTAGGCAGGTCACTTAACCCCAATTACCTTTCCCCCCTCCAAAAAAGAAAACTATACTGTTTTGGGGGGCAGATAATGCCTAGTAGTCTCAGAACTCAGGAATATGAAAATTTGGGCTATCTTTTGAGTAGGTAAGGTCACACTACTGTGGAACACCCTCAAGGTCCAGGGGCAGCCTGGTGTAATGAAGAGAGAGCTGGCTCCCTAGCCAGGAAGACTTGGTTACAAGTACCCACTTGACTGTGACCCTGGGCAGGTCTCTTAACCTTTTACTACCCTGAGCCACTCTCTAAGAGTATTAAGAAGGTGCCTGTCAGTATTGGTAGAATGAATTTCCTTCCTTTCCAGAGCAACCTGCACTTTTGGAATCACAAGTATGGTTTTAATAAATAAATAAGTAGACTAAAAAATGAGTGAATGAGTGAATGGATTGATAAATAAATGACCGAATAATGTCAAGTTTGCCCCCCAAAGAAAAAGTTCCCTTATACAAGTCACTATTTTACTTCTATTAAATAATTTTAACCAAGGTATCAAGAATGAAAGGATTTTATCTTCCAAAGACCATGACCTTGAGATGAATAGCTTTTCTCTGCTTTCTCTTTTCTAACAATATCTTCCCAAACTGCGTCTGCTCTAACATAAATCTACTAAGGTGCATAGCTATTTTTACTATAGCATAAGAGAATCTAGTGTACAAACTGTATGTAGTTCAAATATATGAAAAGTGCACAGTTTCACATTACTCAGCTTGGTACAGGTTTCAAGCCCTCAACAGCCCTCCTTATCTCCTCCTTTCCTACTAAGTCCTTTCTGACTAACTCTGAATACAGGCTATCCTTGACTAACTCTATTTAGCTTCTCTGGATACAGGCCACCCTCTTCTCCATACTGAAATTCATCTGGTCATCAGGGAAAGATATAGTGAAACCAAGTCAGAGGAGTCCCAACTGTACATGGCTAGGACTATTTTGCCTTTAGGTAACTAAGAAACTGTGTCAGAAAAACTGAGACCAAGAAGGTCTGGTGGACATCTTCATCTCTTTCAGGAAAAGCTAATCCCTCTCTTAGGAGGATGGAAGGAAAAGGAGCCTCGGTCTGCTCCACGTTGTTTTTGCTTTTCCTTCATTCTCAAAGAGGATCATGACATTAGGGAGGTGGTGCCATTGGATTTAAGTGAGGGACAGCTGTGCAAAATCACCACCCTCACTTTTTCCTCTGAAGTCGTCTGAGTCTGCTGGGAAGATATAGATCAGGATTACTAGACATGGTCCTGGATGCAGTGGGAGACTTGGCCTTTTTTTCCTACTCCATGTTATGAATGGGAGGAAAGAAACTTAGTCAGGGAAACACTAGTAAACATTAGTCCTATTATAAGTACAAAGAATGAAATAATCTCTACTGGAAAAGAGTTTCCAATCTAATGGAAGACAAATGTACGTATATAAAGTGAATATATGCAAATATATACAAAGTAGTTAATATAAGTTAGTTTGGGAAGGACACTAGCATTTGGAAGAAAAAGAAAGAGCTTCATGCAGAAGATGATGCTTGAGCTGCATTTTAAAGGAAGAGAAGGAATGCATTCTAGCTTGTAGGATGGCCAATGTAAAGGCACGAAGATAAAAAGTGTTGAGGGTGAGGAACAGAGAGAAGTTCAGTTCGGAAATTTTAACCCAAGGACTCTGATCTGTCATGTCCCAGCATTATTTTTTTGTTTTGTTTTTGTTTTAAATAAATTTGTATTGATATCTTTTTTAAATATCATCAGTTTCTTCCAGCAGTCCTCCTTTCCTCTCCCAAAGAGCCATCCCATATAATCAATAGTATTGTAGGACAGAAACAGAGAGGAAAAAATCCTCATGGCAATCAGTATATTGACAACAAATTTTTAAAAAAACCTTTACGTGTATTGTACAATGCTTGTGGCCCTCCTACCTCTGCAGAGGGAAGTCTTATATCTTTTCTTATATCTATATGATGTCATATCTTTTTTCTTTTTTAAGCTAATTTTTAAGTTTTTTTAAGTTAATTTTCAACATTTACTTCCATAAGTAAACTGTTCATGTCCTTTGACCTCTTATCTATTGGGTAATGGCTTTTAATCTTATATACTTTTCTTCATTGTTTATATATTTTGGATAACCAACCCTTATCAGAGAAATTTGACACAAAGGTTTTTTTCCCCTTTTGACCCCTTCCCTTCTTATCCCAGGTGCATTAATTTTGTCTGGGCAGCTGCTTTTCAATTTCATATCATCAAGGTCGCCATTTTAAAACTTTTCTCAGTATTGTTTATTATAACATTTGCATGGGACAATAGCACATCTACATGTAAGCCAATTATAGTTCATCCTCTGGCTTCAAGTTGAGCAAGTTGAGCAAACCCTGAAATCTACCCACCATTACTTTTGGAGAACCTGGGGTACCTGTGAATCCCAGAGTTGGGGGAATGAATAGCGTGATCAAAGGCCCAGAGACAGTAAAAAGCATAAAATAGTTAACAACTGTGGATCTACTGGCCTACATAGAGTATTGTAATAAATAGGATCTTAGATTTCATGTTGGAAGGGATCACAAAAGGCAATCCAGCTTCCTAATTGTACAGATGAGGAAACTGAGGCACAGAGAAGTTAAATGACTTATCCAGAGTCCCATGAGCTTAGTAAGTGTCTGAAGTAGGCTCTGCTTGAATAGGTAGGACAGAGCCATCGAGAGAACTTTGAAACCCAGGTTAGGGAGCTTAGGCTTTGTTGGGGAAGCTAGGTTGCACAGTGGATAGAGGGCTGAACCTGGAGACAAAAAGAGACGTTTAAAGTTTTTCAGTAGGGGAGTAACCCAAGAGATCAGTGATGATTGATGCTCCAGAAAACAAAGAGGTCCAAAGGTTGAATTCTTTTGTCACCTGCAACTTCCTGGGACAGAGAAAATAGACCCTTCTCATCGTATACCTACCTGTCCTGTTTTGTGAACTCCTCTAACATGAGTTTGAGATCCATAATTTGACCTCCTCTCCCAGGAGTCATTTTAGTTCAAGGCTAGATCTCAGGAGCTATATAGTAACAACAATAGCTAACATTTGTATGGCACTTCAAGGCTTACAATGTACAGAACATATATTATTTCTTTTAATCTACACTACAATCCTGTGAGGTAGATACTATTATTATCCCCATTTTCCGATGAGAAAACTGAGGCTGAGGGGAATCAGGTGACTTGCTCAGGGTCACACAACTAAGGAAATGTCTGTGATGGGGCGTGAACTCTGATATTCTTCTCTACGAATTCAGTGTTCTATCTATGGCATGATCCAGATGCCTCATCAGAGCAGAAGTTCCTCAAGGACCTACTTTAATTCCAATTAATTCCATCCATTCCATCATCCTCTGAGGAAAAGTTCTTGGAGGGAAGGGTAAAAGTTCTGATCCTGACTTGTTGATTAGACTGATTGATTCTCCCTGATGACCTAAAAAAGAAAGTGTAAAGAATATGGGAAACATGAGACACTAATGCACTGTTGGTGGAGTTGTGAACTGATTCAATTGTTTTTTAGAGCAATTTGGAACTATGCCCCAAAAGCTATAAAATTATGTATATACTCTTTGGTCTAGTAATAATACCACTACTAGGTCTGTATCCAAAAAGATTTTTTAAAAAATAGTAAAGAAGCTATATGTACAAAAATATTTATAGCAGCTCTTTTCTGGTGGCAAAGAATTAGAAATTGAAAGGATGCCCGTTAATTGGGGAACGACTGAACAAATTGTGCTATATGATTGTGATGGAATACTATTATGCTATAAGAAATGAACAGGATGCTCTCAGAAAAACCTGGAAAGACTTATGTGAGCGGATAGAAAGTGAAATGTATTGTGTACAAAGTAATAGAAATATTGCATGATGATTAGCTGCAAAAGACTTAGCTATTCTTAGCAATATACAGTGATCCAAGGCAACTCTGAAGGACTTGGGATGAAAAATGCTAGCAATTCCCAGAGAACAAACTGATAGAGTCTAAATTCAGATTGAATCATACTTTTTTCACTTATTTTTCTTTAGGGATTTTTTTTGGGCCTGTGTTTTCTTTCACAGCATGACTAATATGGAAATATGTTTTACATGACTACATTTGTATAATCTATATAAAATTGCTTGCCTTCTCAATGAGAGGGATGGGAAGGGAGGAAGGGAGAGAATTTGGAATTCAAAGTTTTAAAAATGAATGTTAAAATTGTTTTTATATAAAAAAATAAAATGCTGAATAATATTTTAAAAAGGCCATGCCAAGGAGTACCACCCCGAAAAATAAATATTTCAATATATAAAAAAAAGAAAGTCTTATCTGTTGGTATTCAGTCATGCCTGACTCTTCTTGATCCCATTTTAGGTTTTCTTGACAAAGATACTGATGTAGTTTGCCATCTCCTTCCCCAGCTCCTTTGACAGAGAAGGAAACTGAGGCAAACAGAGTTAAAGTGACTTGCACAGCTAGTAAGTGTCTGAAGCCAGATTTGAACTTGGGAAGATGAGTCTTGCTGAGTATAGGCCCTGGGTATGCTATCCATTGCACCAGTTAGTTACCCATCTCTTTCAAGTGGGAAACTAGACTGGAGTTTAATCATAGTCTCTTGACCATTACGAAGTACAAAAGCTAAGCAAATCACTTTAAATAGATCCTACTATAGACCCTAAAGTTTAACCAGTCGAGGGTCGTACCTTTGAGAGAAATCTTGCATCCCCCAATTTCCACTTTTAAAATGCTAATTCCCGTGGGAGTAAGAACATACGGAGTTCTTTAGTCTGCTCCAAAGCCTTCTATCTCAAGACTAGGTGAGCCCAAAACAATAGCTCTGGCCATGAACAGATGGATAGGCTAGCCTACACGTGTCTAGCTCTCACATGGCTGGAGAGAGAGGAGCTAGGAGTTCACGTGGCTGGAGTTATGCTACCCTGAGTTTTCTTGGTATACAGTAGAGGCCCCATCCAATTCTCAATAGATTGGCCTAAGCCCAGCTGGGGAGTGGGGGTGTGGTGTGGTTCTGTTTCCTTTTAGCTCTTGTTGACATAGAGAATGGCGGTGGCTGGCTGATCAGACTGGGTATTTTTAGAGTGCCTATCCATAGATCTTTCAGAGAAAGCCAAAAATAAATGTTTGTCTTTGCCTAAGAACAGTCAACATGACTTTTTACTTCAATAAACCCCTTCTAAGTGCAGCTACTTAGACACACATGCACACAAACCCTGACTACATGAAAAGAAGGCATCTCACCTCTCCATCACTTAGTGCACATTAGACACACACAAAATCACATGCAATTCTGAGTCACACACATCTACACACTCTTTTCTTGGAGCACAGTCTTAACGCATTGGCACAGAGATAGTTGTTCTATTGATTACAGAGAGCAGAGCTCTGAGATGAGGCTGTTTTTAATTCAAAGAACATTTTGAGAGACACCCTGGGACCCTGGAAGACTTGGGGTCAAGACTTGCTTCTGACACATAGACTGTGTGATCCAGGACAAGTCACTTAACTTCTCAATTGTCCCTAGGCAACTTTCTAAAACTAAATAGCCAAGAGGTACGGTCCTACATTGATAGAGGGACTTTCCTCTCAAGGTAGCCCTTTGCACCAGTGAAATTGCAGGTACATTCTCTATCTCTCTGCACAGAGCACAGTGTTGAGCACTAAGATGAAAAGCAAAACAGCCTTCACTCTCTGGGGTATTCTGTAGGAAACGGATCGGGATGGGTGGAAATACGATTGCATATGATACAATATAAGGTAGAATGTGAGAAAGGCTGAGGAGATATGCAAAGTTCTAGAAAACTCTTAGGACTAAGAAATCACTTTTAGAAGTGATCATAGTATACAGTATATAGTATATATGATGCTTTAGAAGCATCATAGAAGAGGCGGAATCTAAGTTGGACTTTGGAAGAAAGAGAAAGATTTCAACAGGAAAAGATGAAGAAGGAGTGCTTTTAAATTTCAGAGAAAGGGATAATCTGTGTGAATTCAATTCATGGAGGTGGGAAAAGGACAGGACATAATAGGGAAAAACTAATGGCCCAGATTGACTGGAACATGGTCTAGATTGACTGGAACATAAAGAATAGTGATGTGACATAAGGATGGAAATGAGAGTGGAAACCAGTTTGTGGAAGACTTCCAATGTTAGGTTGAGGACTTTGTATTTTATCCAGTAGGAAGTTATTGAAGGGAAGAAGAGAGTTCTAAGCGATTGTATGTTGGGAGGACAGGAGGCAAAGTTTGAGATAATAGAATAGGAGACCCTAGGCTGCTGCAATTAAAATGAGCTAAGTCTAAGGTCACAGAGTATCTAGGATTCAGAAGTAAGTGTGGTCTAGGATGAGAGGAAGGTAGCAAAGACATACCCCAGATATAACCTATATTAAATTGTTTACCTCCTTAGGGAAGGAAAAGGTAAGGGAGAATGGGAGAAAATTTGGAACTCAAAAATTGTAAAAATAAATATTAAAATTTGTTTTACATGAAATTGGAAAAACACTATTTAAAAATATTCACCACCCAAGCCCCACTTTTACTTTATTGTATAGTTCTATATATGCCTTACTTAAATAATATTTTAAAAATCCAGTGGTACTGCCAAGATGATTTCATTCATTTCCCCTCCTGTGGAATCCCTGAGAAACATGCCTTTGGGGGGTGTGCTTACTGGGGATTGAAGATTAACCTTCTTGGAAATAGCACACCCAGAGTCTAAACATGGTTACGAAGAAAACTATATTGGCATCCTTGGGGTAAGGGAGACTAGAAGAGACAGGAGCTTCAATTTTTGCCTTCTGATGCTCATCAAGACAAGTCATCACTGACCAATAGATGCCTGAAAAAATAGACTCCTCTTAGGAACAGGGGAAACAGATCCAGAAGAGGAGGGGATGCTTTCCCATATCATTGGCACAAGTCAGGACTTCTATGGCACCTGAAGATAATGCCACATCAGCTTGCTTTCTCATTAAAATATTGTGTTGCTGTAGCTGTGTTCAGTTTTTATAACGTCCTTGAGGCCAGACGTACTTCTGATTTTTGCCAGTGGCCCTAGATGTCAAATTAAGTTAAAAATAAACAAGTATTTCATTATCGCCTGCAATGTAGAAGTCACTGTGCTAGACGTTGAGGGTTCTACAAAGCAACTAAATCAAGATATTTCATATTTCTAAACCACCTTAGAGGCAAGCATTACAAAGATTCTTATCCCTATTTTGCAGATGGAGAAACTAAGGTATAGCAAGGTCAGTTAACTTGCCCACGATCACAGTGGTTGTAAAGTGGCAGAACTGAAACTGGAATCTAGCTCAAGGCTGTCCTTGACCTCATGAAACTTACAGCCTAGTTGGGGAGATGAGACATAAAACTAAACTTATTTAAAGTGAAATGGTTACAAAAGGTTTAAATGGTAGCTCAAGACAATCAGGGAAGAGGTACCGCAAGACTGAACATAATTAGCTGCCAAATGAATAATTCACATAATTATTGCTACAGGGGCTTATAGGAAGGAGGGATTGATTTAGGTTAGAGTTGTCAGAAAAGACTTCATTTACATTTTACAAGTAATTTTATACAAAATACTACCAAAACCTGTGAATTATTTTCTCATTATTAATGTGCCCGTAGAACAGTACCACAGTTTACACAAATCAAGGTCAATTGGGTCCAGTTTCAATAACCATAATTCTTGGCTCATGCCCCCACTCAAGTTTTCCCTGGTAACACTGCAATTTACTCATTTCGTACCTACTCAGAATCTCACCTGGCAACATCAGAAATTGGCTTCATCAAGGTCTCCAAAGCAAAAGCAAAAAAAAAAAAAAAAAAGTCCTTTAGCTCCCATGAGAGCACTCAGACTAACAAAGCACTGACTATAAGATCAGCTTTTATCTTGTCCAACAAAAACACAAGGTGTTTTCACTCAGAAAGGCTCAGTCAAAACAAATTGCTATCCCTTTCCTTCTTAGTAGATGTCTCCCAGATTTTTGATCTGTCCTGAGGTAGGGCTCCTTACAAGACTTAAAACTCAAGGTTGATATTAAATCAAGCAGTCACACCCTATAGGGAACCCTACCTCTCAGGAACCCATATAGTCTTCCTCATTTTTGCTGCTACCATAATGGGTTCCTCTTATGAAGAAAAAAGCATTGGGTTTTTTTTTAGAAAGTTGTGCTCTTGGGGGCAGAGTCAAGATGGCAGAGTAGAAAGGCACACGTATACGAGCTCCAAACCCACAGCCCATAGATTTAATGTAAGAAGAGCCCCCCACAAGTTCTGGATCACTGCAGGGTGTGCAGAAACACAGTGGAAGAGATTTCCATTCCAGAGAGCCCTGGAGAGTGGTCCCCAGGGTCCGTCGCACCCCGGAAAGTGGACCCACCCCAGCGCTGCCCTGGCCACGGCCCCAGAGAAGCTGATCCAAGCAGGCTTCAGGGACGGAACCTCGTGGCCTGGAAGGTCCCTCCGCCCACAGACTCTACAGGTCAGTGAGAGAGACGGCTGGGCTGGATGAGAGGGGAGCGGAGTGTCTCCGTGGCTCGGGCCCCCTCGGGAGGAAGTGGTGGAGGCAGAGGCAGGGGCAGGAAGCGGTGGAGGCAGTGGTGGCGTGGCGGCGGCGGCCCGGGACTCCCCCAGCAGTAGGCAGGATCTTCATTACTGAAAGTCTCTGCATAAACCACCTGAAGGAGATGAGCCTGGGAGACGGCCCTGCCCCACCCGCTCCATCACTGAAGACCTCTGCATAAAACCCCTGAGGGAACTGAGCCTGGGAAGTGGCCCTGCCCCCACCCCAGCACCAGAACTAAAGCTCAAATTGAATAGCAGCTGTGCCTGCCGCGGAAAGCCCATTTGAATCTCAGACCCCAAGCACTAGCTGGGCGGATCTAGGCAGGGGTGGACAGGAATCTCAGAAGTCAAGTAACTGGCTGGGAAAATGCCTAGAAAAGGGAAGAAAAAATAAGACTATAGAGAGTTTTTTGAACAGATGCAAATTGATCCCGACTTTCGGATCTGATGACGAGGACATATTCTTGCCAACAGGGAAAGACGTGGAGGGCGGGGCCTCGGTACCCCAGACATCCCAGGGGGATGTCGGGTGGGCTCAGGCCTTGGAAGAACTCAAAAAGGATTTTGAAAAGCAAGTTAGACAGGTGGAGGAAAAACTGGGAAGAGAAATGAGAGAGATGCAAGAAAAGTATGAAAAATGGGTCAATACCTTGGTAAAGGAGACCCAAAAAAAATGCTGAAGAAAATAACACCTTGAAAATAGGCTCACTCAATTGGCAAAAGAGGTACAAAAAGCCAATGAGGAGAAGAATGCTTGCAAAAGCAGAATGAGCCAAATGGAAAAAGAGGTTCAAAAGCTCACTGAAGATAATAGTTCTCTCAAAATTAGAATGGAACAGATGGAGTCTAATGACTTTATGAGAAACCAAGAAATCACCAAACGGAACCAAAAGAACGAAAAAATGGAAGAGAATGTGAAATATCTCATGGGAAAAACAACTGACCTGGAAAATAGATCCAGGAGAGACAATTTAAAAATTATGGGACTACCTGAAAGTCATGATCAAAAAAAGAGCCTAGACATCATCTTCCATGAAATTATCAAGGAAAACTGCCCTGACATTCTACAACCAGAGGGCAAAATAAGTATTGAAAGAATCCATCGATCACCACCTGAAAGAGATCCAAAAAGAGAAACTCCTAGGAACATTGTGGCCAAATTCCAGAACTCCCAGCTCAAGGAGAAAATCTTGCAAGCAGCTAGAAAGAAACAATTCCAGTATTGTGGAAATACAATCAGTATAACTCAAGATCTAGCAGCTTCTACATTAAGGGATCGAAGGGCGTGGAATAGGATATTCCAGAAGTCAAAGGAACTAGGACTGAAACCAAGAATCACCTACCCAGCTAAACTGAGTATAATACTTCAGGGGAAAATATGGTCTTTCAATGAAACAGAGGACTTTCAAACATTCTTGATGAAAAGACCAGAGCTGAAAAGAAAATTCGACTTTCAAACTCAAGAATGAGAAGAAGCATGAAAAAGTAAACAGCAAAGAGAAGTCTTAAGGGACTTACCAGAAGTGAACTGTTTACATTCCTACATGGAAAGACAATATTTGTAACTCTTAAAACTTTTCAGTATCTGGGTAGTTGGTGGGACCACACACACACATGTACACGCATGCACGCACACACACATACACACATGCACACACATACAGAGACAGAGAGCACAGAGTGAATTGAATAGGATGGGACCATATCTTAAAAGAAATTAAGATAAATAGTGAGAGAGAAATTTAGTGGGAGGAAAGAGGGTGAAATGGAATGGGGTAATTATATGTCATTTAAGAGACAAGTAGGAGACTTTTTAGTGGAGGGGAAAAGAGTCAAGCTGAGAAAAAAAAACAAAACAAGAAGTTTACCCTCATCACATTTGACTAAAGGAAGGAATATAATGCACACTCATTTTGGTATGAAAACCTATCTTACAGTATAGGAAAGTGGGGGGGAAGGAGATAAGCAAGGGGGGGGATGATGGAAGGGAGGGCAAAGGGAGGAGGGAGCAATTTGAAGTCAACACTTGGGGAGGGACAGGATCAAAAGACAGAAGAGAAACAATGAGGGGCAGGTTAGGATGGAGGGTAATTCAGTTAGTCTTACACAACACAACTATCATGGAAGTCATTTGCAAAACTACACAGATATGGCCTATATTGAATTGCCTGCCTTCCCAAAGGGAATGGGTGGGGAGGGAGGGATGGGGAGAATTTGGAACTCAAAGTTTTAGGAACAACTGTTTAGTATTGTTGTTGCTACTAGGAAAGAAGACATACAGTTAATGAGGAATAGAAAGTCATCTGGCCCTACAGGAGAAAAGAGAAGATGGAGACAAGAGAAGGGAGGGATGACAGAAGAGAGGGCAGATTGGAGATAGGGAAAATTAGATTGCTTGGGGTATTGGGGTGGGGGGAGGAGAAAAAAGGGGAGAAAATTTGGAACCCAAAATTTTGTGAAAATGAATGTAAAAAGTTAAATAAATAAATAAATATTTTAAAAAAAAAAAAAAAGAAAGAAAGTTGTGCTTTCTCTTCCCTGGATCTCCACAGTTCACGCTCCTCAAAGTATCAGTGAAAAAGGCCAGGGTCCAGTGTCACTACTCCACATCATGACTCTGTTCCTTGGTTATGGTTCTTGTCTAGTTGGGGAACTCTTTTACTATGTCCAGGAACTTTTCATCTGAGCCTCTTTATCTGCTGCCAGGGTCATGATGCACATGATTCCCTGGTACATGTGGTTCCCTGGTAAGCCAAGTGGTTTCATAGAACCCATGCATCACTGAAGGGGCTTTGTGGAGATACAGACACTGAGATCAACTACTCTCTGTCCAACCTCCCAACTCCTGATGGCTTGGTTTGTCTTAACTACTCAAGAGTAGTAGTCCTGAAAGAGAAGGAGGGAGGGAAGGAGAGAGAGAGAAAAAAAAGAAGAAAGAGGAGGAGGAAAAGGAGGAGAGGAAAGAGAAGAAGAAAAGGGAGAAGAAAAAGGAGAAGAAGGAGGAGGAGGAGGAGAGGAAGAAGGAGAGGAAGAAGGAGAAGAAGAAGAAGGAGGAGGAGGAGGAGGAGGAGGAGGAAAAGAAGAAGATAGTAGTAGTGGTAGTAGTAGTGATATAACTTTGGAGAACCAAATAGATAGGTCCCTTAGAGAAGATACTCACTGGAGGTGTCTGGAAATTTATAAAAGTCCCTGAAAAAGCAGAGGCCCATCAGAGAAGAAACATGGAGCCTATTGATTGTTTATGTGGTTAAATAAAGCTAGACCTTTATTAGATGTTTTGTTAGTCTAAGGACTTACAAGGAAGCAGAAGACCTTTTGTTATAGAAACCCAGACACAAGTCAAATGTTCTGATATTTCAAGGGAGACTTTGGGTAAAGGAATGAACAAAAGTCATAGAGAACTAAACATGGGCCATGTAATTGAACCATAGGGTATAACACAAAGCACACTGGATGTAGGGACAGCTAGTTGGCACAGTGGATAGAGCACTGGACCTAGAGTCAGAAAGACCTGAGTTTGAATCTGGCCTCAGATACTTACTGTGTGATCCTGGGCAAGTCCCTTAAGCCTGACAGCGTCAAAAAAACACAAAAAGAATGCTGGGTTTGGAGCCAAAGGATTAAGGTTCACACCCTTGCTCTGTCACTTGCTACCTTTGTGAAGCTGGGTAAATCACTATACTTTTCTGGGCATGGTTTTCCTCCTCTGTAAAAGAGAGAGTTGGACTAAATGACTTCCAAGGTCCCTAATACACCAAATCCATGATCCTAAATTCAAGAGTTTTGGGTCTGGGCCGTGGGTTAGACTAAGCATCTATTCTCTGAGTGGTTTCCTCTTTTCTTCCCTCCTCTGCCTGGCTTCCCCCTCCTCCAGTTCTCAGAATCATTTTCTGACCTTCTGATTTTCACTAAAGCATTTCTCTTTTGCCTTCTCTACTGAGAACTATTTACTGCCCCTTTCTTAGTTCCTAAAATGTTTTTGTTTGCCACTTGTGTTTGTCTTCCCAAGGATTATTGCTGTCCACTGAGAAGGATAAACAGAGAATTGCCTTCTCAAGGACTATAGGAAATGTTTGAATTCAATTTCCTGACCCCAGGGTTTTTTGGGGAAACTGCTTTTCCATTTCTGTCTCTGTCTCTCTGTCTCTGTCTGTCTCTCTCTCCTCCCCTCTTCTCCCCATAAGGGTTTCTGTTGTGATGGTTAGGAGACCAAGGGAAGTTAAGTGGCACAGTGGATAGAACACTGGGTCTGAAGTCAGGAAGACCTAAATTTAAATCTGGCCTCAGACCCTGGGCAAGTCATTTAACACTGTTTGCTCAGTTTCCTTATCTGTAAAATGGACTGGAGAAGGAAACAGCAAATCATTTTAGTATCTTTGCCAAGAAAACCCCAAATGGGGTCCTGAAGAGTCTGAAACAACTGAACTACAACAAGCTAGGCTGTCTCTATGCTTTTCTTGTCCCATTATTTGATTTATAGAATGATAGGGCTGGGAGGGCCTTACTCAGTGCAAATCCTTCATTTTACAGGTAAGAACACTGCAGCAGAAAAAGTAAAAGTAAATTGCCCAGGGTAATATAGCTAGTATATGATCATATAATAATTTGATAATGCTCCCCTGGCTACCTCACTGCACCTGGTCAATAAAGAATTTATTTGAGGTATTTATTCATCCTAGTATTTCTTAAAAAAGAAATTGTAGGTATCTGCACTGCCACCATAATCCAAGTAAAAAACTCACAGGGAAAGCATAAGACTGAGTTCTAGAAAGCCACTGGCAAAAATAAAAACGCAGCACAGTGAGGAGCTGGGGGCTTTGCAGGAATCCTAACAGGCACTGGGAAGATGTTCTGTGATCGCCCTCCAAAGGAGCATGTAGAGGGGTCTCCTACACTGTCCCACCTCCATGCAATCCCCTAAAGGTGACACTTCATGATTGGAAGCCCACTTCTTCTGACCTTTGTCTTTCTTCAAGGCAGAGTTCAATTGCCAATTTCCCCACAAATAACTGCACAAATTCCCCACCTGCCGGTTAAAAGTGATCTCTCACTCTCCAGATTTTCTTAAAACACTTTGTCTAGATCTCTTTTTTCTTATCACACTCTACGTTCTATCATTCTTACATAGGTCTTATCCTTCCTGCTACACTGTCATCTTGAGCACAGGACTGTCTTTACATGAGAATGATTTCTCTGGGAAAGAAGTTTCACACTTACCTTCCAAATTCAACTCTTCCTTTCAACAAAGTAAAAAAAAAAACCCAGGAACATCCCATATGATGACCTCACTGATAATGTATACAATATTCTGCCCTAGTAGTTTCCCACCTCTATACAGTGAGAAAAGAGCATTTCTTCATTATGTGTTCTTTCTGCACCTACACTGAAATGTAGGGTGGTTATGAATTTTTAAATGTGTAGTTATGGCCAAATCAAGCTAATCTGAAGTTATAACAGTGCCTAACTCTTTATCTCTGTAGTAAAAACTGGAGTTGACAATAGCTACTTTTTGTAGTCTGTGGTAGGACTCTTGAGACTCAGAGTTGGGGCTTTAGGGAATGTATCTTTGTATCTCCAGGCTTTCCAGAAAGTAAGACTTAATAAATGTTTGTGAAATTGAATTAAATTTTGGAATTGTACTCTAGTGCCAACCCTCTGGGCTCAGGAATAATTCAGAATTGAATGCTGTATTTCAGAAGACTGAAGGGTACCTAGTGAGCTGTTTAACCATTATAGCCTGTGAACTTCTTGAGAGAAAGACTACTTCTGATCTTTCCTTTGTTTCTTTGTCACTTAGAAAAATGCCTGGCAAATAATCGGTAATTAATAATGATTTATTGACTGGATTAGAAAATATTTAAGGTTATAAGAAATAAGAATAATGATGATTGGATGAATCTAGGAAATGATTCTTCCATCATGAGATGGGTCCAGTCCTCCCTCAAGAGTCCTTGATGAGCTTTGACCCCAGCAGAGGGCAATCTAAACCCACTCCAGATTTTCTCCCCACCTACCTCACCTCCTAGGGTAGAGCAATGCAGTAACAAACAACTCATGAGGAAGCTCCCCTAGTGTAATACCTACAACCCGCTGATATGGATCAGCTAATAAATGAGTCCTGTAGGAAATGAGTAAGTAAACAAGGCAATGAACATCTTACTGAGACCTTGGAAACACAATGACTCCAAGGCAGGCAGTTCTCAGTAGAGGCTAAGCAATCCTGGAGGCAAAGGAAAGGATGAAATCATACATGCCCTTTCAACCAAGAGACTCTTTGGTATCCATCCCACAGGGATAAATGACTTGCCCAGGGTCACACAGCTAGTGAGTGTCTGAAGCCAGATTTGAATTATGAAAGATGAATCTTCCTGCCTCCAGGCCCAGCAATCTATCCCCTGTGCCACTTAGCTGCTCCTTTAGGGCATCTCGCTCAATCCGTCAGCACACAACTATTTTACTATAGTGTGAGAGACTTTGTGAGCACTAGCCCTACAGAAAGGGGAGTTCCATGTATGGTTTTAGTTATTCAGTTCCTCTTGCCGCAGATCTATTGCTGTGGTAGCTGGTCAGTGTGGTGATCAGAGTACAAGCCTTAGAGTTAGGAAGATCTGAGTTCGAATCAGTCACGTGCTATCTGTGAGATTCTGCAACATTGCTTATCTCTGCCAGCCTCAGTTTCTTTATCTATTAACATGTAGTTAATACTTCCCTCACAGGGCTGTTGTGAGAATCAAACTCAGTAATGTGTAAAGGACTTTGTAAATCTGAAAACACCATACAAATGCTAGTTATTATTTTTGCCACAACTAGGTTTTTATAGAATAAAAGAGTAGCCCATTAGTGGTTACTCTGAGAAGACCAGCTACCTGTCACTTGTTGACACCAACCTGCCAACAGCTGACATCAGTGGCTCTGTGGGAGAGCAGCCAGTTACAATACGGGAGGAAGAGAAGGGCTCTCGTCACACATGTTCTCCATGCATTTCTCACACATGTTCCTGGGCCATGCATGTTTCTTGCACATCTATCTTGGGTTTGTTTTGTGTGTGTGTATGTTCCCTATCCCACCAATGATATGAAATCTATAGATAATCCCACCAAGTTATCTTCTTATATCCCTCCTTTCTTTCATAGTCATACTCCTGGAAAATGTCATCTATGCCTGGTGCTTCGGCTTCCTCTCTTCTCATTCCCTAAACCCTTTCAGATTGATTTTTGAACAACTCAAATGAAACTTCTCTGTTTAAAGTAGCCAATGATCTCTTAATTGCCACATCCAAAGATCTTTTCTCAATCCCTGTCCTTCCTGACCTCCCTGTAGCATCTGCTACTGTTGACCCATTCTCTCTTCCTTAACACTCCCCCCTCTGAATTTTCAGGTCACTGTTCTGTTTGGATTCTCCTCCTACCTTTCAGTTTGTTCCTTCACAGACCCCTTAGCCAGATCACATCCATATCCTGCCCCTAAATGTAAGTGTAGCTCAAGGCTCTGTCCTGAACCCTCCTCCATCTCCTTCTCTATACTAGTGGTGCAGTGGATAGAGTACTGACTGGAGTCAGGAAGAGTTCGAATTTGGCCTTTACCACTTACTAGCTGTGATACCCTGGGTGAGTCCCATAGCCTCGATTTCGTCATCTGTAAAATGAGGCTAACAATAGCATCAGACAAATGAGATCATATTTGTAAAGTGCTTAGTACAATGCCTGGCACATAGTACAGTACATAAATATTAGCCATCATTCATATTGTCATTGTTGATATTACTATAATATTGATATTATTATCTCTCTTGGTGACCTAATCAGTTCACATGGGTTCCATTAGCATTCTAAGCAGATGAGTCACAGATTTCTAAGTCTAGTTCTTGTGTCTTTCCTGACCTCCAGTTCCCCATCACCAGCCACTCAGTGAACATTTCAAATTGGCTGTCTTATAGACCTCTCAAACTCAACATGTCCAAAACAGAACTCAACCTCCCCTTTTCTACTTAACCTCTTTGTGTCAAGAGTACCACCCTCCTTCCATTTGCCCATGTTCACCTCCTCAGAGTCATTCATACTCTCACCCCATAAATCCATGCAGTTGCCAAATCTTACTGATTCTGGGACAGCTAGGTGGTACAGTGGGTAGAATGCCAGACCTAAAGTCAGGAAGACTCACTTTCCTGAGTTCAAATTCAGTCTTAGAAACTTAGTAGCTGTGTGACCCTCGGCAAGTGACTTAACCTTGTTTGACTCGGTTTTCTCACCTATAAAATGAGCTGGAGAAGGAGATGGCAAATCACTTCAGTATCTTTGCCAAGAAAACCCCAAATGGGCTCGCAATTGAACAACTACTGATTCTACCATTCCAACAGCATCTCCCCATGTGGCCTCTCTATGCACCATAGTTACCCTAGTTCTGTCTATGCACCTATCACCCAATTATAATAACCGAATTGATTCTTCTCCAATCTATCTTCCATGTAACTGCCAGTGATATTCCTAAACCATAGCTCTATTCTGCTTCTCAAGCAGCTCCAGACATTTCCTATTGGCTCTAGGATCAGATACAAGCTCTTCCCTTTGGGATTCAAAACCTTTCACAACATGACTGCAAGCTGCTTTTACAGAATTATTATACATCACTTCTCTTCATATACTCCATGGTCTAGCTAGAATGGCCTCTGTGCTGTTCCTTACATATAACATCCCATTTACCATCTCTGGACCTTTGTACAGGTTGTCCCTCATGCCTGTAATGCACTCCCTCTTCATTTTGACATAGTAGAATCTTTATCTTCCTTTGACTGTCACTCCAAGTGCCACTTCTTACATGGGATCTTTCCCGATCTCCCATGCTGCTACTGCCCCACCACAGAAATTTCCTTGTATTTACTTTAAATATACTTAATATACGTGTATATACAGAGATATTTGTAGCAGTTCTTTTTGTAGTAGCAAAGAGTTGGAAATCAAAAGGATGTCCATCATTTGGGGAATGATTGTGTTGGGATATTATTGTGCTATAAGAAATGACAAGCAGGATGATTTCAGAAAAACCTGGAATGTCTTACATGAACTGATGCAAAATGAAGAGAACAGGACCAGGAGAACGTTACACACTGTCACAGCAATATTGTATGATAAAGAACTGAGAGTGGCTTAGCTTTTCTCGTCAATACAATGATCTAAGACAATCTCAAAGGACTAATGATGACGCATGCTATCCATCACCAGAGAAAGAACTGATACTGTTCTGAAAACATGCTATTTTTCACTTTCTCTCATTCTTTTTCTTTTGAGTCTTCCCATATAAAATGACTGATATGGAAATGTTTTACATGATTGCACATGCATAACCTATATCTAATCTCAGGGAGAGAAAAACGGGAAGGAAGGATTGAATTTAGAACTCAAAACTTCAAAAAATGTTGAAAATTATTTTAACAGAATAGCCGGAAATCATACGTTAAAATATATGTGTGTGTACAGATGTGTATAAGTTTTCAACAAGAGAATGTGAAATTCTTTCATCTTTGCCTTTGGATGTCCTCAGAAAAGCAACACCACTTAGGGGCTCCTAGAGAGGCGACCCCTATCCCATAGAACCTACACTATCTGAATAACTAGTGGAGGAGGCGGGAAGGAATGAAGGAAATAGCTCACAGCAAGTGACTTATTACTAAATTTTCCCCCTTCCCCAGTCAAGGAGATGAAAAAGAGAGAAGAAAAGGCAGAGGAGGGAAAGGAAAAAGAGTGGTTCCTCTCTGGGCTGAGGATTCTGAGGATGCTCCATGGGGTGGGAATCTATCTTCTACTTTAGGCCAACATGCCATATTGACCATTATCTTATTATCACTGACTTCATTTCTTTCAGAGCTTCAGCCCTCAGATAGGAGCTGTAGGGCTGCTTCTCTCATCACTCTCTCCCTGGAGCCTGTGTATAAGCAGAGGCAAGGTGCAGAGAATGTTGAGGATGAGGAGTGGGTGGGGGGGCGAGTTTTAGGAGAGGTGTTCCAGTAAGTAGCTGGGCGGGGTATCTGTACAAGGGGAAGTCAGGTGTGTTTCAGGAGGGAAACTGGAGCTATTTATCCTTATACTTTTTCGTATATAAATTAAATCCTTCAGCTCCACTTTTCCCTTCCCCTACCTTCACTAAAAGTAAATAAGGATCTGGGAAAGGTAAGAGAGGACAGCACCCAGTGGAAAAACCAACCAAGCCTTTGCCCAAGCAGATGCAGCAGTGTCTGAGGGTGAGAAATTAGAGAAGGTAACATTTTGATAGTAACTGCAATAAACTCTTGAATGCAAATGAAAGACTTTCAAACATAAGAGGGCCTGGATTCAGCTTGGAACACTGACAATAACTTCCAACAGTCATTAGACTTATTGTCTATGATGTCTCCCAAGCATCATCTTCTCCCTATCTTTGTCCAAAAACCTGGCTTGGGCCCAGGGAAATAAAATTCACCTAGAAAACCTTTGTGCTATCTAACCCTAGCTGGACCTTATGTCATTCATTAGCAAACTGAAATGACAAGATTCGCAACACAAAGGCCTAAATCATGGACCTTACCTGGCCACAGAGTTCAGATACTTCACAGATCTTGCATCTCTGTTTTTCCTATTATGCCCCAATTGTGGAATATCCAAACCCGGGTCTTGTACTCGGTAGTCACTTCAGTTTGTTCAAGGAATGAGAATCCATGATTATGGAGGGACACGTGATAGATGGTATGGTGATGCATTGGATAGAGTGACATCAGGAGGGCTTGACTTCAAATTCAGCTTCAGAAACGATCAGTGTGACCCTTAGCAAGTCTAGCTTCTCATCCGTGAAATGAGGATAATCATAATGTCTACTTCCCAGAGTTGTGAGGTTCAAATAATTGTAAAGTGTTTAGCACAGTGTCTGGCACATAGTAAGAGCTCTATAAGTGTTAGCTATTATTATAACAGAGATATAGGTGTGTGTGTCAAGGATTAGGCAAGGAAACCCAAAGGCCCATTCTCTCTTTTTTCACATTGAATTTTTATTTTATTTTTTCTCAATTACATGTAAACAAAAAATGTTAACATCCATTTTTTAAATTTTTGAGTTCCAAATTCTCTTTCTCCCCTCTCCCCTCAAGAAGGCAAGCAATTTGATATAGATTATACATATGCAGTCCTGCAAAACATTTCTGGTTTCACCATGTTGCAAAAGAAAATGCAGACAAAAAAACCCAAAAATAATAAAGAAAAAATATACTTCAGTCTGCATTCAGTCACCATCAATTCTTCCTCTGGAGGCAGATAGTATGCTTCATCATAAGTCCTTCAGAGTTGTTTACATCATTGTATTACTGAGAACAGATAAGCTATTCACAATTGATCATCATACATATTGCTGTTACTGTCTATGATGTAATCCAGTTTTGCTCACTTCACTTTGCAACAGTTCATGTAAACCTTCCCATGCTTTTCTGAAAGCATTCTGCTTGTCATTTCTTATAGTACAATAGTGTTCCATCACAATCATATACCACAACTTGTTTAGCTATTTTTCAATGAATGGGTATCCCTTCAATTTCCAATTCTTTGCCATCACAAAAAGAGCTGCTATAGTACTTTGGTACACATAGCTTCTTTTCCTTTTCCTTTAATCTCTTTGGGATACAGATCTTGTAGTGTTATTGCTGGATCAAAGGGTGTGCAGTTTTATAGCCCTCTGGGGATAGCACCAAATTGCTCTCCAGAATGACTGGATCAGTTCACACCCCTACCAACACTATATTAGTGTCAATATTTTTCCCCATCCCCTCCAATATTTGTCATTCTTCTTTTCTGTTAGGTATGAAGTAGTACTTCAGAGTTGTTTTAATTTGCATTTATCTAATCAATAGTGATTTAGAGCATTTTTCCTCCAAAGGTCCATTTTAATTCTTACTTAATACTTAGCAACCATAGACACTGATCACTGTAGATTTTATAACTGAGCTCCCCACATCTCAACAATAAAGAATCATCTTTGTGGTTGGCCATGCTTTCTAAAAATGATCCACATGGGCTAAGATTTGGAAATAAAAGGGATGCCCATCATTTGGGGAATTCCTAAACAAGCTGTGGTATATGATTGTGATGGAATATTATTGTGCTATAAGAAATGGCAAGTAGGATGATTTCAGAAAAACCTGGACTTATATAAACTGATGCAAAGTGAAGTGAACAGAACCAGGAGAACACTGAACACAGTAACAGCAATATTGCATAATGAAGAATTGTGAATGACTTGACTATTCTCAGCAATACAATGATCCAAGACAATCCCAGGACTAATGATAAAGCATACTATCTGCCTCCAGAGAAGGAATGGATATTGTTTGAATACAAACTGAAGTATGCTATTTTTCACTTTCATTCTTTTTTCTTTTATCTTAGTACTTCTGGTAATGTACCATGTACTGCCAAGTTGATTGAAAAATCAGTCCTTTTCTGCTATCAAGTTGGTATATAACATATTATCTATTTCCTTACAAGGTACACCCTCCCCTTTCATGGGACAAAGTCCAGAGTCTTTAGTTTGATGCTTGAGGTCTCCCATAAACTGGCCCCAACCTATCTACTTTGTCTCTTAAACCCAGTACATGAAGAGTCCTATCATCCTTAAGCTTGGTATAGGCTTCTGATCAGGTCTACCACTGTAGAAACAAGGCAAAGGAACTGTGCCCAATGGGTCAATATGAATCCTTGTTGAGTATCCTTGCCATAAACTTAGTAAACTTCTTTGTGTTAATATTAGATGGTCTTTGAACATCTCATTTTGTTCCGATTCTGAGCTTAAAACACTAGACTTGCCCAAGTCAGGCCTGGTTCAGAATTCATGCTTACTCCATTGTCACACCTTTGTTCCCTCCCAGTTCTCTTACTCTCCTCTCATCAAACCGTTAACCACTCTTCACCCCCTAATTCCAGTCCCATCTCCTCCATGAAAAACCAGGAGATTAGGAGTCAGATGATCTGGATTCAGATCCTGGCTCTGTCACTTACCACCTGTGAGATCTGAGTCAACTCACTTCTCCTTAGGTCTTCCTTTGCCTATAAAATGATGGAGTTGGATTACATGACCTTTAATTCAGGTTATTCATTGGAAGGTCATAAACCGAAGTTTAAATACTTTGGCCACATAATGAGAAGACAGGACTCACTGGAAAAGATCCTGATGTTGGGAAAGATCAAAGGTAAAAGGAAACAGGATGGCAGAAGGTGAGATGGATAATTACTGTCATAGAAACAACAGCCATGAACTTGGATAGACTTGGAGAGATAATGGAGGATAGAAAGGCCTGGCGTCTGTGGGGTCGTGATCAACTGAACAGCCACAAGTTTTTTTCCAATTCTAGATCTATGATGCTATGTTCTTAAGGCTTCCCATAATCCCTGACCTCTAAACCCTCCCTCCTCTGAATTCTTCGAGCCCATATATTATCAGTTTAACTAATCTGGTAAGTAGGAAATGCTGCTCGCCATTACTGTTTCATCTGTATATTCCTGTGTCCCCTAATAGACTCATAAGTTCCTGAGAAGGAACCATGATTTTTGTATAATCATATTCTATCTCCAGACAAATAGCCCAAAACTATATACATAAGGAAACTGAGTAAGTTTCTGCTTACTGATTGAGAGAACTATTCTCCCAGGGGAAAGAGAGTGAGAACAAAGGAAATTTAGAACCTGAAAGAGGGGTCAAGTGGGTTGAGAGGTACTTAGGCACCAAGCAGAGGTGTTGTTCTCCATGGGAAATAAACAAAATGTTCCCAGTCTATCCTTTCTTCCTGAATTTGTATACTCCCTAGGCAAATATTCACTCCACCTCGTCTGCAAACATCTCCTGGCCCAGGCCCCTTGAGCCCCTGGAAGCCTGCCCAATAAGTTACGTACTCAGTAGACCGGATGTCAGTAGTCCATCATCTGATTATAGATCTCACTGGGTTGCCTGGTATGGAGGTGGGATGTGTTGGTCAGTAATATGTAAAGATTTCTTTTGAACTGTTAGCATGAATGACCATCTTTTTAGGTAGATACCAGATCTGCTAACCATTTGTAAGAAGCTTACAGCTGGTCCAATTTCACCCCTGAGTGTTTGCAGGCCTCTTGAGAGTGTCATCCAGCTTTGGTGATTATCTATATCTAGTCTACAGATTAGATATAGAGTTCTCTGTCCAGAATTCCTTCTATTCTACTTGAAAGACTCTGACAACTGAGCCCTATTTCCTAAGGAAATCAAGAAAACTAAGTGTAGTTAAGGTTGAACTGAGGGAGAAAGACAAATGATAGATACCCCTTTGTCCTTCCCCCAGTCTTGGGAAGTGCTCGGCTACCATTCTAGCCAACAGCATGGAAGCTTGGGGGTAGGCCTGCTTCTGACACCGCTGATGGGTGAGCCTTTCCCCACTTCCCTCACCACCACCTTCAGAGCACACTCAGATATCTTCTTGCTATTTCCTGTTAGTCATATGACCCAAGTTCTCACTAAATGGTGACTAAAAAAAAGTCTCTTAATTGACTGCTGAATCAGAATTCTGCTGATATATTAAAGGGAAGATCCCTTCCCTTCAGGTCTCTCTCTTTCCTGGTGACTTTTGAGTAAGGAGGACTGCTGTGAGCGGCTAGGTGAGGGAAGGGCAGCTGATCTATCACTGTGTTCAAGAGCACTGATTCTTTTGTGTTTATTCTTTCCTTATTTATATGAATGAGTGTGCTTAGATGAGAGTGCTCAGGCTAGCTGAGGTCCATCAGTGCCATCAGAGCTTACATTATCAGTCAAAGCTGAATGGTGATTTAAGAGTCCACTAAAGTAGGAATGACCGTGACAGTGTTTTCAGCAGAAGAGGTGGCATCTGAGGACAAATGGCCAAACCAGTAACCAAACAGCAAGAGATTCAGTGGAGACACCTTGCCCTGAGAGAAGCATGCCCATTCAAGCAAGAGATGAACTTGTCCATCACTGGCACCACACCCGGAAGCAAACTTGGTGGAAACTGCAAAAAAGAGAAAAGAAATTCCAGAGCCAGGATCAGGAAGGACTCATTGTCCACATGCATTCTCTATTCATGTACCTCAGTTATACTGTACTTTTAATTCAACCCATAAGAATTATATCTAGAAACCTCAGGGGAGATCTAATATTCTCCCCTCTGGGAACCCAACCTGCTAGTCCAGTGCAAATCAGGAGAGTGAGTTCAGAGGGTGTATTACAATATACAGTCATTCTTCAGTCGTTTTTTTCAGTGATGTCCAACTCTTTGTTACCCCATTTAGGGTTTTCTTGGCAAAGATACTGGAGTGTTTGCTGTAACGGGGCTAGGAACTCTTTGGCGCCATTGTAGGACCGCACCTAAAGTGCCTGGAACTAATGGTGTCTGAGACAGGACCGCTGCCCTTGTTTTCCTCCTGGAATTTAGGAGAAGTGGGTGATCATGTGCTGGACATGAGGTAAATGTGGAGCAGGGGTGGGAGGATTAGATTTGACCTTTAAGGAGGTTGGCTGAAAGGTATAATTCATGAGGCTATGATATTATAAATAATGCCACTTCAATGCTAATAAATGGAGTTGCCTTACATCCTGCCTCCCACCTTATTCATTGCATCCTGAGAATGGCATAGGGTCTTGCTAGCCAAGACCTTCTACCCAAAAGGAAATTCACAGTTTGCCATTTCCTTCTCCAGATCATTTGACTGATGAGGAAACTCAGGCAAATAGGGTTAAGTGATTTGCCCAAGGCCATACAGCTATTAAGTATCTGAGTCCAGATTTGAATTTAGGAAGATGAGTCTTCCTGACTCCAGATCTGGCATTGTATCCACTATGCCCCAAAACAGACCCTAATTACAAGGGTATAATAAAATTTATGTTCATAATTGTTTTCAAAATGCTTTCACATATATTTTCTGATTTGATTCTCACAAAAATCCTAGGAGTATTTATTACTATCCCCATTTTACATGAGTCAAATGAGAGACAGATTAAATAACTTGCGTAAAGTCACGGAGTAGTGAGTTGGGATTAAACTCTCCATATCCTGACTCCATATCCAGTCACCTTTCCAGTACAATACCTATCCGTCCTCTAAGAAGAAAAGCTAACCTTTGCAGAGTCCAGGAGAGTAGAACCTGAGCTAAGAAACCGCTGGACTCTAGGGACTAGACACACTAAGGACTTTGGGGGCCAAGAGATCTTTGAGTAAGCTATACACAGATGGACTCTCTGACTCCCTTTGATTCTCTCACACTGCCCTGATTAGAGTCTTGCACTTGCCTGAAGACTTCAGTTTTGTTCTCTGGAAGTCTGACCTAAGAGACAATTGGATGTCTCAATGTCAAGGAAGCAGAACCACTGAGAGGATCCCAAGTCCTTGAATAGTGAATGGCCAGTAGTTTTGCTAAAGACATAACTGGTCCAAAGATTGAGGGAAGGTGGAAGGAGAAAAGAACAGTTGTGTCTATCTTTGGCTGAAATCTCTGACTTGAGTAGCCATGAACAAGGAAGGGAACTCTAGATTTACTGTCCAGATAGAAATACTTGAAATGATGGAAGGAGTCAGTTTATCTCATCTTTGGGACGATAACCAAAAAATCTGGTAATTTGGCTTGAGTCTCTTACAGAGACTGGAAAAAGTATTAGCTCTAATACCTCTGAATAGGAAGAAAGGAGCCACACCTTATGATGACGAAACCAGGAATTTGGGATTCCAGAAACTCAGATTTATAAGAGAACAGCAAATAATCAGGCTAAAAATTACCTCCAGGTCTATCCAAAGTAAACAATACCAGGAAAGAGGTGAAGTTGCCTGGCATTCCCACTCTCTCCTTCCACATTTCTTCTATCATCCTATCAAAACAAGCTGCCGTCATTCACTCACACTTTTAATATGTATTTTAGACAGTATGTTCCCTCTCAGGAGACCTTCACATTTTAAGGATTTGTTTCTCTTTGTCTCCCTCAACACCTTTCCTTCAACCCAAGTCTTCCTTTGGGTTTCACTATTTCTGTTAATGGTACCTTCCCAGTTACCCAGGTTCAAAACAACTTATGACAGCAGCATGCACTGTGTATGACACTGTGTGTTGCACTTTTGTGTGTTGGGGATCTGTATGTGAACTCTCCAGTCCAAACTGATTTGCATAATCTTTTCTTTAAGCTAACAGAAATGCAATGTGTCACTATATATTAGGGTTCTTACCGTTTTCATGGACGTTCATAAATCCCTCTTCATAGCAAAGGAAAAAGAGAATCCCAAGACTTGTATGTCCATGCACTAGAAACTTCCCCATCCTGTTCAGTAACTTCCTGCCTACTGTAAGCTGGCACTCTGCCAGAAGACAAAAGCTTGGTTCCCCGTTTTGGAGGGTAAAGGGAGAGGAAGGGTGATAAACTTCATTATCACTCACTATCCTTAGGTCATTACCATCACCAAAAGTCAATGGGGGAAATGGAATGGGACTCTCTCCTAGCACCAATGAGGAGAGAGCCCCACACTAATGGACTTTGGGACATGGGCTACACAAGCTTTAAATTAGAATACATAAGAGGAAATAAAGAACAAGTTTGGCCCCTAAGAAGAGATATAATGCCTCATTTGCAGAGGTCAGGGAAGATGGCTATGGAAAATTGCATATAATGTCAGATTTTTTTAATGTATTGATCAGTTTTGCTGAAATATTTCCCCTTCTTCCTCCTTTTTTTGTTGTTCTTAAAAAGAAATGGCTCTCTGAGAGGGGAAGGGATATAGAGGAAAACCTAGATGATGGCAAAACAAAAGATATTGATAAAATAAATAAAAGATCCTTGGTTACAGGTTAGAGAATGGTATGAGTCATATTTGACTCATATGTTTCCTGTATCCAATCTGTCACCGAATTCTGGCATTTTCCCCTCTGAAATGACTTGCAGGATTCAGAAAAATAATAGAAGACTGATGGAATGAACTGATGCAAATCAAAGTAAATAGAACCAGGAAAACAAGCTACATGTCATCCACTGCATCCTAGGTGATCGACAGTTGTCTTCACTTTTGTCCTGCTGCTGGACTTGGTTAACTTGAGGCTGACGACTTCATGCTACTCTACCTCACTTAAATCTAATTCACTCAAAAGTCAAGTCATCACCGGTGTTGTGGATCCTTATTGAAAATGAAGGGCCAACAGCAAAGGAGGGCGGGGACCACAGTTATGGAATATATGTCAGACAAGATCAGTGAGTTTATTGGCTCTGCTTCAAGGTTCTTCTGTGTTACAAGGGAGCGATCAGTTGGGAGTGAGAGGGTATAAGAGGAAATAACTGGAAGAAAAACAAAAAAATTGTTTCTAATGAAATGGTTCTTGTAGTTTAAAGGGGTTTTTTGAACACTTTGAGTACTTCAGAAACAGAAACATAAAGCAGAACACCTAGTTAAGAAAGACTAATGAGTTAAAACAGGAAACTGTCAGACAGTGGCTTCTTCCTCTCCAGGGTAACAAACCAGGTGAGTCAGCCTATCTTTCAGTTCAGTATCTCAAGTGTTAAACTCTTTAGCAGTTTCACCGTAAGTTTTCCAGTCTTTGTTTCCCTGCCCAATCTAAGGAAAAATGTCTTTCATTCTGTTGAATACAGCTGTTTTGTGCCACTTGCCTAAGAGTAAAAAAAATTTCTGATTACTGTTCTTCTGGGCACCTTACAAATCAATCAATCTACTTTGAAGCTGTGTGCCTACTTCTGTAACAGTTATGAGGCATATATGAGAAGAGGATTTACTTCCTGCACTAGAAGAGATTGGACAAGACATGTACATGGAAATATCAGAAAGCAATGCCAGGTCAATGACAAAGAGAGAGTTTCAGTGCTATAGAATTTCCTAGGGTGAGATCAGTGAGGGCTGGGATGGTGGGAGGGAGGGAACAGGCATTTACTAAGCACCAACTGTACGTGCCAGATATTGTGCTAAGTGTTCTACAAATATTATTTTATTTGATTTTCACAACAACTCCATGAGATAGGTTCAATTGTTATCCCCATTTTGCAGCTCGGGAAAATGAGGTAGACAGAGGATAAGTGATTTGTTCAAGGTTTCACAATTAGTAAGGGTCTGAAAGTAGATTTAAACTCTGATCTTGATCCCAGACCCAGTGATTTATCCACTGCATCACCAGCTGCCTAGAGGTACTTGAAGGACAGGCAGGATCTGAATGGAAAAAGAAGAGAGAAGTGAGAGATGGAGATGAACAGGTGAGAAGCAGCCCCAGGCAATTCAGAAATTCTGTTTATAGGAGACACCCTGAGTAAATCACTTATCTCTCAGTGTATCCCCCAGATCTCTAAAACTATATGTTGCAGAACAGTGGCTTATGATGAGAACTTTTGGTTTTGAGCAAAAGGGCTTCTGTGGAGGGAGTGATGGGACATAAATTATGAAAAGTAGATGGGGTCTAAGTTGTGTAGGATCTTGTATATCGGTCTGTGGAGTTTGTACTTTGTCCTATAAGTGATCTCCAGGAAAACTCCTGAGCAAGTTAAACAGACCTGATCCCCTATAGATTTTACCCTTTGAGAAACCATCAACTGAAAGAGAGTAACAGCTGTCATGACGGTGATTGAGGAAGTCAGAGGATGGGTTGAACAAGAAACAAAGTGATGAGGTACTCAGAGAATGACCCCAAATGGTTAATTGCACCATAAAAGGGGCAATAGGAAAGGAGCATCCTTTCAAAAAAGAGGAAAGCCTATCCAAAGGAAGAAAACAAGGAGGTCCACAAAGGATTGGAAAATCAGCACAGATTGCGTTGTGGTGAGACCTGCCTCAGGTTTCAAAGCAGCATCTGCTACCACCCCTGGAAAACATGCCCCCAACTGTCTGGCCTTATGTGGGTGAAGCCCAGCATGAGTGAGGAACTGATCCTACCCTGGGAGATATCGAGTCTTCCCTTTCTTAATCAAACCTCTTCTAAAATCTAGCAGGACTGGCTTCTCCCTTGTGTGACCACCTACAGCACCTATAATCTGTGCCATGTAATTTTTCCAATTTTTTATTGATGAGAGGCAATGTGGTATAGTGGATAGACAGTTGGCTTCAGAATCAAAGAATCCTGGTTTTAAGTCCTGCCTCAGAGAGGCTGGGTGAGCCTAACCTCTCAAGTGCTCTAGGCAACTCTATGATTTTAAGTTGCAGAGAAGGAGCTGCCCTGCATTGGTGAAGAGAGTTGCCTCATCTGGAAGTTTCCTATGCTGATGAAATCACAGGCTCAGTTCCCTATCCATGGACATATCTTCAAGCAAACATTAAGCTTCTAAAGGGAAAAGCATCTGAGAGGCTTTGTAGGGCAATGGGAAAAAAAGAACTGGATTGGGAGTCAGAATTCAAATCCTACCTTACCTGTACCACCTTGATTAAGATTAAGAAACAAGCATTTATTATTAAGCACTTACTATATATGCCAGGTACTCTGCTAAGTGCTTTACAGATGTTATCTTATCTTCACAACAATTCTTGAGACAGGTACTATTGTTATCCTTGATTTACAATTGGGGAAACTGAGGCAAAGGTTAAGTGATTTGCCAAGTAAGTGACTGAGGGTGGATTTGAACTTCAGTCTTCCTGTCTCCAGATCCAGCGTTTTATCCACTGTATCACCCAGAGGTACTTGAAAGATGAACAAATCACTTAGCTTCTCTGGCCTCAGTTTCCTCATATCTTAAAATGAAGGTCTCTGAGGTCCCCTCCAACTCAAACTGTGACTTTTCTCCTTATGTATCTCCCGGGGTAGGATCAGTTCCTCACTCATGCTGGGCTTCACCCACGTTAGGTCAGGCAGTTGGGGGCATGTTTTCCAGGGGTGCTAGCAGAGGCTGCTTTGAAACCCGAGGCAGGTCTCACCATAACGCAATCTCTGCTGATTTCCAAATCCTTTGTGCACCTCCTTATTTTAAATTTTCTTCACCTCCCTCCCCAAGACAGCATGCAATCTGATAAAGGTTCTACATATGCATTCTTATTAAACATATTTTCACAATTGCCATGTTGTAAAGAAAAATAAGAATGAATAGGAAAAATCACAAGAAAGACAAAACAAAAAATGAGAAATAGTATGCTTTGATCTGCATTCAGACTCCATAGTTCTTTCTCTGGATGAGAAATTGTCTTAGATCCTTGCATTGCTGAAAAGACCCAAGTCTATCAAAGTTAGTCATCAAACAACGTGTCTGTTAGTGTATACAGTGTTTTCCTGGTTCTGCTCACTTCACCTGGCATCAGTTTATGTAAGTCTTTCCAGGTTTTTCTGAAGTCTGCCTGCTCATCATTTCTTACAACACAATAGTATTCCGTTACATTCATATACCACAGTTTGTTCAGCCATTCCCCAGGTGATGGGCATCCCCTCAATTTCCAATTCTTGTCCACCACAGAAAGAGCTACTATAAATATTTTGTACATGTGGGGTCTTTTTTTCCTTTTTTATGATCTCTTTGGGATATAGCCCTAGAAGTGGTATTGCTGTATCAAAGGGTATACACACATACACTGTGGGCATAGTTCTAAATTACTCTCCAGAATGGTTGGATCAGTTCACAACTCCACCAGCAATGCAATAGTGTTCCAATTTTCCCACATCTTCTCCTACTAAATAAGTAATTTTAAAAAATAAACACTTCTTTCTGAAGCTCAGAAGACTCAGGGGTGTGCTAGGGCCAGTTCCTACTGGACAGCCATCATTAAATTTTCAATGTGAGCATTTATACCTTGGAAATCAACAAACACCATAAATTAGGGTTTGGTTTGTTGTTTTGATGTCTAGGTGCAAGCAAGTGGTGGAGAAAATGTAAATAATGTATGTTATTTATATTGTTTAATTTTTTTAAATTTTAAACAGATACAAAATAGGAAAAGGCAAAAAAATTGCCATGTTCACAGCAGAACATGAGAGGATTCAAAATATAAAGCAATAAATTTCCATTACAAGAAAGCTTATATAATAAATGCTCTATGTTGTGTTCAGAGTTGTCCATCTTTTCTTTACTTCCTTGTAGGTTTCATTTTGTTCTCTGCTGTGCACTTTTTACTTTATTCTTTCCCTCCCACTTCCTTTCTCCCCCCACCTAAGAAGGCTACAATTAAGCGCAGATGCACATACACATTCATATGTGTGTATATGTGCATATGCACACACACATATACATACATACATTTACACATACACATACTTCCATATCTATAATTGTACACCGATATATTTGTTCTCTTTCTATTCTGTTTCTCTTAGGTATGACATATTTCTTCTTAAGTTCTAGTCTTCTCATATTTTTCTAAATTCACCAACTCATCATTTCCTACACCACAGCAATATCCCAACCTTATGTTGTCTAGTTATTTTGAATAGTCTAAAACAATATGGATTAATATCGCTGACATATGGTGTAGTTTCCCTGTTTTTCTCTTTTGATTAAATCTATTTTAGCTTTAACTTTGTTTGAGATCATTACTACCCCTGCTTTTTTTCCCTAATAAATTCTACTCCTGATCTTTATTTTATGTTTGTGTGTATTTCTTATTTCCTATTCCTCCTGACTCTTCTACTTTCCTTCTACCCACTACCTTGCCCTCCTTTATTTAGCCTACATCCCCTCCAAGGATCCCTCCCTTTCCCCTTGCCCTCTTGTTTCTATCTGAATTTAGAATACTTTTATAGCCTTCCAAATATTTACTTTATTCTTTCTTTATCATATTTCTATTAATCTAGACACCTTTGTAGATTCCCCATCCTATTCCCTCACCCTGTTATTTCTTTATAAATTTAGAAGACTTTTATTCTCATCTACATGTATATATTGTTCTCTTTAACCCAGATGTGATGTACGGTTCCCTCTCAAAATCTACCCCCTATCCCCTTAGCTTTTATTTCTTTCTGAATTTAGAAGATTTGTACACCTATATATATATATATATATATATATATATATATATATATATATATATATATATATATATGTGTGTGTGTGTGTGTGTGTGTGCGCGTGTGTGTGTGTATATATATATATATATATATATAATATATATATATCTCATTCCCTCTTTAACCTATTTCTGATGAGAGTAGGATTCCAGAACTCCCAGTCCTACTCCTCCATCTAATTCCTCTATGTCTGTTCTTCTTCTAGCATATCATTTGTATAAAATAATTATTCTTTTTACCTTTTCCTAGATGGTATTACTTTCTAAAATCACATCATACTCAGCTCCACCCCAATCTTTCTTTCGAACTACCCAATTACTAATTACAACCTTAGACCTACAGTTTACATATCCTCACATAAAAAGTAAACTGTCTATTCTTATTGAGTCCTTTGTAATTAGCCTTTGATATTTCTCTTGGGTCTTGAATGTCAAATTTTCTACAAAGCTCAGGTCTTTTTACAATAAAATCCTCAAAGTCTGTCAATTCATTGCATATCCTTTTTTTTTTTCAGAATTTTGCTCAACTTTGCTGGGTATATTATTTTTTTGCTGTAATACCAGTTCTTCTGCTCTTCACTATATGGTGTTCTAAGACCATTTTAGCATAGCTACTGTTAGGTCTTGAGTGATTCTAATTGTTGACTCTATCACTCTATGACTCTAATTCTGCCATATTTGAACTGTTTTTTTCTTGTTTCTCTTGACATTTTCTCCTTGAGCTGGGGATTTCAGCATTTGGCTATCATATTTCTGTAGCTTTTCCTCATAGGATCTCTGTCAGGTCATGGTCAATGTATTTTTTTTCTATTTCTACTTTCCCCTCTTGTACTAACACTTCAGGACAATTTTCTTTAATTATTTCTTGTATTATGGTATCAAGTTTTTTTATTGTAGTTTTCAGGTAGCCCAATTATTCGGATGTTTTCTCTTCTTGATCGTTCTCCAGATCAGTTGTTCTTTTTATGAAGTATTTTACATCTCTTCTATTTTTTCATTCTTTATATTTTTGTTTTAGTATTTCCATGGCTTTTCACAAGTAGTCTCCCATGTTTGGAATGCATTCCCTCCTCACCTCTATCTTACAGAACCTCTAACTTCTTCTAAAGTACAAACCAATTACTACTTCCTACAAAAAAAATCCTGTACTTACTTCTCTGGGTATGTGTTGCATCTCACCAGTAGAATCTGAGTTCCTTGAGGGCATGAACTAATTTTTTTTTTGTATCCACAATGCCTAATACATAGTAGATACTGGATAAATGTTTGCTGAATTGATTTGAATTGAGTGGTCAGACAATAAATGCCACAGAATTGAGAAAAAGAAATAATTATGAGCTAGGATGGTCAGGGGAAGGATTTATGAGGGAAATCAGTTTTCAACAGGGTTTTAAAGGGAAATTAGGAACTTGACTGTTGAAGGCTAGGATGGAGTGCAGTGGCAAATTCAGGCTAGAACTTCAGGAAAATCTGTTCTCTGAGACTGTACTCATTATCATCCAGAATTGCTCTCCAGGCCCCCCAAGATGTTGCTGTCTCTGTGAGATAAACAAGAGAACTACAAAATACAAGGAATATGTAAAAATAGACAGATGCCCTCTAGGATAACATACTTTTAAGACAATAAGACTGGCCAAATTACTAGGATGGGAGACAAGTAAATTGTCACATAGACTTGCAGTTTTGTTTTTAAAAACCCGGACCCTTGGATAAATAAATGGAGTTTCCCTATCTTCTCTCACCTGTCCATCTCATTCTTCTTCACCACTTTCACAGTCATGTGGGGATGCTAGCTGGCCTGCCACCACACTTGACATTCAAAGCAGGAGGAAAGGGCATTCTAATGTCTAATATCTAATATCAATATCTATATTGATCTAATATCTAATATCAATCAATAAACATTTATTAAGTGCTTATTATGTGTCAGGCACTGTGTTAAGTGCTGGGGATACAAAAGGAGGCAAAAGATGGTCCTTGCCCTCAAGGTGCTTATAATCTAATGGGGGAAATTGTGTTTGTACTTCCTTCTAGAAGAGGACCATGACATCATGGAACGATGACATGACTTGCAGTTGAGTCTGATCTGAGTAAAGGAGGGCTGTACAAAGCCACCAGCCTCACTTTCTCCTCCAGAGCCATCTGGGACAAGTGTCCAGACATTGATCAGGATGACTTGAGATGGCCCAGGATGCAATGGGAGACTCTGGCCCTTTTAGGCTAAGGTCTTTTCAAATTCTCACTTTGAGTGAGTAGGCCTCTTTAAGAAGTGAGTCAGGAGGGGTAGAGACAAGATGACAGAGTAACAGTATGGACTTTCTAGAGCTCTCCCTCCAAATCCAGCCAAATACCTGTAAAAATTCTGGAGCTGCATAACCCACAGAATGACAGGGTAAAACAAATCTCCAGCCCAAGATAGCTTGAAAGGTCGCCAGAAAGTGTGTATCATGCCATGCTGTGAGTAGATCACAGTCTGCCCCGGCACAGATGGGATGTGAGCAAGCCTAGAGGGACTGAATTTCTCACACTTATAGTGGTTTCCAGACTTCACAACCACAAAACACAGAGGACAAATTGGAAAGTCAGTGGAAAAAAATGTGTGTGATCTGTGTGACAGCAGAGTGGTCTGGTGCCAGTTCCAGGGTGGCAGAGGGGAGAGGGGGTGGAGGAACCTGTGGCAGCCACAGCAGTAGCAGGGGCAGCTGCAGCCACTGTTTCTGGAACTCTAGGCCCACAGAATGTGGGGGGATGGAGTCGCTGACAGTACACTTCCCCACCCCCACTGGAAGCAGAGAACTACCTTGACAAAGAGCTCAAAAGTCAAGTAAATGGATGGGGAAAGAGTAAAAATTGGAGAAAAAAAATCAGACTATAGAATCTTACTTTGGTGACAAGGAAGACTAAAATATGCAAAATGAGACAACAAAGTCAAAGCTCCCACCTCCAAAGCTTCCAAGAAAAGTATTAATTAGTCTCAGGTCATGGAAGAACTCAAAAAGGATTTTGAAAATCTAGTAAGAGAAATAGAGCAAAAACTTGAAAGAGAAATGAGAGTGATGCCAGAAAATCATGAAAAACAAGTCAACTTCTTGCTAAAGGAGACCCCAAAAAAGGTTGAAGAAAATAACACTTTAAAAAATAGACTAACCCAAATGACAAAAGAGATCCAAAAAGCCAATGAGGAGAAGAATGCCCTAAAAAGCAGAATTGGCCATATGGAAAAGGAGATCCAAAAGCTCACTGAAGAAAATAATTCCTTAAAGATAAGAATGGAGCAGCTGGAAGCTAATAATTTTATGAAACATCAAGAAATTGTAAAAACAAAACCAAAGAATGAAAAACAACCGACCTGTGAAATAGATCCAGGAGAGACAATTTAAAAATTATTGGACTATCTGAAAGCTATAATCAAAAAACCAGCCTAGATATCATCTTTTAAGAAATTATTATGGGGGGGGTGAAGCCAAGATGATGGACTAGAAAGACACACTTACGCAGGGTTCCCCCACAGCCCATAAAATACCTGTAGAGAGGGACTCTCGACAAATTTTGGAGCAGCAGAAGTGGAGAACAACAGAGTGGAGGAGATTTCCAGCCCATGGTGACCTCAAAGGCCCATGGAAACATCAGTTGTGCCAGATGCGGGAGCTGAGCGTGGAGCCCAGCCCAGCCTTGGCACGACATGAAGAGACTCTGGGAGGATGACACCTTGGGGGCAGAATCTCCAGTCACAGCAGCAGGTCCTCAGATCCCTTGGCCCATGGGCACCAAAGGTCAGTGATGGAGTTTTATCAGGGAGCCAGGAAGGGAGAAGGGCCTTCCCATAGCTCCAGCAGCAGGTAGCAGCTGCAGAGGGTACACAGACCGCTCATTGTTGGAGCATAAAAACCCCTGGGGGCACTGAAGAGTTGAGTCTTACCTCAGCCCTGGTTGGAGGCTCTGGCCAAGCTGGTCTTTGTCTCCAACTGAATGCCCATCCAGCTTATCTGAAAATCAGCCCCAAGTGCTGACTTTGTGGGACTGGAGGCCAAGTGGATGTGGAGAGGTAGCTGCTAAGATTCTGGGCACAAAAATCCCTTTCTGTGTCCAGACCAGCACATGCCTGATTGTGCCACCTTGGAGGAACTGAGATCTCACAGATTCCCAGAGTATACCCTACTCTTGATAAAGGACTCAAAAGTCAAGTAACAGGTTGGGAAAATGCCCAAAAAAGGGGAAAAAAATAAGACCATAGAAGGTTACTTTCTTTTTTTTTTTTAATCTTTCAATTTATTTATTTATTTAACTTTTTACATTCATTTTCACAAAATTTTGGGTTCCAAATTTTTTTCCCCCTTTTAACCCCTCCCCCACCCCAATACCCCAAGCAATCTAATTTTCCCTATCTCCAATCTGCCCTCTCTTCTGTCATCCCTCCCTTCTCTTGTCCCCTTCTTCTCTTTTCTCCTGTAGGGCCAGATGACTTTCTATTCCTCATTAATTGTATGTCTTCTTTCCTAGTAGCAACAATACTAAACAGTTGTTCCTAAAACTTTGAGTTCCAAATTCTCCCCATCCCTCCCTCCCCACCCATTCCCTTTGGGAAGGCAGGCAATTCAATATAGGCCATATCTGTGTAGTTTTGCAAATGACTTCCATGATAGTCGCGTTGTGTAAGACTAACTGAATTACCCTCCATCCTAACCTGCCCCTCATTGTTTCTCTTCTGTCTTTTGATCCTGTCCCTCCCCAAGTGTTGACTTCAAATTGCTCCCTCCTCCCTTTGCCCTCCCTTCCATCATCCCCCCCCCCTTGCTTATCTCCTTCTCCCCCACTTTCCTATACTGTAAGATAGGTTTTCATACCAAAATGAGTGTGCATTTTATTCCTTCCTTTAGTCAAATGTGATGAGGGTAAACTTCTTGGTTTTTTTTTTTTCTCAGCTCTCCTCTTTTCCCCTCCACTAAAAAGTCTCCTACTTGCCTCTTAAATGACATATAATTACCCCATTCCATTTCACCCTCTTTCCTCCCACTACATTTCTCTCTCACCATTTACCTTAATTTCTTTTAAGATATGGTCCCATCCTATTCAATTCACTCTGTGCTCTCTGTCTCTGTATGTGTGCATGTGTGTATGTGTGTGTGCGTGCATGCGTGTACATGTGTGTGTGTGGTCCCACCAACTACCCAGATACTGAAAAGTTTTAAGAGTTACAAATATTGTCTTTCCATGTAGGAATGTAAACAGTTCACTTCTGGTAAGTCCCTTAAGACTTCTCTTTGCTGTTTACTTTTTCATGCTTCTTCTCATTCTTGTGTTTGAAAGTCAAATTTTCTTTTCAGCTCTGGTCTTCTCATCAAGAATGTTTGAAAGTCCTCTGTTTCATTGAAAGACCATATTTTCCCCTGAAGTATTATACTCAGTTTAGCTGGGTAGGTGATTCTTGGTTTGAGTCCTAGTTCCTTTGCCTTCTGGAATATCCTATTCCACGCCCTTCGATCTCTTAATGTAGAAGCTGCTAGATCTTGAGTTATCCTGATTGTATTTCCACAGTACTGAAATTGTTTCTTTCTCGCTGCTTGCAAGATTTTTTCCTTGAGCTGGGAGTTCTGGAATTTGGCCACAATGTTCCTAGGAGTTTCTCTTTTTGGATCTCTTTCAGGTGGTGATTGATGGATTCTTTCAATACTTATTTTGCCCTCTGGTTGTAGAATGTCAGGGCAGTTTTCCTTGATAATTTCATGGAAGATGATGTCTAGGCTCTTTTTTTGATCATGACTTTCAGGTAGTCCCATAATTTTTAAATTGTCTCTCCTGGATCTATTTTTCAGGTCAGTTGTTTCTCCAATGAGATATTTTACATTATCTTCCATTTTTTCATTCTTTTGGTTTTGTTTTGTGATTTCTTGGTTTCTCAGAAAGTCATTAGACTCCATCTGTTCCATTCTAATTTTGAGAGAACTATTATCTTCAGTGAGCTTTTGAACCTCTTTTTCCATTTGGCTCACTCTGCTTTTGAAAGCATTCTTCTCCTCATTGGCTTTTTGAACCTCTTTTGCCCATTGAGTGACCCTATTTTTCAAGGTGTTATTTTCCTCAGCATTTTTTTGGGTCTCCTTTACCAAGGTATTGACCTGTTTTTCATACTTTTCTTGCATCTCTCTCATTTCTCTTCCCAGTTTTTCCTCTACCTGTCTAACTTGCTTTTCAAAATCCTTTTTGAGCTCTTCCAAGGCCTGAGCCCACCCAACATCCCCCTGGGATATCTGGAGTACTGAGGCCCCACCCTCCACATCTTTCCCTGATGGCAAGAATATTTCCTCCTCAGATCCAAAAGTCGGGATCATTTGCATTGGTTCGAAAAAACTCTCTATAGTCTTATTTTTCTTCCCTTTTCTAGGCATTTTCCCAGCCAGTTACTTGACTTCTGAGATTCCTGTCCACCCCCAGCTAGATCCGCCCAGCTAGTGCTTGGGGTCTGAAATTCAAATGCACTGCCCAGCTGCTAATCAATGTGAGCTTTAGTTCTGGTGCTGGGGTAGGGGCAGGGCAGCCTCCCAGGTCAGGCTTCCTCAAGGGCTTTATGCAGAGACTTTCAGGAATGGAGCGGGTGGGGGGGGCGCCTCCTGGGCTCAGTTCCCTCAGGGGCTTTATGCAGAGGCCTTCAGTATGGAGCAGGGTGGGGGCAGGGCCGTCTCCCAGGCTCAGCTCCCTCAGGTTGTTTATGCAGAGACTTTCAGTAATGAAGATCCTGCCTGCTGCTGGGGGAGTCCCGGCTGCTGCGGCCACGCTGCTGCTGCTACCCACGCCTCTTCCTCTACCACTTCCTGCCCCCGTCTCTGCCGCCACGCCGCTTCCTCCCGAGGGGGCCCGAGTCACGGAGACACCCCGCTGCTCCCCTCTTCCAGTCCAGGCGTCTCTCCCACTGACCTGCAGCCTCTGTGGGCGGAGGGACCTTCTCAGCCGCCGGAGCCTCCGTCCCTGAAGCCTGCTCGGGTCAGCTTCTCTGGAGCCGCGGCCAGGGCAGCGCTGGGGTGGGGTCTGTTTTCCAGGGTGTGATGGACCCTGGGGATGGCTCTCCAGGGCTCTCTGGAACGGAAATCTCTTCCTCTCTGTTTCTGTGGTCCAGAAGTTATGGGAGTCTCTTTTTACATTAATTCTATGGGCTGTGGTTTCAGAGCTTGTAAACTTGCGTCCTTCTACTCTGCCATCTTGAAGGTTACTTTCTTGATGAACAGATATCTCTTCCCATCCTTTCTGATGAGGAAGAACAATGCTTACCATTAGGGAAAGACATAGAAGTCAAGGCTTCTGTATCCCAAACATCCAAAATAAATATTCAATGGGCTCAGGCCATGGAAGAGCTCAAAAAGGATTTTGAAAATCAAGTTAGACAGGTGGAGGAAAAACTGGGAAGAGAAATGAGAGAGATGCAAGAAAAACATGAAAAGCAGGTCAACACCTTGCTAAAGGAGACCCAAAAAAATACTAAAGAAAATAACACCTTGAAAAATAGGCTAACTCAATTGGCAAAAGAGGTTCAAAAAGCCAGTGAGGAGAAGAATGCTTTCAAAAGCAGAATTATCCAAATGGAAAAGGAGGTTCAAAAGCTCACTGAAGAAAATAGTTCTTTCAAAATTAGAATGGAACAGATGGAGGCTAATGACTTTAAGAGAAACCAAGAAATCACAAAACAAAACCGAAAGAATGAAAAAATGGAAGATAATGTAAAATATCTCATTGGAAAAACAACTGACCTGGAAAATAGATCCAGGAGAGACAATTTAAAAATTATGGGACTACCTGAAAGCCATGATCAAAAAAAGAGCCTAGACATTATCTTTCATGAAATTATCAAGGAAAACTGCCCTGAGATTCTAGAACCAGAGGGCAAAGTAAATATTGAAAGAATCCATCAATCACCACCTGAAAGAGATCCAAAAAGAGAAACTTCTAGGAACATTGTGGCCAAATTCCAGAGTTCCTTGGTCAAGGAGAAAATATTGCAAGCAGCTAGAAAGAAACAATTCCAGTATTGTGGAAATACAATCAGGATAACACAAGATTTAGCAGCTTCTACAATAAGGGATAGAAGGGTGTGGAATATGATATGATATGCCAGAAGTCAAAGGAACTAGGACTAAAACCAAGAATCACCTACCCAGCAAAACTGAGTATAATACTTCAGGGGAAAAACTGGTCTTTCAATAAAATTGAGGACTTTTAAGCATTCTTGATGAAAAGACCAGAGCTGAAAAGAAAATTTGACCTTCAAACACAAGAATGAAGAGAAGCATGAAAAGGTAAATAGCAATGAGCAATCATAAGGGACTTAATAAAGTTGAACTGTTTACATTCCTATTTGGAAAGACAATATTTGTAACTTTTGAAACTTTTCAATATCTGGGTAGTTGGTGGGATTACACACACACACACAGAGGGAGAGAGAGAGAGAGAAACAGAGAGAGAGAGACACAGAGACAGAGAGCACAGAGTGAATTGAATAGGATGGGATCATATACTAAAAAAATGAAATTAAGTAGTGAGAGAGAAATATATGGGGAGGAGAAAGGGAGAAATGGAATGGGGCAAATTATCTTTCATAAAAGAGACAAGCAAAAGACTTTTCAGTGGAGGGAAAAAGAGGGGAGGTGAGAGAAAAATATCTCATCACATTCAACTAAAGGAAGGAATAAAATGCACACTCATTTTGGTATGAAAACCTATCTTACAATACAGGAAAGTGGGGGAGAAGGGAATAAGCAGGGTGAGGGGGATGCAGGAAGGGAGGGCAGTGGGAGGAGGGAGCAATATGAAGTCAACACTCTTGGGGAGGCTCAGGATCCAAAGAGAGAAGAGAAGCAATGGGGGGCAGCATAGGATGGAGTCCTACAGAACATGACTATTATGGAAGTCATTTGCAAAACTACACAGATATGGCCTTTATTGAATTGCTTGCTTCCAAAGGGAATGGGTGGGGAGGGAGGGATGAAGAAAAGTTGGAAGTCAAAGTTGTAGGAACAACTGTCAAGTATTGTTTTTACTACTAGGAAATAAGAAATACAGGTAATGGAGTATAGAAAGTTGTCTGGCCCTACAGGACAAAAGAGAAGATGGAGACAAGGGAAAGGAGGGATGTTAGAAGAGAGGGCAGATTGTGATAGGGGCAATTAGAATGCTTGGCATTTTGGGGTTGGAGGAGGGGAGAAATGGGGAGAAAATTTGGAACCCAAAATTCTGTGAAAATGAATGTTAAAAGTTAAATAAATAAATTTAAAATAAAAAAAAAAGAAATTATCATGGAAAATTGCCCTGATATTGCAAAACCAGAGGGTAAAATAAATATTGAAAGAATTCATCGATCACCTCCTGAAAGACATCTGAAAAGAGAAACTCCAAGGAATATTGTAGACAAATTCCAGAACTCTCAGGTCAAGGAGAAAATGTTGCAATCAGCCAGAAAGAAACAATTTAAGTAATGTGGAATTACAATCAGGATAACACAAGATCTAGTAGGTTCTATATTAAGGGATTGCAGGGCTTAGATTATGATATTCCAGAGGTTAAAAGAGCTAGGATTAAAACTAAGAATCACCTACCCAGAAAAACTGAGTATAATGCTTCAAGGGGAAAATGGTCATTCAAAGAATTAGAGGACTTTCAAGCATTCTTGATGAAAAGACCAAAGCTGAATAGAAAATTTGACTTTCAAACACAAGAATCAAGAGAAGTATGAAAAGGTAAACAGGAAAGAGAAATCATAAGGGACTTGCTAAAGTTGAACTGTTTACATCCCTATATGGAAAGATAATATTCGTAACTCTTGAGACTTTTCTCAGTATTAGGTTAATTGGAGGGATTATATCCATATAGACATAGGGCATGGGGTCAGTTGAATAGGAAGGGATGATAGCTAAAAAAATAAAATTAAGGAATGAGAGAGGAATGTATTGGGAGGAGAATGGGAGAAATAGAATGGGGCAAATTCTTTCTCACATAAAAAAGGCAAGAAAAAGACTTTTCAATGGAGAGGAAGAGGGGGGAGGCAAGAGGTAAAAAGTGAACCTTACTCTCATCACATTTGGCTTAAGGAGAGAATAACATGCACACTCAATTTGCTATGAAAATCTATCTAACATTACAGGAAAGTAGGGGAGAAGGGGATAAGCAGGGTGTGGAGGGGATGATAGAAGGGAGGGCCAATGGGAGGAGGGGATAATTAGAAGTAAACACTTTTGAGGAGGAATAAGGTCAAAAGAGAGAATAAAATAAATGGGGGCAGGGTAGGATAGAGGGAAATATAATTAGTCTTTCAGTACATGACTTTTATGGAAGCGTTTTGCATAACTACACATGTATAACATATATCGAATTACTTACCTTCTCAGTGGGGATGGGTGGGGAGGGAAGAAGAGAGAGTAGTTGGAACTTAAAGTTTTAAAAACAAATGTTAAAAATTGTTTTTACATGCAACTGGAAAAGAAGATATACTTGCAATAGGGTATAGAAATCTATCTTTCCCTACAAGAAAATAGAGGGGATGAGGATAAGGGAAGGGAGGAGTGTGAGAGAAGGGAGGGCAGATTGAGGGAAGGGATACTCAGAATGCATGCTGTCTTGGGGTGTGCAGAGGGGAGAGATGGGGAGAAAATTTGGAACTCAAAATCTTGTGGAAATGAATTTTGAAAACTAAAAATAAATAAATTTAAATTAAAAAAATAAATAAGTGCAATAAAAAAAAGAGAGAAATGAGTCAAGGAATGGCCCTTTTAATTAAAAAAATCAAGCTGGGAGGGGAAGACTCTCAGGGTTGCTGGCCAAGAGAAACAATTACTATATGCTATTTATGTTCACTCTGTGCTAGAAGGGCAGAGACCTATTATCCTATCTATGAGCTCCAGAGTGAATTGAGTTTAAGGCTTGATCTTTGAGAAAGAAATCTAGGCAGTAAACTCCAAGTTAAGGAGTTAGTTTTCAGCCAAAACAATGTACCTTCTTTTTGGAAGAGTACACTCAGGTAAGAAGAGGGAAGCAACGAAGGTGGTGGAGAGGGAGAGGGAGAGGGAGAGGAAGAGGGACACTACTCACTGGTTGTATTGGCCCTTCATTCTCGAAGAGGACCATGACATCTGGGAATGATGACATGACTGGCAGTTGATTTGAATTTGAAGGAGGGAGGACTGTGCAAGGTCATCAGCCTCACCTTCTCCCAGTAGGGGAAATAGCAGACCAGAAAATACATACAAAGTTTATACAGGATAAATAGGTAATAGTTAACAGAAGAAAGGAACGAGAATTAAGAGGGGTTGAAGAAGGCTTCCAGTAAAATATGGGATTTTTATTAGGACTTAAAGGAAGTCAGGGAGGTCAATAGTTCAAGAGGAAGAGGGAAAGCTTTCCAGGCATAGAGTACAGCCAAAGAAAATGCAGAAACTGTCTTGTTCCAGAACAGCCAGGAGGCCAGTGGCAGTGCATCAAAGAGAAGGGAGTAAGGTGTAAAAAGACTAGAAAGGTAGGAGGCAGCTAGGTTATGAAGGGCTCTGAATGTCAAACAGAATGTTTGTATTTGATCCTGCAGGTGAGGGAGAGCCACTTGAATTTACTGAGTAGGAGGTTGTTGCTGTTTGTCCTTCATTTTTGAAGAAGACCAATGATATCGCAGTATGATACCTTGACTTATCAGTAAACTGAATTTAAGTGAGGCAGAATAACAAGAAGTCTCAGCCTCATGCTCTCTTCCAGAGTCATCAAAGTCCAGTGGCAAGACAAAAGTCAAGAAGGCTGGTGATGCCTTAACATCTTCCATGTCTAACCAAGGTCTAACAGCTCCACAGTGCCTGCTTTGGTAGCCTTCAGCCATCAGAATAAATTGTTCTGATACTCAAATTCCACCTGGGAAAGTTTTCACATGCTTGGGTTAGACATTTCTCCAATTCAGCAACAAACCCATTGGTTACTCTCAACGTGGTTTAGCCTATCTGCTGAGGTGGTTTTACCAGGGTATGGCTACTGCACATGCTACAGTTTCTTAGAGTCACAAATGAGGCAGGACAGAACTGGAGAAGAAAAAGATAGTAAGTTTGAAGAGAAAAATATGTAAGAGATGCAGTCGGGAAATTACACAATGCTTTTAATAACCCAAGATTCTCTTAGAAACAAAGGTCCATTTTTAAACATTAGTACTTTACTAGTTTTCTCATATGTCTGGGAATCATAGACTATTACAATTTTCCAAAAAAATTATAAGTTGTCAGAAAGTCAAATGGTAGGGGTGAACAGGTGACATCACATCATAAAAAAGAAATTATGTGAAAAAAGTGTTGTAAAAAGGCATCATCCAAGATATGAGAATACTAAAAAAATGAGTCAGTCACATGGCAAGAAGAAAGGAGAATCCCAGGGTTCCAATGACCTCCAAAATCATGGGTAGAGCCCTAAGATGACTTAGAGAAGAACACAGACAAGTTTCACTAAGACAGACATGAAAGATCTGCAGTCCACTTCTTGAGGAGAGAATATCCAAATCAGCAAGCTCACTTTTGTACTGCCATGTATTTCATTATGAAGATACTAGTAAAAAGAAAAAAAATTGCAAAATATTTTTCTGAATATTTCCTTAACAACCACTTATACAGAAATTGGGTTTGGTGTGAAAAATCTGCCTAATGATAAATGGAATTCAAGATTAAGATAAATTACATTATGTAGAAAAGAAATAACAGCCATCCAAAAATAACACTTTTAAATCTTATAAACAGAAAGCTTTTTTGAAATAAATATGGCAGAGTTTAAGAACAATGTAATCCCTTTGCATTCAATGTGGATATATCAACATCAAATACAGTAAAGAAGAAAAAATTCAAAATATGATCCAAAGGTAATAGAAAACGTCAAAGCAAAATCATTTGCTTTGGAGTTTGGATTTGATGTTTCTAGAGAAGAACCATGGAATCAGTGGCCTAAATGCTTTGGGTAACTGGAATTACCCAAATATTTATTAAATCACTAGTATTTCCTGAATGAGCATTAGCCAAACTTCTTATTTTTAAATCCATTTGTGATGCTTAAATAGGGTTGACCTTACATTTAGATAAAGTAGATACAGTGGAATTATATCTAAATCAAGGGTAGAGGCAGGTAGGTGGTGGAGTAAATAGAGCAATAGTCCTTGAATCTGGAGTATCTGAATTCAAATCTAGCCTCATAGACTTAAGACTTATCAGCTGTGTGACGCTGGGCAAGCCACTTAACCCCAGTTGCCTCGCAAAAAAATTTTTTAAATTAATAAAAAAAAAAGGGTAGACTCAAAAAGCAGTGCAGAATATGTAGCCAAAATTACCCTTGAAAAAATCCTTTATTTGGTTAGAATAGAAGGGAGTAATATGAAATAAGACTAGAAAGATAGGAAGAGACCAGACAAAGAAGAGCTTTAAATGACAACAGTTTATATTTAATTCTAGGGGTAATAGGGAGTCATTGGAGTAGCTGCGCTACATGATTCAACCTACCTATTCCACTAAGAAACTCAACTGGGTAGTAATATGGAAGACGGATTGAAGGAGGAACAGACATGAGTCAGGGAGTCCAAATACAAGGCTACATCAGACTTCTGGATCACATAACCAACACAATGGAGAACTTGACATTTTCCCCAATCTTCACACCTCCTCTAACTTCTAAACCTAGAAATTTATAAGCAATCAAGCAATATCACCTGTCTCTGCCATCTAGGACACCAAGAACCCTAACAAGTTAACAATTCAATGAACTCACAAAAGGAAAGCCAAATCCCTAACCCTCCATTATTATCATTCCTAGCAATGTTGCAGTAGCAGAGTTTCCCAAGGCTATCCACAGGCTTGCAATAGAACTCAACTCTGCCCTTCTACTTCTACTACTGTCATAGAAAACCAAAAGGCAGAAGCTCACTCTATAACAGCCCCACAGTAGCATTCTGTGCTATAACAGAGTTCCATCAAAGAACTCAGAAATAGAAAGAAATGGAATAGGACATATCTGTGTATGACTGTATGACACTCCACTAAACCTAAAGGAAAGAGAGTAGCATCCAAGTAAGGTTAGTTTTGTCCCTTCAGAAATCACTTGGGGGAGAGACTAAAAAATAAGCATAATTTGAGACAGTTTTCAGGACTAAGGAAATTCCATCAGAGAGTCAGAAAGTGAGCAACAAGGGAATATGAGAGAAAAAAGAAAAATACTGAAATTACCAAAGAACTCAGGAGGAAGAAAATTCAATTAAAGACCTTGAATGTAAGCAGATAAACAAACAGGAAAGATATTAACAACAGAAGGGAATAGGGTCTCCAAACTGATTAAACAGTCCAGATGAATAAATGAACAAACATTACATAACAAAGGAAAATTGATCAATACCTGATGAGACAGAGAATGCCTATGAATACCAAAGAGATCATGGAACCACAACAGGATCTTCCTGAATGGTTTAAGAGAGAAATATGAACTATGAAAGAAGAATTTATGGCCTGAAGAGAAAAACTGGAATCTACCATAGCGAGTCTCACCAAAGAAACAAAGGAGAGTATAACTGATAGGGAGTGCAAATACAGAGAAATAAAGATCAAGGAAATGAGAAGCCAAAAACAATAATGTTAAAAGAAAACATGATCTCTATATAATTGAAACATATCAATATTTGAAGACGGGATACACAGAGAAAACATAAGTTTTTAAGTCTCCTGGAAAAGCACAAGTCAAAAAACTTGAATGACATAATGTAAGAAATAATACTAGGAAAGAGGAATCAGAGTTCTCAGGGGCAAATGACACACAGAAGAGCAAGAAGGCATGGACCCAAGAAAGTGATTTCATGGTATGCAGAGGTGATGGGGTACAGGCTCAGGAAACCCCTCCTCCCCCAGCTCTCTTTGAACTTTCCCACAGCCAAGTCTCTGGTACTGGCCAGAGTGGCCTACACCTAATCTCCCAATTCCCTCCATTCTCTGTTACCTCCATATTTTACAGACTACTTCCCACCCTTAATCCTATCTAGATCTCATTCTCCCTTGGCCATATGGTCCAGATCCCTGGCATTCCTGGCCCTTCTCTTTTACCTCCCAGTCACCCCAGATTACTTGGCCACTCCTAGATCCTTCCCACAGTCTTCTGTATAAAAGATCCACCTTGCCTCCAAGAAAGTGCTTAGATTCCTTAAGAATCTAGCCAATGCTTAGATTCCTTAAGAGTCTGGCCAATATGGTGGATTTTTGGAATAACACCCACCATGATGACATGATTTGCAAATGACTTTGATTTTTTGAATGAAGGAAGGCTGTGCAGGTCACCAGTCTCACTTCTCCTCCAGAGTCTTCTGAATCCAGTGACCTGATACTCCTCAAGATGACTGGAGATGACACAGGATGAGGGAATTGGGGTTAAGTGACTTGCCTAAGGTCACACAGCTAGTGAGTGTCTGAGATGAGATTTGAACTCAGGTCCTCCTGACTCCTGCATTGGTGCTCTATCCACTGTACCACCTAGCTGCCCCCTTAGCTCCCAAGTAAGGCTACAGGAAGACTACAATTTGTTCAGACCAATCCAAACCCTTTATACTATTCCAAATTTTGAACTTCCTGCCACACCATCCATTGGTCACACGATTTCATGTTCTCCTCTTTGATAGGTTTCCCCTAAAACAGCTCGTCTTCCCTGTGCACAAGTTTGTGACATTTTAATCTGACCGTGCTAGGTCACCACTGATCACTTAAAGCTGGGCATTTTAACCCCTGGAAACAGAACTCCTTCCTTGTTTCCCAAAGCCAGGTTAAGGTTAACAGAGATTTGTAATATTAGTAATTAGTAAAATAATTTTTTAAAAATTAAATTTTAAATTAATTTTTAAATTTTAATTCTTAATTAATAATTAATTTATTAAATTAAACTTAATTTTAAATTGATTTAAATTAAAAATTTTAAAAATAATTAGTAATTAGTAAAATAAAAAATATATTAGTAAAAATGGAAAGCTTATGGCCTTTGTCTGAAGCAAGTGTAGCAGTCCATTAGGAACTACCTGTTCATTCAGGAGGGAATGAACATAAAAATTAATAAAAACTTTCCTAATTTCACAGGTACTGCTCTTTGTTTACAGTAGGTATGTTTCTAGCAAGAGAGAGTGCAACGGGTCACCAGGACAGGCTACCATTCCTGTTGGGGGCTATGCAACACTCCACCAAGCTGAAGAGAAATAGCACAGCACCCTGCTGGAGTCAGTTCTGATCAGTTGTGGCAAAGACCTAGGCTGGTGAACTATGAATTCAGTATGAAAGGAGGCTGAGATACTTTGAGATCCAGCCAAGGAAACCACAGTCAGAAATGGGGGGAATCAAGAAGTAACAAGGAAAATGGGGTCCCCACCCTCCCTGAGCAGGACTGAAAGTACCAAAGATTTCACAAAGAACTGAGCTCAAAGACCTTAAACATAATGAGATAAATCAACAGGAATAACAGAAGGAAATATGGCCTCCAATTCTAGTAAACAAATAAAGGAAAATGGTAAGACTTGAGAACATGGAATCACAACACACTGTTCTTGACTGGTTTAAAAGAGAAATGAGATTTATGACAGTGGAGGTTATGCCCTGCACTACAAAAATAATAAGGAAGACAAAAAATCTGGAATGTGCAATGGTAAGCCTTAGCAGAGAAACAAAAGAGAGAACACTATATTGGGAATGCAAATACACAGAAGTGAGGCACAACCTAGAAGAAGCATAGCGAAAAACAAGAACATCAAAAGAAAATATGCTCACTATGCAAGCAAAACTTATGGATCTCCAAGGTAGGATGCATAGAGACAACCTAAGGGTTAAAGGTTTCCCGGAACAGCAGGACAGGACAAAAATCCTTAATACCATAATGAAGGAAATAGTAGAAGAGAACTGCCCAGAACTTTTGAGCATAGAAAATTAAATTCTAATCAAAAGAAATCACAGATTGCCTCTAGAAAAATGCCCAATGCTGCAAACTCCAAGACACTTAATAATTCAATTAGAAATTATTTAAATTTAGTTTAGCAATTCAACTTAGAACATATTTGAATAATATAAGACTATTCTGTACCCACTAGAGAAAGGACAAGGGAATGGAATAATGTGTTACAAAGAGCAGTGGAGCTCAGAATGCAGCCCAAGGTGACCTCTCCTACAAATCCATTTAACCATATGGCACAAAAGATGGATATCCAATAATAAAGAAGAGTTTGAAACATGTTTGTAAAGAAAACCTGAACAAAAGAGTTTGTTTTGCTTCTTGAACACCCCAAACAACAGAAATATCAGAGGAATGAATAAATGCAGACAGCAACAGCTGTCTTTCTAAATGTACAAAGAGACAGGGGTGAAGGTGGAAATCTCATAGAAGTAACAGTGAAGAGTGGATGCCATGCCTACTGGCAAATGCTTCTTTGTGGGATTATTTTATAATATTATAACCGCCACCTTGGGGCAATCTTCTGATACCTGAAATAACTGGCATCATTCTGAGAGTGAGGCACAATGGAAAAGGGAAATCCATGGGCTAAATCCCATAAGGCAGTGAGAGAAAGCACCTAGAGAACCGAGCCCAAAATGAATATCTTGGAAACTTTGATTATATGAAGAATATAAAGAAAAGAGAGAGATTAGATTATGAATCATAGAATGAGGGTCTACAGTAAACAAAAAGAGATGATGGATAATGAAGAAAGTGAAAGAAATATCTTTTGGAAAGGGATGCAAAAGATAAAATTTTAAAAACTAATAAACAGGACTAGGTGAAGGAGAGAAAAGGAAGGGGAACTTTACTTGACTGGGAGGAAAAAAAAGGAAAAGAAACATATAACCAGATAAAAGGGAAAGAAGAACTAATAAACAAAACCCTAAAGGGAAAGGAGTAAAAAAGAAAAGCAACAGAGAAGAACAGATCAGGGGAAAGGAGAAGAGAGACATTGGGAACAGGGTCACTTTAAAAAAAAGATTAAAGTAGCTGAAGGAACATAATATTGTGTTTACAGCAAAAGGCAGAGGGGAAAGCATAGCTCGGAGGAAAACAAAATTCTAGAGACAGATGGAGGAAAACATAAACCTAACTCATAACTTTAAAGGAAAAGGAATTAAACAATCCAATAAAATGAAAAAGAGTGACAGATTGCATAAGAACATAAAACCCTACAACCTGCTGCTTATAAGAAACATATTAAAAAGACAAAAACATACAAAAATAATACTAAGGGGATGAAAAAAAAATTACTATGTGTCAAGGGAATCCAAAAAAGTAGGAGTTACCTTCCTGCTATCAGACACAGCAAAACATTCAAAAAATAAAAAGGGACAAAGAAGTGGATGCCATGCCTACTGGCGAATGCTTCTTTGTGGGATTATTTTATAATTATTATTTAAAGTGGTATAATAAATAATAAAAAATTTACAATCTTTCATTTATTTATTTATTTATTTATTTATTTATTTATTTATTTATTTATTTATTTATTTAGCTTTTTACATTCATTTTCACAAATTTTTGGGTTTCAAATTTTCTCCCTTTTTAACCCCTCCCCCCACCCCAATACCCCAAGCAATCTAATTTTCCCTATCTCCAATCTGCCCTCTCTTCTGTCATCCCTCCCTTCTCTTGTCTCCATCTTCTCTTTTCTTCTGTAGGGCCAGATGACTTTCTATTCCTCATTAACTGTATGTCTTCTTTCCTAGTTGCAACAACAATACTAAACAGTTGTTCCTAAAACTTTGAGTTCCAAATTCTCCCCATCCCCCCTCCCCACCCATTCCCTTTGGGACAGCAGGCAATTCATTATAGGCCATATCTGTGTAGTTTTGCAAATGACCTCCCTGATAGTCGTGTTGTGTAAGACTAACTGGATTACCATCCCTCCTAACCTGCCCCTCATTGTTTCTCTTCTGTCTTTTGATCCTGTCCCTCCCCAAGTGTTGACTTTCAATTACTCCCTCCTCCCTTTGCCCTCCCTTCCATCATCCCCCCCCAATATCTCCTTCTCCCCTGCTTTCTTATACTGTAAGATAGGTTTTCATACCAAAATGAGTGTGCATTTCACTCCTTCGTTTAGTCAAATGTGATGAGGGTAAACTTCTTGTTTATTTTTTTTTTTCCTCTGCTCTCCTCTTTTTTCCCTCCACTAAAAAAAATCTCCTACTTGCCTCTTAAATGACATATAGTTACCCCCTTCCATTTCCCCCTCTTTCCTCTCACTACATTTCTCTCTCACCATTTACCTTAATTTCTTTTAAGGTATGGTCCCATCCTATTCAGTTCAATCTGTGCTCTCTGTCTCTGTATGTGAATGCATGTGTGTATGTGTGTGCATGCGTGTACATGTGTATGTGTGGTCCCACCAACTACCCGATACTGAAAAGTTTTAAGAGTTAGAAATATTGTCTTTCCGTGTATGAATGTAAACAGTTCATTTCTGGTAAGTTCCTTAATACTTCTCTTTGCTGTTTACTTTTTCATGCTTCTTCTCATTCTTGTGTTTGAAAGTCAAATTTTCTTTTCAGCTCTGGTCTTCTCATCAAGAATGTTTGAAAGTCCTCTGTTTCATTGAAAGACCATATTTTCCCTTGAAGTATTATACTCAGTTTAGCTGGGTAGGTGATTCTTGGTTTCAGTCCTAGTTCCTTTGCCTTCTGGAATATCCTATTCCATGCCCTTCGATCCCTTAATGTAGAAGCTGCTAGATCTTGAGTTATCCTGATAGTATTTTCACAGTACTGGAATTGTTTCTTTCTAGCTGCTTGCAAGATTTTTTCCTTGAGCTGGGAGTTCTGGAATTTGGCCACAATGTTCCTAGGAGTTTCTCTTTTTGGATCTCTTTCAGGTGGTGATCGATGGATTCTTTCAATACTTATTTTGCCCTCTGGTCCTAGAATGTCAGGGCAATTTTCCTTGATAATTTCATGCAAGACGATGTCTAGGCTCTTTTTTTGATCATGGCTTTCAGGTAGTCCCATAATTTTTAAATTGTCTCTCCTTGATCTATTTTCCAGGTCAGTTGTTTTTCCCATGAGATATTTCACATTCTCTTCCATTTTTTCGTTCTTTTGGTTTTGTTTGGTGATTTCTTGGTTTCTCATAAAGTCATTAGCCTCCATCTGTTCCATTCTAATTTTGAGAGAACTATTAAATTCAGTGAGCTTTTGAGCCTCTTTTTCCATTTGGCTCATTCTGCTTTTGAATGCATTCTTCTCCTCATTGGCTTTTTTAACCTCTTTTGCCAATTGAGTGAGCCTATTTTTCAAGGTGTTAATTTCCTCAGCATTTTTTTGGGTCTCCTTTACCAAGATATTGACCTTTTTTTCATACTCTTCTTGCATCTTTGTCATTTCTCTTCCCAGTCTTTCCTCCACCTGTCTAACTTGCTTTTCAAAATCCTTTTTAAGCTCTTCCAAGGCCTGAGCCCATCCAACACCCCCCTGGGGTGTCTGGGGTACTGAGGCCCCACCCTCCACATCTTTCCCTGATGGGAAAAATACGTTCTCGTCCTCGCCATCAGATCCGAAGGTCGGGATCATTTGCATTTGTTGGAAAAAACTCTCTAAAGTCTTATTTTTCTTCCCTTTTCTAGGCATTTTCCCAGCCAGTTACTTGACTTCTGAGATTCCTTTCCACCTCCACCTGGATCCGCCCAGCTAGTGCTTGGCCTCTGAGATTCAAATGCGCTTTCCGGAGGCAAGCTTTAGTTCTGGCGCAGGGGTGGGGGCAGGGCCGCCTCCTAAGTTCGGTCCCTCAGGGGCTTTCTGCAGAGACTTTCAGGAACGGAGCGGGTGGGGGCGGGGTGGGGGGCCCAGCCTCCTATGTTCAGCTCCCTTGGGGGTTTTATTCAGAGGCGTTCAGCAGTAGAGCAGGGTGGGGGCAGGGCCGTCTCCCTGGCTCGGCTCCCTCAGGTTGGAAAGACCTTCAGTATTGAAGATCCTACCTGCTGCTGGGGGATTCCTGAGTCCCGGGCCGCTGCCGCCTCAGCCACCGCCCACGCCTCTGCCTCTGCCGCTTCCTGCCCCCGTCTCTGCCGCCGCCGCTTCCTCCCGAGGGGGCCCGAGTCACGGAGACACTCCGCTCCCCTCCCCTATCGCAGCCTTCTTTCTTACTGACCTGTAGCTTCTGTGGGCGGAAGGACTTTCCCGGCTGCCAGAGCTTCCCCCAGAGCTTCCCTCTCTGAAGTCTGCTCGGGTCAGCTTCTCTGGGGCCGCGGCCAGGGGTGGGGGTTGGGTCCGCTTCCCGGGGTGCGATGGACCCCGGGGACGGCTCTCCAGGGCTCAGTGGAACGGAAATCTCTTCCCCTATGTTTATGCACCCCCTGCAGAGATTCAGAATTTATGGGGATCTCCTTTTACCTCAATTCCATGGGTTGTGGTCTCGGAGCTCGTAAATGTGTGCGTCCTTCTACTCCGCCATCTTGGCTCCGCCCCCCGATTATTTTATAATATTATAACCGCCACCTTGGGGCAATCTTCTGATACCTGAAATAACTGGCATCATTCTGAGAGTGAGGCACAATGGAAAAGGGAAATCCATGGGCTAAATCCCATAAGGCAGTGAGAGAAAGCACCTAGAGAACCGAGCCCAAAATGAACATCTTGGAAACTTTGATTATATGAAGAATATAGTGGATAGTGGATTGCTGAAAGGAACCATAGACAAAAATCCAATATCAGTAATAAACTTACAGGCTCCAAATGACTTGGCATCCAAATTCATAAAGGAAACATTATCTGAGTGTCAAGAAGACAGACACTAACACAATCGTGACAGGAGACTTTAATATCTCTCCATCAGTTTTGAATGAGTCTAATAGAATAATAAACAAAGGGAAAACATGAAACTGAACAAATTTCTGGAGAAACTGGCGTAAAAAGACCTATGGCATCTTCTAAATGGGACAGCAAAATAATATACATATTTCTTTGCACCATATGGAACTTTTACAAAAATTGACCCTGTGTTAGGACATAGAAATATTGCAAGCAAATGTAAAAAGGCAAGAATAGATATGACATCCTTTACAGACTATAATGCAATAAAAATAGAAATTGATTCAGGGACCCTAAACAAAAGATACAGACCCAAATGGAGACTTAAATGAAATCTTAAATACTGAGTAAGTCAAAGAACAAACTATAGAAACAATAACTATGTAAAAGAAAATGACAATGATGAAACAACATAGCAAATTTGGGGATACAATTTATACTCTTTTATATTCTTTGTAGGAAATGTTATTACAATAAGGAAAATTGGAACCTTTAGAAATGTTCACTGTGGTTTCCAATGTTCTTTGTTCCATAAAGCCCTTTGAAAAAAAACAAAAAAAGTTTTGTGAATCCCAAAGGTAATTTATATACTACTCATAATATTCTTTTAGATTTATTCCTTAAATACTTAAAATAACTACAATGATAACTTTTGACCTCAAGAGGTCCATATTAAAATTTATAGTATAGAATTATAGCTATAAAATATAAATGATTATTCTACCTACAACTATCAAAATTCAAATTTTACAGAACAATACTAACTATAAAATATTCATGAATATTTATATGACATATCACAAGAACTAAAAGAAATAATCCAGTAATATTTCATAGACTCACTATTATCTTCAAGACTTTATATAAAATTTATCTTACAGATTTTGTTAACCATAAGTGACATTTTAATGAAATAAGTTACAGCTTGGAAGATATTTAACATTATATAACAACCATGTGTAAATTTAATTTTGATATTAGACTTTTTCATTTGAAAAAAGGTTTGTAATATTTGACTCAACACTAAACAATCTTAAATATAGTTCCACACTCTGTTTTTCCCTGTATTTTGATTTAAAAGAATAATAAAGATTCTCTGACACAAAAATGTTGTGGAAAATCATAGGAAAATTTTTTACAAACTTTCTTGTTGAGAGATAGAAATTCTTTTTTATTTTTAGCCATCTAACCAATCTGTAAAAATGAATAACTAATTGCAACAGAAAATATTTACTTTTCTACTGTAGTAAATGCTAATTTTAATTGGAATTCAATTATATATATTGCTTCATTTAAAAACAATGTTTATATGTAAACTAACATTGTAAGGAAAAAAAATTCTTGAGAAATGTTTTTTTTCTTTTCCATCACTGGCAGAACAGTTGCACTCTCACAGAAACTCTTCTGAGTGACTGACCAGTGCTGCCAAAACACTTTATTTGAAAACCTGCCAGATAGAAAAATAACATAAATGAAGAGCAAGTTTAAATTAGAAAACAATCTTAATGCAGCAATGAGAAGTAATATAAAGTTTGCTTCTGCAGAACATTTGGGATGGTACATGATGATTTCAAGATAGCTTTTAATGCACATTCTCAGTGATCATACATTTCCAAATGACCTGACATTTGAGCTACAAAAATCTGTAACATTTTGACATTTTGATTATATAGATGATAAAGTACAATTACAGGATAAAAGAGGGGAATGAGGGAGCTACTCTGGTGTAGCATATGAAACGGAAATATGCATCTGGCCACATACTGGGAATTGTCAAACTCTTGTGGTGGTTTGAAAATAATTTGATAACAGGCTGAGAAACATCATGTTTAGTCAGAAGCAGAGTTTGATATAATCACTGCACAAACACCAAAATCATGCACATAATCCCAACAATTTTGAATAGCAGCAGAAAGAACCTAGAGTGCTTCAAACATGCACATACTTATTGTCACAGAGAAAAATATATTTGTAACATAATTGAACAATTTTTTTATTGCTTTAGGAACCATAAAAGAAATTTTAGCACAAGTCTCTTGAACTATCATCCTCAAGGGGTTCATGAACCACTTAATTGTAATCCTTGTTTGATAGCATCACTCAGTGCAACGATGATGCCTGATGGCTAATTCAATCATTGAGAATTCTGCTCAAGGGGACAGAGAAATTCGAATTGCAACTAAGAGTTGAGTAGGTTGACTAGGTGACTGAAGCTTGAACCCAGGGTTCCTGGCTCAGGTATAGCATAGAATCAATTGGGATTCAGTATAAGGGTAAGCAGTAGTGCCAGGGCAAAGGTTTTTCACAGGTGAATTCAGATATTCTCAAGCAACAGTCACAGGATCATCAATTTAGAGCCAGAAGGGATCATTGGATCATATAATTATAGCTAGAAAGGACCTCAGAGACCGGCTAGTCCAACCTCCACATTTTACACATGAAGAAATGGAGGTCTAAAGAAGGGAAGTGACTTGTCCAATGTCACCCGGGTAGTTACCACCTTTTCCCCTGTACTTTGTTGCCTCTCTCACTTATTGCCAGAGTTGACAGCAAAACTACCAATTAAAAGCAATTTTGATTTGGTAAGGAAACCTTGGTAATTCCCATGCCAGCTAAACAAATGCAAGCTGTGATGGATGAACTTTGAACCCCACCCCAGAGGGGAATGTTTACACTTAAGATAGTTACAGAGAAATTACCAGGAAGAGGATGAGGAAAACAAAACAGCTATCATGACAACCACTACCCAAAATCTGCCAGATGAAATAAAACTTCCTTACGACATTTTCTGGGTATCTGATATTGTACAATACTTGCTAGAGGGGATGGTTCAATGTTTACTGTTCACTGAAGGGTAAGAAAGAGAAAATAGGCTATAGACTATACACAAAAGTGACCATTATAGCTTGGTGAAACTGTTCTTCCAGCCAGATGAAACCAGAATGGCAGTGGAAACCACCACAGAGTGGAGAGAACAGTTATCAGAAGAATGAGTCCCTGCCTTTGATAAAGGACCGAGGATGCTGACAGCTGCTATGGATGATCTGAATAAAAACTACTATCTTCTGGAACTGGAAACACAAAGAAAACAGAGACCACTTAGCAATAACCAGACTTTAGAGAAGGGGGCTGCTTTTGATTTTGTATTTCTGCACACAGTAAGTGCTTAACAAGTGGTTTTTTTATTCATCCAAAAAACTTAGTTTGGATTAGAATAGTCTCTAAGGTTCTTTTCCTCTCTAGATCCATGGTCGTGTGATAGATGTGGCAAATGGGTTACCTGTGAAGGAACACAAAATCATGAAAACTCCACATCTGTAAAGTGTTAGCTACAGATATGGGGTGTGTGTGTGATTTTTAATTGTGCATTATGAATAAATTTGAAAGGAAAAACTTGTTGGGTGGACAGGAAGAACATTCGAAAATGAAAGTGATGTTTAAAAAAAAAAATCAACCCAAAAAACTAATTGTAAACTATGACAGTTTAATTCAACAAATACTGTTTCAAACTATAAACTCTGGGTCTGGGTGTTTTATACATTCCGGGAGAAAACACTTTCCAGATTATGACTTTCTTAATAACATTTAAGTTCACAATTGGAGAAGAGGAAAAGGAAGCCAAAAGTGAAGTTAGACCTATAGCAGGTAAAGAATAATTTTTTTTTCCCAGCTAGATTGTTCCGAGGACTATGTGAGACATCTGCGCAGGTGCTCTCGTAAACCCCGCTACTGCTTCTCTTGTATCGCCCTTAGGGCCAAACACAGCTCAGAACACAGTTTTTATTGTTCACTTGAGCTACTATAAACACAGTTTACAGGCGAGGAAATTACCAGACTCTTCCTCCAGCAGGGGCAGTCTTTGAATTTCGTGATTTAATTAGGATTACGATGGAAGGCTACCTCTCTGGGTTTCTAAATATTGGCTGTTTTTATTTGTTTCAAAAACAATACATCGTACTCGGCGTGGTCAAACTTAACCTGAGACAGTCCATTCCCAAACCTGAGCCTCTCCGCCCTCACTTCAGAATCCTATAGGTGGGACAGAGCCCTTCGGATCCGGGGATCACTGAAACTCGAAACTGTAGGTGACCAGAAGAGAAGAAAGGAAGGAAAGGAGTAAAGAGGGAGGAGGTGAATGGGCGGGGCGAGAAGGAGGTAAATGGGAGGAGGGAGTCTTTTTAAGTAATGTGTTTTTTTTTAACCAATAGTAGCCCTCGGCATGGGTCCCCCCTCCCCGGGCCATTAGTGGCCGATACATACTATAAAAAGAGGGCTAGTTGGGGTCGCATATTCTAAAGAAGGCAAGTGGGTCTACAGGGAGTTTGGATTGTTGTGGTGCCCCTAGCTTCGAGGTTCACCCACAACTGTCGCCATAATCTGTGCAGGTCTACCCTTCGTAGGTCCCCTTACTCTCCGACACCATGGCCCTGAACCCAGCCAAGCCCGAGTCCAGTGTGCGCCTGGTTTTCTTTGGCGCGGCAGGGGTGGGCAAGACGGCGCTGATCCAGCGCTTTCTGGAGGACAGATTTGAGTCTCAGCACAAGCGCACGGTGGAGGAGCTGCACTGCCTCGAGTACGAGCTGGACGCGCAGCGGGTGCGCGTGGAGATCATGGACACTAGCGGCAGCTACTCGTTCCCGGCCATGAGGCAGCTGGGGATCCGCCGCGGGGACGCCTTCGCCCTCGTCTACTCGCTGCAGGAACCCGAGTCCTTCCAGGAGGTGCGGCGGCTGCGCGCGGAGATCCTGGAGACCAAAGGCGCGGCGCCCAGCCCGCCGCCCATCGTGGTGGTGGGCAACAAAAGCGACCTGGCGCCCAGCGGGAGCTTCGCCGACGCAGTGATCGCTGCCGTGGAGCTCGAGTGGGGCGGCATCTACCTCGAGGCGTCCGCCAAGCGCGGGGAGAACGTGCTGAGCCTCTTCCAGGAGCTGCTGCAGCTCGTGCACCTGCCCAGCCGCCTGAGCCGCCTGAGCCCGGTGCTGCGCCGTCGCCGCCGGACTTTCCCGGGGGGACAGCCAGACGGGCCGGGGGGGATGGTCTCCACGTCCCGGGCGGCGATGCGCAAGCGCCACAGTTGCGCGGTGTCTTAGCGCTCGCCATTCCGCTGTCTCCGAGCGCCCCCAACCTAGCGAAAGAAAGCGCAGCCCCGGCTTAGCCCTCCCCTTTCTCGGCTCTCTCCAGCACCTTGGTTCGCCCTTGAACCACCCCCCTGGCTGAAGCCGCTGCGGGGATCCTGCCGCTTCTGACTCGCCTGCCCCGCCAGGGGCGCAGTGGAGCTGTTTCTTAGGGGGTCCCCCTGGACTGGGTCCCGGGATCGTCTGATCCCCGCATGCTTAGGGCGGTGCGGGATCTGCGTTCAGCGTTCAGGGTGCCAACGTTTCTGTTGTAGGACGGGCGGGGTGGAAACCAGGTGCCAAGCGTGAATGACCAGGAAGCCCTGTGGCTGCTAGTCTGCTCTGAAGTGTGTGCTGAACTCCGGGAGTGGGTGCTGTTGGACTGTTGTGGTGGACGCTGGTCCCACAGAAGGCTTGGGGTCTGTACTCGGGGTGGGGTAGCAGTAAAAACTCAAACGTCTTCTATGTAATTGAACTGGGGCGGGGGGCTGAGAGAGTTTGGACTAGAAGATTGCTTCCAGCTCCAAATCCTATTACACTGTGAATATGAGAAGCTCTTTACTTGGCTATGCAGTGGAAAGTGCCTGATGTGCCAGGCCTCTGAAAAATAGCCTCCGTGGTAAGCTGTCAAGTCCAAACAATCACTCCCTTATACCCCACATCCCTTCGGTGCCACAGTTTACCCTTGCAGCTGCTGTGCTTCCTGACTGGTTGTAAACCCTTCAGAAGCAAGATTGACTTTTGCAAAGTATATATGTACACATGTGTATATATGTGTATGTATATATATATATATATATATGACATTATGCGAATTTGGTTCGTCCAATTCAGGACTATGTTGCTGAGGTTGGGTGTAAATGTTCATAAATAAGTTTCTATTAACCACAATAAAGGAATTCCCTCCTTCAGTTAAAGTCAGATTATATAGATAAAGTTTACTGTGTGCTTCCTACACATTACTGATTCTCACAACAACACTGTAAGGTAAGTGCTATCACTCCCATTTTACAATTTACAATTTTACAATTGAGGAAATAGACTCGTGTGCAGGATCGCACAAATTAGTTTCTGAGATGGAGTTCGAGCTCTGTCCTTCTTGACTTCAAGGGAAGGCAAATCATTAGAAAACCTTAGCTAGTGTGGTTATCTATTTTACAGATAAGGAAACTGAGGCTCAAATGTTAAATAACATGATAATAATAAGTATCAGAACCACAGTGAACTCAAGACTTCCAACTCTACATCATCAGCAGCCTGCCTAATTCAGTTCAGTTGGGGTTTTTTTCCGTCATGTTTGGCTCTTCCTGATCTCTTTTGGGGTTTTCTTGTCAGATACTAGTTTGACGTTTCCTTCTCCAAATTTTGCTTAAGGTTAAGTCCAACACTATGCAAATACATTTCATCACCTGAAGTTTTTTGGGGGGGAAGGGAGATGAGATAAAGGGGAACATGTTTACAATCCTTTAAGAAGCAGAAAGAAGGCATTCCTAAAAAGGCCCAGTGGCATGGTAGATAGAATGAATTAGGACAATATGGGTTCAAATCTTAACTCTGATACATACTAGCAGTGGGACCCGGTGTTTAACCTTTCTGAACTGCCCTCATATATAAAATGGGAATAATAGCACCTACTTCACAGAGTTGTTGTGAATTTCAGATGAGACAATGTATATAAATGTAACATATAAATGTATATAAAGTAACTTTACCTTATAAAACATTATAAGTTTTTTAGTACAGGAACATAGGTGCTCTATAGAACCCTGCAAAAGGAGGTCACTGTTAACCCTGCTCCCGTTTTTCCCCTTTACCTTCAAAGATTCAAAAAGTTTTGGAATGTAAATTGTTTAAAAAAGTGTTTTATCAGGCCTAAGAAGAGAACAGTTTTCATTGTTAGATTACTAGCTACTAAGTATAAACAAGTTACTAAGTATAAGCATAAATGTGTTAGCTTTACAGGAAATCACCAGGACTCTGCTACATCTGACCTATATCCAGTTCTAATAACTAATAACTATTTGTCCTTATTTACAAAGCCAAAGGGAAGTCCCACCCACCCATGTTTCCACTTCTTTCTTCCCAGTCTGGTCTCTTGTGTGTTGATCTGAAATATGATCATTTTAGGGTTAATCATTTTTAAAGCATACATTACACAGGGGTATCACAATTATTAACACAAAGGGATCACAAATTACAATTAGTTCATTTTTAAACATTTGTCAAACCAAGTACTGTCCATAATGATCTATGTTGTATTTATGTGTGACCAGGCAAGCATCAAAGTCCATTTCACTTTCAGAAATTTCTGCTTTTTATTTCAAACACAAATATGCATGGACTAAATACATTCTATAAGGACCCTTGGTTTGGATCTGCTCTCAAAAGTCAATTCTGCTTTTTTAGCCACTTTAGGTCTTTATGAAGCCAAAAAAAAAAAAAGTAATATTAAGTGGGGTGAAATGCTGACCTCCATCTAAATGCCTCTGGTAGGGGTGGGGTGATAATGTACCTAATCTCCGTAACTGTTTCCCTGTTTTAACTGTTCTGAAAACTGCTTATCTATTCTATCCTTTTCCAGCCCTAACTGTGTATCTTACCTGATTATCCAGTTACCCCTCTTTTTTAAAATAAATTTTTTTGTTGCTATCTTTTGTTTTCTTTAAATCACTAGAATTTCTCCCAGGATCCTTTCTTCCCCTTTCTCACAAACACCCCCCCCCCCCCCATATAACAAATGACAGTTTTAAAGAAAAAAAGGAAGAAAGAGAAAAAAATCAGCAATAGTGGTTCATATATTGGGAAAGTCTGAAAATATATATAGTATACCACACTCATGGAGGAGTTGAGTGGGTGTATTAAAAAAGTTATTCTTAAATATTATTTTTATTTCTGCATATATTGCTCCCTATTTCATGACCAAAAATTGTTAATACCTAATTAACTGCCACTATGTCTTAACCATCCTAGCAATGTCAAAATTCCAGTTTTGTCCGTGCATTCATACCTTGAGCCACAACTTAAGTCTCCACCTAGAACCTTTCCTTGTGAACAAAACCAGCTTGAGCTTGACAGTAGCACCTGATGCCCTTACCACTTCCATTGGGATTCATGGCATGAAGGGCAAAACAGCCAGAATGTAGTTTTCCTTCCTCAGATCGCAGAGGGTGGCTGGCATCTCATTATCAGGTCTTGCTTTCTTGTACTACCTCCTCCTCCTCCTGAAAGTATAAGGACTTTTTTCATGGGTCTCTGGGTTGGGAAATCTTTTGTGCTCTACCTTCATCCTCCAGGGTAACCAGCTCACTACCCTGTTATCTCAATTAAAGATACTTTATTCCTCCACTTATGACTTTTAATTTATTTCAGGACTTACATTAAATAGTGGTAGTGGCGGAATTAATTGAATATTAAGTCTTTCATGGTTCAAGGAGCGATCTTCTGGCTACCCTGTTGCCAGCATGGCACCCAGTCCCCAAACCTTCTCCCTATTGGACCAGTAAATACCAAATTTTTAATTTTTGACTAAAGAGGTCATTCTCTGCCTCAATTCTTATTAAGGCTTAATCACTGAATGGGTGTTGCCTTAGCTGAAGTGAGACCTTGTAAAGGGCAAGATCCCCCACTGCATCCTGGGCCATCTCCAGTTGTCCTGATTTATATCTGGCTGCTGGACCCAGATGGTTCCAGAGGAGAAAGTGAGTCTGGTAACTTTGCACAGCCCTCTTTCACTCAGATCCAATTCACTTTCTTGTCATGGTCTTCTTTGATAACAAAAGACAAACAGCAGCAACCTAATCACTGTTTAATCCAGACTCCCATCTTTTTAAATTCAGTCACCTTTTTAATTGAGAATTGTTTAAAAAAAAAAGACCCAAGCTCAATTAATTTGACATCCACTTTACCTGACTCCCTAAAATGGACTTCAGTCAGTCAAATGGCTTCACAGTATGATTTGAATACTTGCACGTTTTTGGAACATTGGCAATTATTGACAAAATCAATAAAATGGAAACTTCTGGCCACAATGGGGTTCATTTGACAGATAAAATTAGCTACTTAAAAATGTCACTGGATAAGGCAGGGTCAGAAATCAAACATCCTTCAAGGGACTTATTTAATCAATGGCTGTTAGAAGTCATTAAGAGAGAAGCAGAATCTAGGTTTTCATCTTCCAAGAAAAACATTGAAAAAAATTCTAAGTCGAAAAAGATGCTGAAGCTAAAATATTTTTCCTACAAGAAGTATTAGGCCAATTAGAGTCTCAAAAGAAAGGAAAAGAAAACTGAAATAAAATCTCTGAGGTGATATGAAGGAAATGAGGGAACTTATCAAGAATTTCTATATTAGCCTACCATATATGATATATGTATATATAAAATATATGTAATATATACACATATACCAGCATATATGTATATACATTTACACACATATATCAACATGTGTGTGTGTCTTGGTCCCAGAATTCTTGTGTACACACTAAATTTTTTAAGGAAGCTGCAGCCTTTTGTCTGTCTTTATGGCATATAAAGAATAATGTTTATATTTATATATGTGTTACTAGAGAGAGCTAGTAACCCATAGTGAGAGTAGAATCCTAGCCTATGTTTTTTGAAGTATACTTTCTCATATACCTGCTTCAATGGAGAGGCTAGCAGAATGAAAATTTAAACTCAAGTATCTTTGTGTTCTTTTTTTTATATCATCTGTGTTTAAAATCAAACTAGCCTTTTCCTGAAGCCACTATCTTTGAATGTTTTCTGTTTGTTTGTCTGTTAACCTATAGGTCTGTTTGTGTGTTTTTCCACGGCTCTTAGAGCCTTTGTCAATGTAATTGTTCACACACTCTGGGAACTCTGAGCTTTCAAAAACATCTTTCCTTTTGCTGGGTAAGTGAACTGAATTGGTTAAGTTGAAAATGTAAGGATGTGATAGACAAAAGAAATAAGCTTGTAAGGAAATGTTAGGAATATTAACTGTATGCTTAGGAGATTTGCAAATTAAAGTAAAGTAGGAATCAGTTTAGGAATAACTTTTTAATTGGTATGTATTTTGAACTTGGAAATTTTGCTGTAAATTATATGACATTGCTACTCATTTTTATAACAGATTCAAATTTATTATTTCATTGCTAAGTAGAAAGATTTCCAACTGTAGCTGCCCTGTTCAGGTGTCTTGTACCTTTAATTTTCAGTCTTAATTGAGATTGATTGATAGCCTTCCACTCATCCCAAAACACTGTCATATAGCCCCTCTGGAAGGAATTTTGGCTAAATTTAAACTAAATTGAAAGGTATATTAAAAACTTTAATTGGAAAATAATCTTGAATACTAAAAATTTAGAAATTCAAGTATAATTAAATCCCCAAACTAAAGTTTGTGAATTATGCTCAGTTTAAACTGGTTTTGCTCACCCAATATATTTGAAATGTGTTTAAAGCTTGGAAACAAATTTTTGTCCTTTAAGACTCCTTGATCAAAATTTGTTTACAGTGACCTTAAATGCAATCATTTTAGAATTTTGGCAATCAGTGTTTAAAATACGTATTACCATAATGAAAAAATTTATATATGAATTTTTGTAAGAATTAAAAAATACAACTCTCATGACTTATGAATTACAAAGTATTACCTCTCTCCAGATTTTGAAAAATGAAGAGTAAGTAAGCAGAAAAGTGAAAAGAGTAAGTATGATTTAATTTGGAAAACTGCTTCGATTTCATGTTTGTAGACAACATAATAGACCTTTATCGTTAATTGGATAGCCAATCCTTTTGTAAGGTGTTATTGGGGTTGAGAGAAGCCAGCACACCACTCTTGTGTTGTTCAACGGGAACATAAGCCACTCCATGCCTCCTGAGTTTTTGTAATTACTAAACATATATTCATGATTTTCTCTTTAAAAGAAGATTTGTCCCACAAACTTCTGGGACGAGAAAGAGACAATACGGTGGAGCTTTTTGGATCTCCCAAGTTATAATATCAAACAACAGAGTATAATTATGATAGGTAAATTAATGGAAAAAACCCCTGGGTTGAAATTGACTATATGCTTGGGGAAAGTTAGCAACAGTATGTGCTAAAGTTATGAAGGAAATATTCAGTAGAATGAATACAGTCTGGGATATGGTTGAAATGTAAAGGAAAGGTAGGTAGTCTAGTAATGGGTTTGGAAGATTTGGAAAGAGAAATGAAAACTAGAGGGAAAATATGGAGGACGTAAGAAGGTTTGGATCTTCAAACCATAAGAGAGAGTGGGAGGAAGTTTGACTTTATTTAAGTAGAAAGATTGAGAATTAAAATTTTGTAGCTTGATTTGAAAGTCTATAACAAAGTTATAGAGGGTTAGGAGAAATTTGATTAGCTAGGTGTTCCTAAGTGTGAAAATTGGGGTATATATTTTGAAAATTGAATCCCCTAATATCATATGCTTAGAATAAATAGCCCTTGTGTAAAATGTAATACTACATAACCGAAATTATAAATTGAGATTCTGTACAATACTATTTGAAAAATGGATCAAGATGCAATTGAATTTATTCTGGGCTTGCTTTAAGGGAAATGTGACCCTCCTAGAATTTATTTTACTATGTGGATCAGGAAACTGGTTAGCTATGTGGTTTTATGCCGTTACTTCAATTATTTGATCTGTGGCATGTATAAAAATAATATCTAACATTAATTTGATAATTCATTATATTAGAAATAGTGTTAGAAAAGTGAATTCTTCTAATTCTTTTCCTCCCTAATCCCCTATGGATTTAATTATTAAAAGATTAATGTAAATATATTATAAGATACTTTTTAGAAATATAGGAGATACAAAATTTTATAAAAATGAATGTTAAAATGGTTTTTACATGTAATTGGAAAATGTAAAATACTATTTAAAAAAAAGAATTATAGGGGATAGTTTTCTGTAAAGTTAACACAGCAAGGAACCCTTTAAAATGTCCTCATCTGTGAAAGGCAGGATCCTAAAATCTTATTAAACCTACTAATAGTTTAAAGTAAGGTTGACAGAATTATAAAGAAAGCAGAAAAGTGAGAAAAAAAAATTTGTTGACAAGTATTTCTGATAAAGGCCTCATTTCACAAATATATAGAGAACTGAGTCAAATTTATAAAAATACAAGTCATTCTCCAATTGATAAATGGTCAATGGATATGAACAGACAGTTTTCAGATGAACAAATCAAAGCTATCTATAGTCATAAGAAAAAATGTTCTAAATCACTATTGATTAGAGAAATGCAAATTAAAACAACTCTGAGGTACCACCTCACACCTATCAGATTGGGAAATATGACAAAAAAGGAAAATGTAGGATATTGGAGGGGATGTGGGAAAGCTGGAACACTAATGTATTGTTGATGGAGTTGTGAACTGATCCGATCATTCTGGAGAGCAATTTGGAATTATGCCCAAAGGGCAATCAAATTGTACATACACTTTGATCCAGTAAAGGAAAGGACCAAAAAAAAAAAAGGAAGAACGGCCTATTTATACAAAAAGTATTTATAGCAACTTTTTTTTTGTGGTGGATAAGAATTCAAAATTGAGGGAATGCCCATCAATTGGGAAATGGCTAAACAAGCTCTGTTAAATGATTGTAATGTAATATTTTTGTGCTATGAGAAATGACAAGCAGGATGATTTCAGAAAAACCTAGAAAGATTTAAATGAACTGACACATAGTGAAATCAACAGAACCAGGAGAATGTTGTACACAGTAACAGCGATATTGTTTGAAGAAGACTTGTGAATGACTTAGCTATTCTCAGCAATGTAATGATCCAAGAAAATCCCAAAGCACTAATGATGAAGCACACTATCCACCTCCAGAGAAAAAACTGTTTAAATACAGACTGAATCATGCCAATTTTCACTTTCTTTCTCTCACTTTTTTATTTTATTGTAGTCTTCTTGTATAAAATGACTAATATGGAAATGTTTTATAGTAAAAAATATTACTAATATTACTAATTACTAATATTACTATTATGCACATATGTAATCAAAACTGATTGCTTACCATCTCGGTGGGAAGAGTAAGAGGGAAACAGGGATGAGATTTGGAACTTAAAACTTTAAATGAAAATGCTTTATGAAATTAAGTAAAGACTAAGAGTTGTCCTTTTGTAGCAAATTGACAACTGAGCAGGGTGTCAATATTTTAAGATTTTAAGTTCTATCCCCATGCTCAAATTGAAGTATATTGAGTTGATTTTAATTAAGAACTAAATTACCAAAAAAGAAAGATTTTTATTCCTGCCCCCCCAAAAAAGGGGGAACAAAAAATAAATCTGTCTCTAACCATTGAACCACATTGTCCTAAAAATTTAAATTTAATGCAGCTTTGGCTTTAACCCCCACCAAGTGTCTACAAGGTTAAATAAGTCTCTGACAGTCATATCTACCCATCTTTCACAATGGTCTGTAGGAAGCCATTATTACAAATCTAACACTATATATAAATTTTGGTTATGGTAAAAATATTGGTTATTGTGATCTATATTTATCATTATTATCATATAAGACCACATATGACCTTTAGGACCATAAATGTTTCCTTGTATTGTTCAAATTGAGAATTATTTAGTTAACTCTTTCTGTGAAAATTCAGGAGTTTCTCCCTCGGGAAAATGGACCACACTTTGTCAGTATCAAATCAGACTCCTTAGATCTTTTTTCCCTGACCCAAAAATCAGTCCTCCAGCTAGAATCTTGTATTTTAGTCTAGCACACTTTAAACTCACCTAATGATCCCTGGTGTGAATTCTAACTGACAAAGCTTTTCATGTATCTCCTATTATTTTTAATGTAAAATTATATATGTACTTATATATTGAAACTTGGTAGCACCAACATAGTTAGAAAAATAGCTTCTCTTTTAATCTGGATATTATTACATTATACTTTCAGTGTAAAGAACATTTTATTTTATGTAGATTATAATTATAAAAAAGTGTTTTTATCTGATATGAGATTTGACATGGTTATAAGTTTGTTTCAGTTTTGCTGATAACATGTTATAAATTCTATAATGGCTAAACCTAAGAGGTACTGAGGTAAAAATATCTACCACTCCCAATTAAAATGAAAAAATTTATATCAGTTTTATGTAAGTTCCACTTAAATTTGTTCAGAATGATTTTTTTGTTTAAAACAATTTAAAGATACATCCAACTGAACTGAGATAACAAGAAGTGGGTTTTATGTTTCAAATTCATGATATTATTTATGATATTGTATACATATACTATTTAGGATCACAATTTCTTTCTAATCTGGATGTTGCTACATTATGAGCAGAACTCATAATTCACGTTAAAGGGAAAAGAAAATGTTTGAAAACTGTTAATATTCTGAAGTTCTTGCCTATAGTAAAGGGAAAGTTTCGTCTAAAATAATTTCACCATCATTTATTAAAAAATGTAAGACTATTCCAGGGGTGGGGAACCTGCAGCTTCAAGGCCACATGTGACCCTCTAGGTCCTCAAGCATGGTCCTTTGACTAAATTCAAACTCTACAGAACAAATCCCTTTTATAGGGATTTGTTCTGTAAAATTTGAACTCAGCCAAAAGGCCACACCCAAGGATCTAGAAGCCACATGTGACCCCAAGGTCACAGGCTCCTCATCCCTGGGTTAAGCTATTATAGTTTACTAAGAAAACTGAATACCTTCCCACATTACAAACACTTTATGTTGAAAGGGGGAGCAGCCATTAGAAATTTGTGGTAATTATGAATTTATAGCATCAGACTGTTCATTGGGAATTACGAAGTTACATCTGGAGTAGTCTATACTGAAAATACATTTTAATCAACTTAGTTTTAACATTAAAGGTGAATAAGAGATAAGTATCTGTCAGTTTAAAGGTTTCCAGCTATATTACTTCATGAAAATCTAATGATTACCCTTTAATATCAGGACAAATTTTAAGTTGTTTTTTTTTTTTTTGAGAAAGTCAAATACTAGTAGAAAGGAATGTTAAGTAAAAATCTTTTTTTTAAAGGTCTGATAAATTTTATTTGTTAGCCAATTTTTTTCAACAACTTAAGAATATTGGCAGCAATTGTATCCGGCCTTCACTGTGATTAGGGAGACTTTATTTTTTGAGGTTAAACCTTTTTGGGACCCTGAATATTCTTTTTGAGTTTCATTCTTAGGTTTGTTGTGTCCTTGGTCCAACCCTAAATGAGCACTTCAAGAAAGATGCCAGTTGCTCAACAAGACTGATATCTGAGATCTAAGGCCAGTGCATATCTGTCCCTGGGAATAAAATTGGGAGGGTAACCTTGGGAAAACTAAGGTTGGACTCTTCATTCATTTTCCTATACAAGAAATTTACTTACCTGGTTCCATATTCTTAGCTGCCTATAATCATTCTGAGCCTTGGGCATAGGCCTTTAGGGCAAGTATTGATGTATTTAGGGCAAATATTGATTGGTATTCAAATGCCTTGTTTCTTCCTCTAATAGCAAATATCTCTATCTAGGGCAAGATAAGCTGTGATTTATTTATTTTTTTATGATGAGTCTCTTAGTGTTTTCAATCTGAGACCACAGTCAATACTTGTTCTCAATAATATGTGATCCTTAATAATTGAATCTACTGAAACCTATGATTATTGGAACTTGCTATTTAAGACCTTATGGGATGGTAATTGATATTATTCTGAGACTGACTCTGGGTAAGATCATCAAGAAATGCTGTTTGGCCAGTGGGGCCAGGAATCCTCTTGGGCTGACCCTCATGAACTGCAGGTGGAGTTCTGATGGGAAAGTCTGGGAGAATGACTCTTGGCATGGATTGAGGTAGGATTCTCCTGACTCGACTTACCAATGTAACATTTGCTCTTTGATTGACTTTAAGCCTAGTTATGCTACCTATATGACTCTTGCTGGAATTGACATGAAGTTAGGGTAGCATTTTTCCTTTACTATAGCTATGTCCCTATCTTCCTTTTATAACAAATTTCTATAATTATGGCAGGTATGAATCATTATAAGCACATTATTAAATTTTTATCTCAGAGGCAAATACTAGAGCACATCTGAGCTACTATAATAAGATGCATATAATAATGTACATAACTATAATAAGGTGCAAAATAAGAGCTATTTAACTTAGAATGTTAGTCCTGTCTATGGTCTAAACAACTAAGGAGATGAGCATTTCATCTTGTCATCTTCCTGTTACTACTTATAGATATTTGTATATTAAATAAGGTCCTTAAATGTTTCAAAACAATGTCAGAATAATTGAATATTAATGCAATAGTTTAGGAGACCAAGGTATTATTGTATTAATTATTAACACTAAATCAAAAAATAATTTTTTTAAAAGACTAAATCAAAAACATCTTCAACTTTGTTTTGAAGGAAAGAATTTTAGTGTGATCAATTTCCTTAGAGAAGAGTAATTTATGGAATATCTTGTGTTACCTAAATGGGAAAAATCAATTATATTTATGTTTATTTTTAAATTTGAAATTACTACCTCAGTATTGAGTATGTCTTGAAGTGCAAATATGTTTTATTAGAAATAACTTATTTGATACACACTGTTTTGAAACTGATTACTCAGTGTGTTTATACATGCCATCCCAGAACCTTTTGTTACAATTGAAGTTTGTTTGCAACTTTTAAATGAATTCAGTCATGATCATCATCTTACAAAAAAAATATTCTACCATTAGTTCCTTGGCAGAATCTCAAACTCCTAGGGGGGAATGAGCAGGTAAAAGTAAGTCATTAGAGTAAATAAAAAATTAATAATAAGAAGAACAGATAATTATAAATTAAGGAAGGAATAACATGCACATTCAATTTGCTATGAAAATCTATTTTACACTACAGGAAAGTAGGGGAGAAGGGGATAAGTGTCAAATGTAAAATCAGGTTTAAAATTTTTCAGCCAAGGCCTTCAGAATATTAAAAGTTTGCAAATGTTTTCTTTTTTTATAGTTAAGCACATAATGTAGCAACATCCAGATTAGAAAAAAAAACTGTTACTAAAAGCATACCTGCACAGTATCATAAACAGCATTATAGATTTGAAACAAAACCAAACCCATTTCTAGTCAGGTTATCTCAGTTCAGTTGAATGAATCTATAAATTATAGAGAATATCATTCTGAACAAATTTAAGTGGAACCTACATAAACTGATTTCTAAATTTCCCATTCTAATTAGATGTGGTAGATACTTTCACTTCTGTAGTTCTGAGGTTTAAGCATTATAGAATTCATACTATGTCATCAGAAAATTGGAAACAAACTTATAGCCATGTCAAACATCTTATCATTTAAAAACAACAAAATTTGTTTTCATCATTATAATCTGTATAAAATAAGGGAGTTGCTTTAGGCACACTCTTTTTGCTATGGTTGGTCCCTATTACAGGAAAAAAAAATCTTTAGGGATGTTCTCTTTTTCCTTCTTTTTGCCTGAATACTTTTCATTGTAAATACCTGATACACATTTTAATTTTAATTTAATATTTATTTTCCCTAATAACGTAAAAACAATTTTAAATATTAATTTGAAACATTTTTTTAATTCCAAATTCTCTCCCTGTCTTCTCCCCTTTATTGAGAAGGCAAGCAATTTAATATAAATTATACATGTGCAGTCATGCAAAACATGTTTCCCTGTTAGTCATGTGAAAGAAAACAGACAACCCCACCCCAAGAAAAATAAAGAAAAAATATGCTTTGACCTGACTTCAGATTCCATCAGCTCTTTCTCTGAAGATGCATAGCATTTTTCACAATATGACCTTCAAAATTGGCTTGGATCATTCTGTTGCTGAATAGCTAAGTCATTCACAGTTGATCACGATACAATGCTGCTGTTACTGTATACATTGGTTTCCTGGTTCTGTTCATTTCACTTTGTATGAGGTCAGGTTAATCTTTCCAGGTTTTTCTGAGAGCATCCTGCTTATCATGCCTTATAGCACAAGTAGTCTATCACACTCACCTACCATAACTTGTTCAGCCATTCCCCAATGGATTGACAAGGGATGTCTTTTCTTAGTGTTTCAAGAACTCCTCCTGTGGGCCATATGGCTTAAATGGCTACTAATTAATTTCAATTGAGATGGTGATTTGCTTTAGAGTCTAACATTAGAGGTATTATGGATATACTTTGTATGTTTTGTTAAAATCTGAGTAAAATATTTAATGCTTTCATGAAATATTCAATTTACCAACTTGTTGAATGGACAAAACAATTCTCTGAGCAAAAAGATTGGTTTGAAGGGAGTGATCCCTGATCTCAGAGAAGAGAGTCATCCTTGAGACAATTCCTGTCTCTTGACTTTGAGGCTATCACTGTCTCTGGTATCTCTTGATATCCATTCTTTTCTCCTGGAGTCCTCATTCAACTCTCCTCTTTTCAGCCCCACCCCCATCCATCTCTCCTATTTCTTCTCTTCCCCTCCTCCCACTTACTAGTATTTTATTTTTTCCAATTACATGTAAGGATAGTTTTCATCATTTTTTAAATAAGATTTTGAGTTTCAAATTTTTTCTCCCTCCATCCCTTCCTTCCCTCCTTCCCAAGATGGCAAGCAATCTGATACAGGTTATACATGTACAATCATGTTAAACATATTTCCTCCCTTGTTTCTTTAAGAATCCCAGGGCACATAAAGCTGAATCCTGAACAGTCAGACCACCTTTCAAGAGCCACCTGATACGGAGACAATTTTCTTATTGCCAATGACAAATGACTGTGTCCCTCCCAATTATATCAAAGAAAGCTTGTTCTTCCTTAGTAAAGGGATTACTAGAAGTTACTGAATCTTTATAATGTTATTTCACATGTTATTATTGCTCCCTTTCTTTTTTGAATAAGCAAGTAAATGAATATTTAAATAATTAATATTAAATAAATAAATATTTAATTCGATATTTAATAAATATTTAAAATAATATTTTTCTAATTATATGTAAAGACAATTTTTAACATTCATTTTAAATTAAATTTTGAGTTCCAAATTTTCTCCCTACCTTCCTCTTCTGCCCCCTCTTTAAGGACAGTTAGCAATTTGATAGAGGTTATATACGTGCAATCATGTGAAACATATTTCCATATTAGTCATATTGAAGGAGGGCAAGTTGAGTTGCATCAAGACGTCTCTAAAGAATTTCAAAGATTCAGGCGAACTCGGTTTTGAGGTTTCATGCTCTGATGAGTGGTTAAGCTTCTTAGAGGAATTAACTTCAGTAAAGTAAGACAATTTTATAGTGTATATGATGCTGACTTCACAATAAACATTTACATAGAATATTTGAATATGATTAATATTTAAAAGGCAGGAGGGGGTTTGTTAAGAGATTAAGTAATAGGGGAGGGTTCCCAGCCTGGATGGAACTTCGTATGCAGTTACCAACAATACATATAGAAAAATCCAAAGCGGGTAAAGGGGAGCATGTAAGTATGATAATGAAATTATAATAATCCTCTCTACACCATAACTTCACTCTAGGTCAGTTCTTTACTATTACTGTGAAGATGCTATCTTAGGGTGGGCCCCTTCTATGGTTTGGTGGTCAAACATCCTGCTCTATGTCCTGGTGGTGCTGCTGATTGGCTAACTATTGTGGTCCTGTCTGGTCAAGGTAGATGATGTGGTTAAGGTTGAGTGCATGGACATACCTGTTTCTGTAGGAAATATGTGAATTGCATCTGGGGGTAGAGGCTAGCTAAAGGATTAAGTCTGGAGGCAATGCCTGCTAGGGGAAATGGCTAGCTAGAGGCAGTGGCTAAATTGAGTCCGGATGCAGTGGCTAGTTAGAGGCAGCAGGTCTGGTGATGATTGAGTTTGAGGACCTATGATATAATTAAGGCCAGACTGTATGGTCAAATAAAGCCATACCTGCTGTTTAGTGGGGCCCATTAGGAAGTTAGAATATTGGGGCTGAGAGCAACTCTATTAGGATTCCATTAATATTGGGAAAGAAGAAATGAAAAAAAAATTAAAAAATGAAAATAGTATGCTTCAATCTGCATTCAGACTCCATCAGTTCTTTCTCTGATTGTGGATAGAATTTTCCATCATGAGTCTTTTGGAATTTTCTTAGATCATTGTGTTGCTGAGAAGAGCCAAGTCATTCACAGTTGATCATCATACAATGTTACCATTTACTGTGTACAATGTTGCCCTGGTTTTGTTCATTTCACTTTCCTGTTCATGTAAGTCCTTCTAGGTTTTTTCAAATTCATCTGCTCCTCATTTCTTATAGCACAATAGTATTCCATTGCATTCATTTACCATACATTCCTCAATTGATAGTTATCCCTTGAATTTCCAATTTTTTTGCCATCACAAAAAGAGCTGGTATAAATATTTTTGTATAGGTAGGTCCTTTTCATTTTTCTTTGATCTCTTTGGGATACAGATCTAATGGTGGTACAGCTGAATCAAAGGGTATGCACAGTTTGATACCTTTGGGCTGGATCAGTTCACCACTCCACCAGCAGTGCATTAGTGTCCCAATTTTCCCACATCCACTCCAATATATATCATTTTCCCTTTCTGTCATATTAGCCAATTTGATAGATGTGAGGTGGTACCTCAGAGTTATTTTAATTTTCATTTCTCTAATCAGCTGTGACTTAGGGCATTTTTTCCTTCATCTGAAAACTGCCTGTTCATATCCTTTGACCATTTAACAATTGAGGAATGCCTTGTATTCTTAAAAATTTGACTCAGTTCTCCATGTTTGAGAAATGATGGTGCCTTAACTTCTGTGATTAGATCCTAGAGTTGGTCTCCAACTCTCCTAGAGTCAGTCAATAAAAACTTATTAAGGCCTTACTTTGTGCTTTCTGGAAAAATGTAAGCATGACACATTTTTTAAAAATTCAAAATAATATTCTACTTTCCCCCAAATTACATGTAAAAACAATATTTTTGTTTTTAAATATCTATCTTTTTAAATATCTATATTTTTTAAGCTTTGAGTGCCAAATTCTATCTTTCCCTCTCTCCTTCTTGAGATGGTAAACAATCTAATATAGGTTATACATGTGCAATCATGTAAAACATATTTCCATATTAGTCATTTTGTGGAAGAAAACTTGAACCTAAAAAAGAAACGAAAGAAGGAAAATGAAAAAATAGTACACTTCAGTCTTTATTAGATGCCATCTGTTCTTTTTCTCAAAGGGAAAGCATTTTTCATCATGAATCCTTTGGGATGCCAAGACACCTTTTTCTTCATTTTTTTAAAGTCTAGAAATCAACAAAACAATAAATTTCTAAATCATTGCAGTTGCTGATTCCTGAGATGCGAATGCTCACACAGAAAATTTTAAATGTCACTCTCTCTAGCAAATACGAGTTTGTTCCAATACCTCTCCAATTATATACTTGAAAATTTAAGGAGGGGAGAAATCAGTAACCACCAGGGGGAATCAGAAAAGCTTCTGGTAGGAGGCAGCATCTGAACAGAGCCAAATAAAGGATTATAAAAGTCAGGGCTCAAGAAGCAGTGCATTCTGCGTGTGTGGGATGAACTTATTTGATTGTTCATACAAAGGCACTGAGGACTGAAAATGGGACCCTCGAATCTGGGGAAGGGCAAATAGACCGATTTGACTGGACCCTAAGTACAATAAGTTTGCTTGAAGGATTTTTCTATATTCCACACCCAATCCTAGAGTTATTAGGGAGCCCCTGAAGGTTCTTAAACAAAAAGGCATCATTTTAAGAAGGGGAGGGTTCAAAAGGTGTCAGGGGTTAGTGAAAGTACTGGAGTCCCTGTCTTACAAAGTGGAGTTTAAGGAACTGAGGTATATTTAGAATGGCAAAGAAAAGACTGGGGTGGGATGGGAGAGAAAAGCCAGTGGAAGGAAAACAGGAGAGACGACTACCTACAAGTAGTTGTAGAACCATTGCATCAAGGACTCTTATATCAAAAAGGAATTAGCTTGTTCTGCTTGGCTCCAGAGGGCAGAACTAAACCAGTGAGTGGAAGTTATAGAGAGGCAGATATACTCCCCATCTTAAGAAAAGCTTACTAACAAATAGAGTTATGCAAAAGCAAAACTGTTTCGCCTTTGGAGGAGGATATATATGTATATATATGTACATGCATGTATGTATTTGTTGAGGTTTGGGAAACATGAGGTTTCGGGAGCTCAGGACCCCAAAATACAGACAAGCTGGGTCCTGCCGAATGAATTCGACTCAAGACTTCTTCCAGCCAAAGTAAAACAAAGTTTATTAAAGATTTGCCATATTGGGTTGACTCTTAAGGAGCCTCGCCATTTGTGATGCTTGTATTAACAAGGGGCCAAATAGAAAGTCGGCTAGACAGAGTCAAAGCTAGGTTGAATCTGAGCCCCTTCACGGAGGTGAGATGGAATTTATATAGAGAAAGTCTGTGGGAGAGGTGGTGTAGTAGTCTGGGAGGAGAGTCTAAGGAGGATCTTGAAGAAACTGGGGTAACTAGTGATGTAATGAAGGGTGGGAAACAGCTGGAGGCAATTGGGAGGTATCAGACAACGGAGAGCTTGGGGGGGAAGTAATGGAAGATGGGCTAGGCTAGGTTCAGGGTAATAGATTTGGGTATAAAGTCCAGATTAAGTGGCAAGATTCAAGCACAGTTCAAGGAGCTTCTCAGAGTCTGTACCCCATCATATTTTATTGTTCAGTCTTGTCTGACTCTGTGACCCATTTAGGGTTTTCATGTTAAAGATATTGCCATTTCCTTCTTCAGCTCATTTTGGAGATGAGGAAACGAGGCAAACAGGGTTAAGTGACTTGCCCAGGGTCACACAGCTAGCATTACATACACATATACACATACATGCATACATATGCATGCACACATATACACATAGATACATAAGCAAAGACTGGGCGACCACTCGGTAACACTAAAAAGGAGATTCTTGTTCAGCTACAGACAGCTCCTGGATGGTTTGTGGTCCATCATCGATTTATTTCCTCCTCCCTGGAAGTCCTTCCCAGGGCAGTCACTGCCACAGATCGCTTCTCCATCCCTCCTTCTTCCGTGGTGCAGCACGCTCAGGCTTCCTAGGACAACCAAACTGTGAGCGACGCCTACTCGCTGTCAATAAAGTTAGTTGAAAGCTCGGCTTACCTTCGGAGGTGGGGCAGGGGCTAGGGGGTGGTGGAGGCGAGGGCTCTCCCAACGTGCCCCGCGGTAGGCGGGTTTGGATTTTAAATCGCTGCAGCCAATCGGCGGCGCGGACCGCTCGGTAACGTTCCCGGCGCTGGGTTTGAATTCTGGGCTCCTAGCGCTGACTCTGCAGCCGCGCCGCTTGGGGCTGGCAGAGTGCAACCGAGCTGTCCTAGCTTAGCCCGGCCGAGCTGGCCTAGCTGAGCTGGCCTAGCCGAGCCGAGCCGCGCCGCAGCCGCTGCGCCGCACCTGGGCAGGTCCAGCCGGGCGACAAGCAGCAGGAGGAGAACCGAGCGGCTGCGGGCAGAGCGGGGAGAGGCGCCGGGTCGGGCTGGGCACGGCGGCGGCGGCATCATGAGCACGGCGCCCGCGAAGCTACCCCTGCGGCAGCCCGGCGTGGGCTCCTCGGAGCCTCGGGGCAAGCCCGCTGTCGGCGGGGCCGGAGCGGGCGGCGGGACCGGGACCGCGACCGCCCCTCCTGCGGCAGCCCCGGAGATCCCCGAGGTGCTGGTGGACCCACGCAGCCGGCGACGCTACCTGCGGGGCCGTTTCCTGGGCAAGGGCGGCTTCGCCAAGTGCTTCGAGCTCTCGGACCTGGAGAGCAAAGAGGTGTTTGCGGGCAAGATCGTGCCCAAGTCGCTGCTGCTGAAGCCGCACCAGAAGGAGAAGATGTCCATGGAGATCAATATCCACAAGAGCCTGGTCCACCAGCACGTCGTCGGTTTCCACGGCTTCTTCGAGGACAGCGACTTCGTCTTCGTGGTGCTGGAGCTGTGCCGGAGGCGGGTGAGCACCCCCGGAGGTGGGGGGGACGGGCGACGAGACGTTAGTGCCCCGGGGTGCTATCAGAGGGGTGGAGGGCCCCAGCTTCCCTAGAGGGCCTGCAGGAAGGACTGGGGGTGGGGCGTGCTTTCTTTCCCATCTCCCCATCAAGCGGTCACCATAGAACCGGCGTGGGCACTTAGCAAGAGCCCGGGAGGTTGGGGGCTGGGCCGAGCTAAACCCAGAAACTGACTCAAAGTTCCATCATGTCCTTGAGTTCTCAAGTTCAAGGCCTCAATTCATGTCTTGAACCCTCGGGGCTCGGGGAGAGAGTGGATCCCCTGTGAGTTCTTTCTTAAGCAGCATTAGGATGGAGTAGCTCTGTCGTTCTGCCCCCCCATGCAAAGTTTCCACTCACACGACCCCCTCCCCACCCCGATAAGAGAGTCTGAGACTCTGCGGTTTAGCGCTTGCCTCTTCTCTCTGCCTCCCACAGTCCTTGCTGGAGCTACACAAAAGAAGGAAAGCAGTGACCGAGCCTGAGGCCAGGTATTACCTTCGCCAGATTATCCTAGGCTGTCAGTATCTCCACGAAAATAAAGTTATTCATAGAGACCTCAAGTTGGGTAATCTCTTCCTCAATGACGACATGGAGGTGAAGATAGGTAAGACTGGGGAACCCCTAACCAAGCTGGGATTTTGTACAGGAAGAGTAAGAACTTCCTAAGTGGACATAATTGCATGATGAATATGCTGTGTGACTGACCAGGAAAGACCCTTAAGCAAAAGTCCCAGGGATTAGTCTAAAGTCTGTGTGACTGGTGCCTTTTCCACAAGCCAGATTTTATAAACTTCTTTTTAGCTTTGCTGTTAAGTCATTCCTCTTGGCAAAACTTAAGTAGTTATGCTTAAATGCACAACCTTATGCAAGCCAGCTACAGATTGAGGAAGATTTAGTCCTAAAATGCTTGCAGGAAAGTATTTGCCCAGAGTCATATTTCCCTTGCACAGCTCCATGTTTTTTAGAAAACAAGGATAGGGATGGGAGATGGGGGAGGTGAGGGCAGCTAAAAGGATACTGTAGAAAAAAATCAACAACCGATGCTTTTCTTTGTTTCTCCTGTACAACACAATTGGGCAACCAGGGAACATAGACATGGTCCAGGGTTTACTGTGGAAAACAAAAGGAATTCTGGATCTTATTTAAAAAAAATTTGGAGACAGGCACATATTATACAAGGGAGGATATAACTCCTTACCCCCAGTTCCCCCAGTGAGATGAGGCAGGGGTAGTAATGTTCTCTCTAGGGCTTTAGATTGCCCTAGTCTAGGGAGATGGGATAGAAAAATTATATTTTATATTGTAGGCTACAATAGGGCCAACTTTGTTGAAAAGGCCCCAGGATGCCAGAAGTGGGCATCAGTAATAACCTACATGGGACTATGGGTCAAACCAATCTGGATTCCTGGGAAGAAGAATGATTTGCTTCCTAACCCTTATTACAGGTGACTTTGGATTAGCAACCAGAGTAGAATATGATGGTGAACGTAAGAGGACCCTCTGCGGAACACCCAACTACATAGCCCCTGAGGTGCTAAGTAAGAAGGGCCACAGCTTTGAGGTGGATATCTGGTCCATTGGGTGTATCATGTGAGTAGTAACTTAACTGGATTCTTTATCAGGAACCCAAGAGACAGGCAAACCTCCATTTATGAATAGGGAAAGCCTGGCCATCCTTTTTTAGCTCTCTGTTATCCTAAGAACTATTTTGTCTCAGGGACAAAAAGAATAGAAGGAAAGATGATCCAGGGAAGATGGGATTCCAATGACAGTGAGATATTCAAGAACACTGGTCTTTGGGGACAGAGAGGAGATGGGCAGGACAGATGGAAGGGTTAACTATTGCTTTCAAGTGATTGTGGTGATCTGAAACAAGATCCTTAGAGAGCAGGGGGAATGGAACCTTGTTTCTCTTGATGCTGGCATCCCACTCAGGGCCTCTCCCATCCAGTACCAGTTTTCTCCCCTTTGCCTTAGGCTTGGCCTCAGGACCTGAAGGATATTTTCCTGGGTCATTCACCTTTCACACTTGCTTGCAAAAAATTGGCTTCACAAGAACAAGATAATGGAGGCATGGTTCCAAAGTTTGTTTGAAAAAGTTCTCTCAGTATCTGAGTAGGGTACAAGTTCATTATACTCATTAGTCATGAGTATAATGTGGCAGCCAAAACTAATGTGATCTTGGGCTACATTTAGAGGCAACACTTTAGTCAATCTTAAGGAAGTAGGAGGTGATTATCTTACAATGCCCAGACTCCATCTGGAATATTGTTTAGTTCTGAACAAAACAGTTTAGAAACAACATTACTAATAAGCTGGAGGATATCCAGGGGAAGGCAACCTGGATTGTGAAGTAAGTGAAGGACCTTGAGTCCATGTATTATGAGGATCATTTGAAAGAATGGTATGTGTTTAGCCTAGAGAAGAGAAGAGGAGCATGAGAGCTGATGTGTTTTAAGGGGAGTCATACTTCTCGTTAGGTTTCAGAGGGAAGTACTAGGAACAAAGGGTAGATGTTGCAAAGAGGCAAATTTATGCTTGATGTTAGAAAAATTTTTCCTTGAGTTGCCTAAAAGTTGAATGGGTATCTTTCTCAGGAAGTTAGTTCCTCCTCACCAGAGATCATAGGATCAAAGGTTTAGACCTGGAAGGAAAGAGTAAATAATATGCCCAACTGATAAGTATTTGAGATGCTCAACTGATAAGTATTTTGACTGCAGGACCAGTGACCTCCCCAATAGACTATGTTGTCTCTTGGTCTTCAAATAGTTTGAATGAACACTTAGAGGTTGGGTTGGTACTCTATTGCAACTGTGGTTCCTTCCAACTCTTAATTCTGCATTTGTGTTTTATAATTGGTTGTTTGAGATTAATCTGCATTTGAAGAGACCTGACTATGAAGTCTAGCTCTCTCCCTTAGACACCACTTCCCTTCTTTATATTTGCAGGTATACCTTATTGGTAGGCAAACCACCCTTTGAAACCTCTTGCTTAAAGGAGACTTACATCCGGATCAAGAAGAATGAATACAGCATCCCCAAGGTAAACTGAGCTTCCAGAGTGGACATACCATTGATTGTGAGTTCTTCTGAGCGATACATGGGGCAAGAGTGCCTTTGTTTAATATATCCATCTCATAGAAATGTGAAGACCACTCTTTCATGTATGAAATCCTTCACTCATACAGCTACCACCTTTATCACTCCTTGTCTGTATTATTTCACTAGCTTCTTAATAGGTTTCCCTGTGTCCAGTCTCTCCTCTGTCCAGTCCACTATCTACACAGCTGCCAAATTGATATTCCTAAAACATAGACTTAACCATTTCACTCTCCTGTACAATAAGCTTTAGTAACTCCAAATTCCTTCTAAGATAAAGTAGTAAGTTCTTTGTTTGGAATTTTAAAGCCTTTGTAAGATGACTTATTGCACATTACATTCCAGACTGACCTATTTGCTGTTCCCATGTACAACAATATTCCATCATTTGTTGCCTCTGTGTCTTTGCACAGGCTTTCTGTGTCCCCCATATATATTCTCTCCTCATCTCTAGTTTCCTCCAACGCTCAGCTTACGTGCTACTTCCCATGTGAAGTCAACCTTGATCTGCCAAGTTGACTTGTGCTCTTCCCTCTGGAAATTAACAATTTTTTTGTTTACATAAGGGTGTGTGTATGTGTGTTGATTTGTTATCAACCTAGCTATGTTTGTGGTTTTTCCTCTCAGTAGCTTGTAAGGTCTTCGAGGGCAGAGACTATTCGTGGTAATGCTAGGATTGAATACAATGCCTGGCACATAGTAGGTGTTAAATAAATGACTGTAAAATGAGTGAGCTTGGTACCTGTTAATCTGTGTGTGTGTGAGTGTGTGTATACATACATGTGTAGGTGCAAAAACATTTGGGGATTGTAGGAGGATAAAGGTATATCTTTCAGAATTTGAGTGGAAGTCTGGACCAATTGCATAGATTTGGTTTTTAGTTCATTTATGGCTAAGAACCTGTTTCTGAATTCTGTATTCGTATTTACAATAATTTACAATTATTTAGAGTTTACGATTGTTTACCATTATTAGAAAAGTTTTTGAGGTTTCTCTCCCCTCTGGACTCTTGTAAAATGTAGAATTGCACTAATAGGAATAGCAGGAAAAAATAATAGGAAAAATCTGTCTTATGTATTCTTTAAGTGATGACTTGGAAATAGTACCATTCAGTTATGCGGTGTTACAAGAAACACTCACCTTAAGCCTGCACTGTAAGATTTTCTCTCTAAACCCTGAGGAAACTTCAATTTTGAGGTCTTTTCAAAGCTTTGGGGGCACCAATTTGAAATGCTGCCTAGAAGTATCTACAAATAACTACCAAGTAGGAATCTATACTTCTAAAAACATTTAACAATGTACATTCAAAGTATGAAATCAAATTTACCCTAACCCTGCTGTAAGACTTGAGTCTTTTGGAACTGGCAGGTCGTGGCTGTTAATTCTGCTTATACTTACCATATATTTGCCTTCTCTCTGACATCCTGGCTGTCCATGATTTGTTAGCTATGTAGCATTAGCAGGGTAGTATATTGGTTGAGAGGACTGAGCTTAGAGTTAGGTAGTTTAGAGTGGGGTACAAATCCCGATTTAGTCACTGTGATCTTGGACAAATCACTTAACTCCTCCAACCTCAGGCTCCCCATCTATAAAACGAAGAGGGTGGATTTGATGGCCTCTAAGGTCCCTTTAAGCTCTAAATCTATGATCTTAGGAATTTTGATGTTAGAGATGATTTACCCCACTACCCCTCCATAGTGAGCAGTTTAGATTAGGATTATTGAAAGTTATCCTATGGAAAATGTTATCCACTTCTGTAGAAAGAACTGAGAGAGACCGAATGCAGAACAAAGCACACTCTTTTCACTTCTTTTGTCTTTTTTTCCCTTTTCTTCTGTTTTTTCTTATACAACCTGACTAATATGGAAATAAGTTTTACATGATTGCATGTATGTAACCCGTATCAAACTGGCTAACCTCTTAGGGAGGCAAAGGGAGGGGAGAATATTTGAAACTCAAAATTTATTTAAAAAATGAATGTTAAAATTGCCTTTACATGTAATTGGAAAAAGTAAAATACTATTTAAAATAAAAATAAAAATAAATGAAAGTAGTCATGATTTCCCAAAGGCAGTCTCTTCCTTTTGCTCAATTGTGAGCATCTTTAGCCCTTCTTCAAGAGACACATTTATATGTACGTATTTATAGAACATATAACATTTTACAGGGTATCTCAAGTTTTAGAGTAGTTTTGAGCTTTAATAGTTTGAAACTGCACTAAGATTTTGGGAGTACCATGTGTGTGTGTGTGTGTGTGTGTGTGTGTGTGTGTGTGTGTGTGTACATATATACACACAGATTAATTTGTTAGCCATCCAGTGACAAACCCTAATCTGGCTAGTATAAGTTTTCTATTCACTTTGTTTTTCCATTGTGGGTGACTAGGAAAATCTCTTTCAGTTTATATACTTGCTTTGTACAAGGCATTGCACCAAATGTTAGGAGACCACAAGGCTGAAAACACATTTGTTTATCCTGAAATTTTAAAAAGGAATTCAGTGACAAAAATCTCAAGTCAACTAGAGTGTTTTTGTAACTGTCTGAGTGCATCTAGAGGAGTAAACAGCTAGTCGGGAAGACTTGAGGTGTTCTGTGCTCAGCTGCTTCTCCATCTTCCCAGGGTACACATTGAAATATTACTCTAGTGTGGGAGGGAATCTTGCTCACTGATTAGGGAGGAGCAGCCCAGGCTCTGTGTATCAGGAGCAGTGTTCTTTACTTAGTATATTCATTGTTTTCAGTTGTTTGAGTCACATCTTACTCCTCGTGACCCCTTTTGGGATTTTCTTGGCAAAGATACTGGAGTGGTTTGCCATTTACTTCTCTAACTCCTTTTATACTTGAGGAAACTGAGGCAAACAGGGTGAAGTGATTTGCCCTGGGTCACTTAGCTAGTAAGTATCAGAGTAAGTATCAGATTTGAACTTGAGTTTTCTTGATTCTAAGTTGAACCCTCTTATCTACTGTACTACCTAGCTGCCCCTACTTACTATGGCTAGGACAAATCACTTGACCTTTCTGGGCTTTAGTTTTTCTCATTTGTAAAATAAGAGAGTTGGTTTAGGTGACCCCAAAAGTCCATTCTGACTCTAAATCTGTGATGCTCAAATGGAGCTGGGGTGATCTCCAGTAGAACTGGGGCTCTGGTGAACATTTTATTGCCTTTGGATGAAACTGGGTAAGTCTGGCCAGGGACCAGAAGTGAGGCCAAATATTTTCATGTGCACAAGAGATAACATTAAATTCCATGTCTTTTGGCAGAGGAGGATTTCCTCCATGAAACACTGGCCTCCCAGCCTTTCTGTCTTTATCCCAGTGATGGATATCAGATTTCATTCTGTAGACCAGATCTGTACAGCTTGTAAACTAGAGACAGACTGACAATGGTTGGTTGCCTCCAGTCACATGACGAACAGGAGAGAGCACTGTGGCAACAACCCTACATTTTTGGGGGAGCCTCCTGAAATCCTTTGGTGGGTCACAAGCAGCCTGTGAGCCATTGTTGTGCAGGCCTGCTATAGACTTTACAGTTGGGTTTCCTCAATCTAGTTCAAAGATCTTTAAACATATTCTGTTATACCTTCTGTTAGCAAGAAGGATGCTAAGCCAGGTGTTATTGTTAGGCAAAGCTCCACACTGCAGAGGGAATTTTCAACTCTAGGAAAAAATAGCTGGAGAAGAAGGGAAGGGAATCCACAGAGATGTTGTGGAAAGCCCCAGGTCCAACCTGGGGAGAGAAGAGATCCTGTGATCACAGCTTTCTCCCCATTTCTTGGGGTCTGTCTTACATAGCTCATGGTCATAGCTAAAGTGTATAAAAGGACTTTCTAACTGAATCTGGTGATTGTATGTACATGGCCATGATTCTTTTTAAGATGGGGGAGAGTTGTCCTGACAAAACACCCAGGTTTTTGTGTACTGGTGACTTAGAATTGGTCCAGTTGTTGGTTGTCTGATGTTCCTAAGCCTTTAGACATCGAGCTGTACTTGGACCTGAGTTCAAATCCTTCTGCAGACACTCACTAGCTTTATGGCTTATGGCCAGTCATTAACTTTTCTTGGCTTCAGTTTCATCTGTAAAGTGAGGATTATGATAGCACTTACTCTATAGGATTGTTGTGGGAATCAAGGGTTAAGGGCTAGACCCTTGATTTTATATAGGGATCCCTAGGAGGGGACTCTCCTTATCAGTGCTGGTCAATAACTTCTCTACATCTTACATCCTTGAAAGAATGGCTTAGAGCACTAAAGCTTAAGCCACTTACACTCAGCCAGCGTATGTTAGGGGCAGGACTCATCCCAGGTCTTCTTGGCTCCAACACCAGCTTTCTGTCTGCTGTGCTCACACTGCCTCTGTGAACTTCATGTGAAATAATATATGTAAAGTACTCTGAAAACTGTGAAGTGTTGTATAAATGTTAATAGTTTTCACTTCTGATTCATAGTTGTCTTCTCCCTTGGTTTTAGCACATCAGCCCTGTGGCTGCCTCCCTCATCCAGAAGATGCTTCGCTCTGACCCTGCCTCCCGCCCCACCATTAATGAGCTTCTCAATGATGAGTTCTTTTCTTCGGGCTACATTCCTTCCCGGCTTCCCACTACATGTCTCACAGTCCCACCGAGGTTCTCCATTGCACCCAACAGTGTGGAATCTGGAGGCCGGAAGCCTCTCACAGCTCTCAATAAAGGTACAGCTAAGTGGATGGGCCAGATGTTGGGCTCTGGTGCCTTCTGGTCACCCAGCCCCTAGGATGTTTGCTACATTTCAAAGAAGGTACTAGATGAATGAAGCCTTGAAAATGAAACAGACTTTTTTTTTTGTTTTTATGAACCCAGCCCCACCCTGACCCTCAAGATGAGTGGACCTCATTGGGGTGTTTGGACATGGCAGAGGTGGGGAACAGCTAGTTGGCCAAGTAATCTCTGTGCCCTTTCCAAGAAGAGGAGACTGACCTGAGGCTAACCTTGAGGTGCAAGACTGACATGTAGGTGGGAGGTGGTATCTAGCTCAGCTGATAGGGTTATTCTGTACTATAGCATCTGAATTGGCCCTTAATTCCACGTCCTACAGGGGGTGCTTGCCCTCAGAATCATCTAGCCTAGAAGAGTCACTTTCTACTGACTTTAAGCTTGGATAAATCAAACCTGTCACTCACCATTCAGGGCTAACTGCACAGTTAACATGGAGAATTATAAAAACAGAGTAAGTTACTGTTTTGAAATGTAGCTAGTATGAAAATTCAAGTCATTTGACAGTGTTGTTAAGAAAACACTACACGTAACTATTTGTTGAAAGAATCTTTAGAAAGGGTTTCTATAAAGCAAGAGTTCCTAATGTCATGGACCCCTTTGACAATCTGGTGAAGCCTTTGGGCTCCATCACAGAGTAATGTTTTTAAATGCATAAAATAAAATACATGGGGTTACAAAAGCAAATCAGTTATGTGAAGCACAGTCATCATGATATTTTCTTTTTTTCTTTTTCTTTTTATTCATTCATTCATTCATTCATTCATTTATTTATTTAACTTTTTACATTCATTTTCACAAAATTTTGGGTTCCAAATTTTCTCCCCTTTTATCCCCTCCCCCCCACCCCAATACCCCAAGCAATCTAATTTTCCCTATCTCCAATCTGCCCTTTCTTCTGTCATCCCTCCCTTCTCTTGTCTCCATTTTTCTCTTTTCTCCTGTAGGGCCAGATGACTTTCTAGTCCTCATTAACTATATGTCTTCTTTCCTAGTAGCAACAACAATACTAAACAGTTGTTCCTAAAACTTTGAGTTCCAAATTCTCCCCATCCCTCCCTCCCCACCCATTCCCTTTGGGAAGGCAGGCAATTCAATATAGGCCATATCTGTGTAATTTTGCAAATGACTTCCCTGATAGTCGTGTTGTGTAAGACTAACTGAATTACCATCCCTCCTAACCTGCCCCTCATTGTTTCTCTTCTGTCTTTTGATCCTGTCCCTCCCTGAGTGTTGACTTCAAATTGCTCCCTCCTCCCTTTGCCCTCCCTTCCATCATTCCCCCCCCTTGCTTATCTCCTTCTCCCCCACTTTCCTATACTGTAAGATAGGTTTTCATACCAAAATGAGTGTGCATTTTATTCCTTCCTTTAGTCAAATGTGATGAGGGTAAACTTCTTGTTTTTGTTTTTTTTTTCTCAGCTCTCCTCTTTTTCCCTCCACTAAAAAGTCTCCTACTTGTCTCTTAAATGACATATAATTACCCCCATTCCATTTCACTCTCTTTCCTCCCACTACATTTCTCTCTCACCATTTACCTTAATTTCTTTTAAGATATGGTCCCATCCTATTCGATTCACTCTGTGCTCACTGTCTCTGTATGTGTGCATGTGTGTATGTGTGTGTTCGTGCATGCGTGTACGTGTGTGTGTGTGTTCCCACCAACTACTCCGATACTGAAAAGTTTTAAGAGTTACAAATATTGTCTTTCCATGTAGGAATGTAAACAGTTCACTTATGGTAAGTCCCTTAAGACTTCTCTTTGCTGTTTACTTTTTCATGCTTCTTCTCATTCTTGTGTCTGCAAGTCAAATTTTCTTTTCAGCTCTGGTCTTTTCATCAAGAATGATTGAAAGTCCTCTGTTTCATTGAAAGACCATATTTTCCCCTGAAGTATTATACTCAGTTTAGCTGGGTAGGTGATTCTTGGTTTGAGTCCTAGTTCCTTTGACTTCTGGAATATCCTATTCCATGCCCTTCGATCTCTTAATGTAGAAGCTGCTAGATCTTGAGTTATCCTGATTTTATTTCCACAGTACTGAAATTGTTTCTTTCTAGCTGCTTGCAAGATTTTCTCCTTGAGCTGGGAGTTCTGGAATTTGGCCACAATGTTCCTAGGAGTTTCTCTTTTTGGATCTCTTTCAGGTGGTGATCGATGGATTCTTTCAATACTTATTTTGCCCTCTGGTTGTAGAATGTCAGGGCAGTTTTCCTTGATAATTTCATGGAAGATGATGTCTAGGCTCTTTTTTTGATCATGACTTTCAGGTAGTCCCATAATTTTAAATTGTCTCTCCTGGATCTATTTTCCAGGTCAGTTGTTTTTCCCATGAGATATTTCACATTCTCTTCCATTTTTTCATTCTTTTGGTTTTGTTTGGTGATTTCTTGGTTTCTCCTAAAGTTATTAGACTCCATCTGTTCCATTCTAATTTTGAGAGAACTATTAAATTCAGTGAGCTTTGAAACCTCTTTTTCCATTTGGCTAATTCTGCTTTTGAAAGCATTCTTCTCCTCATTGGCTTTTTGAACCTCCTTTGCCAATTGAGTGAGCCTATTCTTCAAGGTGTTATTTTCTTCAGCAAATTTTTAGGTCTCCTTAACTAAGGCATTGACCCGTTTTTCATACTTTTCTTGCATCTCTCTCATTTCTCTTCCCAGTTTTTCCTCCACCTGTCCAACTTGCCTTTCAAAATCCTTTCTGAGCTCCTCCAAGGCCTGAGATGGGATCATCACCCCTGGGATGTCTGGGGTACCAAGGCCCTGCCCTCCACGTCTTTCCCTGATGGCAAGAATATGTCCCCCTCCTTGTCAGATCTGAAAGTCGGGATCATTTGCATTTGTTGGAAAAAACTCTCTATAGTCTTATTTTTCTTCCCTTTTCTAGGCATTTTCCCAGCCAGTTACTTGACTTCTGAGATTCCTGTCCACTCCCGCCTAGATCCACCCAGCTAGTGCTTGGGGTCTGAGATTCAAATGTGCTCTCCGCGCTAATCAATGTGAGCTTTAGTTCTGGTGCTGGGGTGGGGGCAGGGCTGCCTCCCAGGCTCGGCTTCCTCAGGGGCTTTATGCAGAGACCTTCAGGAACAGAGCGGGTTGGGGGGGGCCGCCTCCCAGGCTCAGCTGCCTCAGGGGCTTTATGCAGAGGCCTTCAGTAATAGAGTGGGGTGGGGCAGGGCCGTCTCCCAGGCTCAGCTCCCTCAGGTTGTTTATGCAGAAACTCAGTAATGAAGATCCTGCCTGCTGCTGGGGGAGTCCGGACCGCGCTTCCGCAGCTGCCGCTGCTGCCTCCACTGCCTCCGCCCGCTGCCTCCACCGCCTCTCCCGCCGCAGACCCCGCCTCTGCCACTGCCGCTTCCTCCCAAGGGGGCCCGAGTTATGGAGACACTCCGCTCCCCCTCTTGGCCAGTCAGCCATATCTCTCACTGACCTGTAGCTTCTGTGGGCAGAGGGACTTTCCCGGCTGCTGGAGCTTCCGTCCCTGAAGCCTGCTCAGATCAGCTTCTCTAGGGCTGCGGCGAGGGCAGCGCTGGGGTGGGCTCCACTTTCCGGGGCACGACAGACCCTGGGGACGGCTCTCCAGGGCTCTCTGGAACGGAAATCTCTTCCACTCCGTTTCTACACACCTTTTAGTGGTCCAGAAGTTATGGGGGTCTCTTTTTACATTAATTCTATGGGCTGTGGTTTCGGAGCTCGTAAACCTGCGTCCTTCTACTCCGCCATCTTGGCTCTGCCCCCCATCATGATATTTTTTTTTTCCTTATTTATTTTATTTATTTATTTATTTTTCTTACATTCATTTTCACAAATTTTTGGGTTCCAAATTTTCTCCCCTTTTATCCCCTCCCCCCACCCCAATACCCCAAGCAATCTAATTTTCCCTATCTCCAATCTGCCCTCTCTTCTGTCATCTCTCCCTTCTCTTGTCTCCATCTTCTCTTTTCTCCTGTAGGGCCAGATGACTTTCTATTCCTCCTTAACTGTATGTCTTCTTTCCTAGTTGCAACAACAATACTAAACAGTTGTTCCTAAAACTTTGAGTTCCAAATTCTCCCCATCCCTCCCTCCCCACCCATTCTCTTTGGGACAGCAGGCAATTCAATATAGGCCATATCTGTGTAGTTTTGCCAATGACCTCCCTGATAGTCGTGTTGTGTAAGACTAACTGGATTACCATCCCTCCTAATCTGCCCCTCCTTGTTTCTCTTCTGTCTTTTGATCCTGTCCCTCCCCAAGTGTTGACTTCAAATTGCTCCCTCCTCCCTTTGCCCTCCCTTCCATCACCCCCCCTTGCAATATCTCTTTCTCCCCCACTTTCCTATACTGTAAAATAGGTTTTCATACCAAAATGAATGTGCATTTCACTCCTTCGTTTAGTCAAATGTGATGAGGGTAAAGCTTCTTGTTTTTTTTTTTTTTCTCAGCTCTCCTCTTTTTCCCTCCACTAAGAAAAACTCCTACCTGCCTCTTAAATGACATATAGTTACCCCCTTCCCTTTCCCTCTCTTTCCTCCCCCTACATTTCTCTCTCACCATTTACCCTAGTTTCTTTTAAGGTATGGTCCCATCCTATTCAGTTCAATCTGTGCTCTCTATCTCTGTATGTGTGTGCATGTGTGTATGTGTGTGCATGCGTGTACATGTGTGTGTGTGGTCCCACCAACTACCCAGATACTGAAAAGTTTTAAGAGTTAGAAATATTGTCTTTCCCTGTATGAGTGTAAACAGTTCACTTCTGGTAAGTCCCTTAAGACTTCTCTTTGCTGTTTACTTTTTCATGCTTCTTCTCATTCTTGTGTTTGAAAGTCAAATTTTCTTTTCAGCTCTGGTTTTTTCATCAAGAATGATTGAAAGTCCTCTGTTTCATTGAAAGACCATATTTTCCCTTGAAGTATTATACTCAGTTTAGCTGGGTAGGTGATTCTTGGTTTGAGTCCTAGTTCCTTTGCCTTCTGGAATATCCTATTCCACGCCCTTCGATCCCTTAATGTAGAAGCTGCTAGATCTTGGGTTATCCTGATTGTATTTCCACAGTACTGGAATTGTTTCTTTCTAGCTGCTTGTAAGATTTTTTCCTTGAGCTGGGAGTTCTGGAATTTGGCCACAATGTTCCTAGGAGTTTCTCTTTTTGGATCTCTTTCAGGTGGTGATCGATGGATTCTTTCAATACTTATTTTGCCCTCTGGTTGTAGAATGTCAGGGCAGTTTTCCTTGATAATTTCATGGAAGATGATGTCTAGGCTCTTTTTTTGATCATGACTTTCAGGTAGTCCCATAATTTTAAATTGTCTCTCCTGGATCTATTTTCCAGGTCAGTTGTTTTTCCCATGAGATATTTCACATTCTCTTCCATTTTATCGTTCTTTTGGTTTTGTTTGGTGATTTCTTGGTTTCTCATAAAGTCATTAGACTCCATCTGTTCCATTCTAATTTTGAGAGAACTATTAAATTCAGTGAGCTTTTGAGCCTCTTTTTCCATTTGGCTCATTCTGCTTTTGAAAGCATTCTTCTCCTCATTGGCTTTTTGAACCTCCTTTGCCAATTGAGTGAGCCTATTTTTCAAGGTGTTAATTTCCTCAGCATTTTTTTGGGTCTCCTTTACCAAGGTATTGACCCGGTTTTCATACTTTTGTTGCATCTCTGACATTTCTCTTCCCAGTTTTTCCTCCACCTGTCTAACTTGCTTTTCAAAATCCTTTTTGAGCTCTTCCAGGGCCTGAGCCCACCCACCACCCCCCTGGGGTCTCCGGGGTACTGAGGCCCCGCCCTCCACGTGTTTCCCTGATGGCAAGGATACGTCCTCATCATCAGATCCGAAGGTCGGGATCATTTGCATTTGTTGGAAAAAACTCTCTAAAGTCTTATTTTTCTTCCCTTTTCTAGGCACTTTCCCAGCCAGTTACTTGACTTCTGAGATTCCTTTCCACCCCCCCGCCTGGATCCACCCAGCTAGTGCTTGGCCTCTGAGATTTAAATGGGCTTTCCTCCTGCCGGCTGTCAATCAGTGAGCTTTAGTTCAGGTGCTGGGGTGGGGCCAGGGCCGCCGCCGAGACTCTGATCCCTCAGGGGCTTTATGCAGAGACTTTCAAGAATGGAGCGGGTGGGGTCGGGGGCCCCGCCTCCTAAACCCCGCTCCCTTAGGGGCTTTAAGCAGAAGCCTTCAGTAACAGAGCAGGGTGGGGGCAGGGCCGTCTCCCAGGCTCAACTCCGTCAGGTCCTATGCAGGAATCTTCCGTAATGAAGATCCTGCCTGCCGCTGGGGGATTCCTGGGTCCCGGTCCGCTGCCGCCCACACCTCTGCCTCCTCCGCTTCCTGCTCCCGTCTCTGCCGCCGCCACTTCCTCCCGAGGGGGCCCGAGTCACGGAGACGCCCTGCTTCCCCTCTCCTCCAGCCCGGCCTCTCTCACTGACCTGTAGCTTCTGTGGGCGGAGGGACTTTCCCGGCTGCCGGAGCTTCCATCTCTGAAGCCTGCTTGGATCAGCTTCTCTGGGGCCGCGGCCAAGCCAGCGTTGGGGGTGGGGTCCAATTTCCGGGGCGCGCCGGACCCTGGGGACGGGTCTCCAGGGCTCCCTGGAACAGAAATCTTTTCCACTCTGCTTCTGCACACCTTGTATTGACCCAGAAGTTATGGGGGACTCTTTTTTACATTAATTCTATGGGCTTTTGGTTTCGGAGCTCGTAAACGTGCGTCCTTCTACTCCGCCATCTTGGCTCCACCCCCATCATGATATTTTCTTGAAAAAATGTCACAAAACCCAAGTTAAAAAAATATAGTTTGGCCTAATTTGACCCCTAAGGCTAAGGACTCTTCCAGCTACAGGTTGGTGAAAAATGCTGTTGGGTTCAATGGAACTTTCTTAAAATGATAAATAGGACCTATTTAAAAACAAGAACAAGGTTTTTCTGTCACAGAGACAAACTTAAAGCTTTCTCACTGAGATCAAGTGTGAAGCAAGGATGTCCATTATTACCACTCATATTCATTATTATGCTAGAACTGCTAGCTATAGTAATGAGACAAGAAAAATAAACTGAAGGAATAAAAATAGGCAGTCCGATACCCAGAATATCCCATTGCTAGGAATTATTAAGTGAAATGATTCAAGTAAAAATACTTATGTTTTCTAATGTTTCTAACAAGAATGGGTGTTATATTTTGTCAAATGCTTTTTCTACATTTATCCAAATAATCAATATGATTTTTGTTTTTATATTAGCTATGGCCAGTTATGCTGACTAGTTTTAGTTCCTTATATTTCCTAATATTGAATATTCCTAACTGCATTCCTGGTATAAATTCCAAGTGGTCATAGTGTATGATTTTTGTTATATATTGCTGTAATCTCCTTATTGAAAATGTTCACATTGATATTTGTTAAGGAAACTGCTTTATAATTTTCTTTCTCTGTTTTTCCTCTCCCAATTTTAGGTATCAAAACCACATTTGTATCATAAAAAGAATTTGACAGGACTTCTCCTTGGCTTATTTTTAAAAATAGTTTATATAGTATTGGAATTAACTATTCCTTAAATGTTTGGTAGAATTCACTTGTAAATCCATCTACTCCTGGTAATTCTTTGTTAGGCAACTCATTGATAGTTTCTTTTTCTAAGAGAGTTATTTAAATATTAAATTTCTTCTGCTAATTTTATATTTTTGTAAAATTTCCTCCATTTCACTTAGATTGCCAATTTTGCTGGCATATAATTAGGCAAAATAACTTGTAATAATTGCTTTAATTTCATCTTTATTGTGGTGCATTTACCCTTTTCATTTTTGATTCTGGTAATTTGATTTAAAAAAAATCAAATTAACCAGTGGTTTATCTATTTTAGTGTTTTTTTCTCAACATAAAATCAACTCCTAGTTTTATTTATTAGTTCAATGGTTTTCTTTCTTCCAATTTTATTAATCTCTCCTTTGATTATCAAAGTTTCCATTTGGTGTCAATTAGGGATTTTTAATTTGTTCTTTTTCTAGTTGTTTTAGTCTCATGCCCAATTCATTGATATGCTCTTTTTCTATTTTACTAATTTAAGTGTTTAGAGATCTAAATTTCCCCCTAAAAAATACTTTGGCTGCATCCTACAAATTTTGGAATGTCTCGTTGTTGTCATTTTCTTTAATGGAATTATTATTTCTATGATTTGTTGGTTGACCCACTTATTCTTTAGGATTTGATTATTTAGTTTCCAGTAAACTTTTAATCTATGCTTCTATGGCCCTTTGGTAAATATATTTTTCTTTCATTATGGTCTGAAAAGGGTGCATTTGACATTTCTGCTTTGCTGCATTTGGTTGTGAGGCTTTTATAACCTTTTAATACATGGTTAATTTTTATGAAGGTGCCAAGTACAACTGAGGAAAAGATACACTCCTTTCTATTCCCATTCAGTTTTCTCTAAAGTTCTAGCACAGCTAAATTTTCTAAGATTCTATTCATCTCCTTGACTTTTTTCTTATTTTATGGTTAGATTTATTTAATTCTGAGAAGGAAAAGGTGAGGTCCCTGCCACTATAGTTTCACAGTCCATTTCTTCCTGTGATTCCTTTAATTTTTCCTTTAAGAATTTAGATACTATGCCATTTGGTGCATTATGTTTAGCACTGATATTACTTCGTTGTTTATGGTTCCTTTTAGTAAGATGTAGTTTTCCCTGCTTATCCTTTTTCATTAGTCTGTTTTTCCTTTCCTTTGTAGGAGATCTCAGTTGCTAACCTTGCCTTTTTTGCTTCAGCTGATGCATTTCCCTCTATCCTTGTTTTCTTTTGTTTCTCCTTCTTTTATCTTTTCAGTTTTCTCAAGTCTGAGTTGACTCTGACCACTGCCCTCCCTTCTCTTGTCCCCTTCCCTTTCTCCTTCTCTGTTGGGTAAGGCAGATTTCTCTTACCAATAAAACGTTTATATTTCCGCTCTTTGAACCGATTTAGATGTCAGTGAGGTTCAAGCATTGCTCCCCTTCCCTTTTTTTCCTTTCACTCCCTGGTAAGAGCTCTTCCTTGCATACCTCTTTTATGTGAGATCATTTCTCCCAACTCATTCCTATACCCTTTTATGTAGAATACTTCTAACTGCCGTAGTAATGGCAAAGTTTGTAGAATATACATCTCATTTCCCATATTATGATTTCTCTTTCATGTTTACCCTTTTATGCTTCTTTTGAGTCTTACATTTCAAAATCAAATTTTCTGTTTGCTCCAGTCTTATCACTAGGAATACTAGAAAATTTTCTATTTTATTAAGTGTCCATTTTTTTCCCCTTGATGGATTATAGTCAGTTTTTCTGGGTAGGTTAGTTTTGGTTGTAATTCCAGCTCTTTTGCCTTCCAGAATATCATTATTCCAAACTCCCTGCTCCTTTAATGCGGGAGCTGCTCAATCTTCTATGATCCAGACTCTGGCTTCATGGCTGTTAAAGTATTTTCTCTTTGACCTGGGAGCTTTGGAATTTGTCTGTAATATTCCAAGGACTTTTTATTTTGGTATCTCTCTCAGCTGATGATTGTTGAATTCTTTCAATTTCTGTTTTACCCTCTGGTTTGAGGATCTCGGTTGGGACAGTTTTCCTTGACAATTCCTTGAAACTATGATGTCTAGGCTCTTACTTTGATTATAACTTTCAGGTAACACAGTAATTCATTTTCTTCTATTTTGTCATTCTTTTGACTTTCATTGTTTCTTGATGTCTCATGGAGTCATTAGTTTCCACTTAATTTTATTTTTAAGGAATTATTTTCTTCAGTGAACTTTTCTTTGTTTTTTCTTTCTTTTTCTCTTTGACCAATTCCACTTTTTAAAGAGTAGTTTCATCAGTGAATTTTCATATCCCATTTTTCATCAGGCCAGTTTTTTTAAGGTGTTATTTTCTTCATTATTTCTTCATTTATTCTTTGGTGCCTCTTTTGCCAAGATATTAATTGTCTTTTTATAACTTTCTTCCTTTGCTTTCATTTCTTTAGCTACCTTTTCTCCTCTACCACTCTTACATGATTCTGAAAAGAATTTTTTAGATTACCCCAGGCATTCTTGTTGGGCTTATGTCCAATTTACATTTTTCTTTGCAGCTTTACATTTTGACTCCATTGTCTTCTGAGTTTGTGTCTTAATCTTTCCTGCCACCATAGATCAGGAATCACTTCTTGTGGTCAGATTTTGTCACTGTTGTTGTTTGCTTATTTTTCCAGCCTATTTCTTGATTTGGAGCTTAATGTTAAGCTCTACTCTGGGTGGGGGAGGGGCACTCTCTCAAGCTTTAAACTTTTTCAAATTGCTGTTTTTATAGCTGAAGTTTTGGAAGTTTTCATTGTTTCCAAGGTGGTGTAATTGTCTCTGGCTTGAGAACTCCTGAAGCTGCTACTTCTTCTTTCACCACCTCCTAGTTCCACCACTGGTGTTTCATCTCTGTGGGCTTAGGGTCAGCCTTCTCTCCCATGTCACAGATCTCCCTTTCCAACCTCCTGTGTTGTCTTGGGCTGGTGGAACGTCCCACTCTGATCTTTTGTTGGTTCTGCCATTCCAGGATTCAGTATGAGGCGTTATTTTAAAGTTATTTGGAGGGGAATGTTGAAGGAGCTCAGCTGAACCTTCCACCTTAATTCCCTTGGTCCCCCTTTCAAATAGATTCCTCTTTTTGGCATGCTGGGGGAGGTGAAGCTGGGAGGAACTTGGGCTTCTTTGCCTCCTGCTGTAGCCAGGAGTAGATTGAGTGAAGTAGCAGCTGGTCCATATTTCTGGGCCTCATCTGAGTCCTTTGGGTATTCTGAGAAGCTCCAACTCTCTATTGAGCCTATGACTAGTCTGGTAAACTCTTCTATCCCCATTCTGTTCTTTCTCTAGGAATGGATAATGCTGTCCCTGAGCAGCCCCCTGAGAAAGAAGAAGTGATAGTTCAGGAGCCAAATGGACCTGCTGACTGCTACCTCTCTGACATGCTACAGCAATTGCTCAGTGTCAATGCAGCAAAGCCTTCTGATCGGAGATTGGTGAGGCAAGGTGAGTCTCATTTCAAGGCAGGAGAGAAGGCACATACTTTGGGAGAAAGGAAAGATTCCCTCCAAGCTATGCCACAACTTGCAGGACTTTTTATTGTGTTTCCAAATTGGGAGGGAAAGGGGAATTGATCTCCATTTGAAGGGCTATAAAGTAGATGAGATACTGGACCTACTTTTCCACGGGTGCTTAGGATTGGATGGATGGATTTAGGAGGCAGGTTTTGCCTTCATTGTAGAGAGGACTTGGAGCCTTTGAGCTGTCCAGTAATGAAAAGGGCTGCTGTTGGAGGTGTGAGCCACTGCATTTGGAATTGTTCCAACAGAGGCTGTTTTTAAAGGTATTCATGTGCTGTTGGGGAATGATTTAGAACAGAAGGTCTATAAGTTCCCATTCATCTTTTGAGATGCTTTGACTTAATAATTTAATATTCTACTTCCCTTCTAGAGGAGGCAGAGGACCCTGCCTGCATTCCCATTTTCTGGGTCAGCAAATGGGTGGATTATTCAGACAAGTATGGCCTCGGTAGGTTCCTGTCATTCTCCTTCTGGCTCCCTCAGTCTGCGCCTGATAGAAATGTCCTTATCTGTAAAAAAGCAGTGAATTAGACTGGATGAGTATGGGAACCGTCTCCCTCAGTGTAGAGGTTCCTGTCTTGGCCTCTCCTCCTCTTGGGGCCTGCTCTAAATTATGGCCCAGAAGCTCTTTCCTTGGGTTGGGATAAGTTGATCCTCTATCCCAAATGGAGAGTAAATGAGATGCTAGCTTTGACTTAGACTGTCTCTTCCTCATATTCTACTGTTGGGCTCCTGCAGACTTGGGTACCCCTGGATGGTTAGGTGAGCATTGTATAAAAGCTTCCATAATGTCATGTGGCACACAGAGAAAGGGCTATAGAGTTCCATGTTGCTCAGTGATCTACCTAGTCCATGTCTGCATCTGACTGTCCCTCTCCTGCCTAGGATACCAGCTCTGTGATAACAGTGTGGGTGTGCTGTTCAATGACTCCACTCGGCTCATTCTTTATAATGATGGGGATAGTTTGCAATACATTGAGCAAAATGGCTCAGAATCCTACCTCACCGTGCGTTCCTATCCTTCCTCGCTGACCAAAAAGGTGAGGCCAAAAAATAGGTCAGCAGCTTCCCCAAAAGCTGCTCTGGCCTGACCCACAAGATATGGCTGGGCTAAGAGCCTGGGAAGCAGCGACCATTCTGGGGGAGGTAGGTGGTACTTTGTTTGGAGTCTTATTGTTTTCCTGCCTTTGAGGGATTTCTCTCCACTAGCCCAGAAAGAACTTGGGACTCCTGAGGTTTAGATTGTGGGCTTTAATGCATCACTCCTGTCCTTCTTCCACTAGATTACTCTCCTCAAGTATTTCCGCAATTACATGAGTGAGCACTTGCTGAAAGCTGGTGCTAATATCACCCCAAGAGAAGGTGATGAGCTGGCTCGCCTTCCCTATTTGCGTACCTGGTTCCGGACACGTAGTGCCATTATCCTACACCTCAGCAACGGCACTGTACAAATCAACTTTTTCCAGGTGAGCTGTCAAGCCAGTCAAGAGATCTGGAAGGAGGGTGGTATTTTACTATAAAGGCACCATGGGAGTCTAGAGGCAAAGGACCTTAGTTTAAAGGTTGGGTCTCATTTTCTCTATTCTATGGCCATGATCAAATTGCTTAACTTCTCCAGCCCCCAGTTTTCTCATCTATAAAATAATGTTTTTGGAATAGACATCTGGGGTCCTTTGCCAGCTTTGAGCTCACCTTGGGGTCTTGCCCTGTCTTCCCACCTTTCTAGGACCATACGAAGCTGATACTCTGCCCACTGATGGCGGCTGTGACTTACATCGATGAGAAGCGGGACTTCCGAACGTACAAGCTCAGCCTTCTAGAAGAGCATGGTTGTTGTAAGGAGCTGGCTAGCCGCCTGCGCTATGCACGTACCATGGTGGACAAATTGCTCAGTTCCAGGTCTGCCTCAGCCCGCCTTAAATCTTCCACGTAGGCTGCCTGACACTTTGTCTGCTTCTTACCCTGGCCCCTTCTCTTCCCATAGGTGCTTGGGCTCTGTGGCTAACTCCCCTTGCCCTTAGCCTTATTTCTTCCTATGTCCTTGCCTGGCCTGGATGGATCTGTCCCCATCCCCCTGCCCCCCACCAAAAAAAGGAGAAACAAGAAAAAACTTAGGATAGTAACCTTGACTCCCTCTCTTCCCTATCTTTGTGCTGTAGGGGAGGGAAAGTTCATGTGTAACTTATTTGTACATGGTGGTATGTCTTAGGACTCCTTGTTCTCCTCGAACTGTACAGAAATTTTTTTAAGGAAACTCTGGCCCATTTGTCTTTGTAAACATTAAACATTAATTTGCAAGTACTCATGTTTTGTAATGTGCTCCTGGGGTGTTAAGGCTGTCCCTGAGGGGGTGTGTATGTGTTGGGGGTTGGTGAACCTGGGGAGCTCTCACTGTCCACAGCCTCAGGAGACTGAGTCTAGTGGGTTCACCCATGTGGGTGGGTCCTCATTCATTCCCGTCCATGTCCCGCTGCTTCCCCGATAGTCACTCCACACCATGGACCAGGCTGTGGGGTAGGGTTTTATTTGTAGCTGGACACCAGCTATACTGATTGTACTGGGATCAGAAGTAGAGAGTACGGGATTTGGATTAAGAATATCCATGACAGACCAGCTCTCAATACCTCATCCTTTCTGACTACGGGAGCAGAGGCTTGAGAGGCAACATGGCATTTTAGGTAGAGTATAAGAGAGTAGGGAAAATCTGAATTCAGACAGAATTCAGACATAAACTATACCTTTTTGAGACTTAGCTTTTAATTTATAAAATGGGGATGCTAGTTCTGGTCAGTACTCCCTCCCTTCAAATGGTGTTGTAAGGTTCAAATGAGAAGTCACTCAGTTTTTAAAGGGCTGTCGGGCAGTGTGCTGGAGCTCAGAACTCCACGTCACGTCAGCTAGGAAGGAATCCCCTAGACCACCCTGAGGAAAGGGAGCTCTTGCATTTTGGATCTGGGAGAAACCCCCAGAACTAGAGTGACTTAGTGTGTTGGTGTGGTAGCTATTGGACCACGTGCTGGTGTGCTCCTTGGACCCCATTCCCTTCCCTGGCAGATGTCCTTCAAAAGGCTGATCTCATTGAGGCCACTCTGCTGCTTCTGCAGTCTGGGGCATTTTCTTTTTCATTCCCTGTGCCCTCTGTCCTATAGTAGGGCTGGAAAAGACTCTCAGATGCACAGCAGCTCATGGCCTTGTGTGTGTGCAGGAGCAGCTGGGGAAAGCGGGATGTGAAGTATTGGACGAACTCCTCGGGCACCTGGCCAAGTGCCTGCCTCACCTCCATAGGCAGCTCCTGGTAGTGGTGCCTCTGTGGGGAAAGGAAAGGGAGGCCCTGTAACTGGCAACTCGAGCCTCCTCCCACCCCAGGCCCCTTCCTAGGGACCCAGTGAAAACCCATACCTTGTTTCTCATGGCCCGCAAAAGATCACGAACAGATGTCCCTTTATATGATCGGAACTTTCTCAGGTCTGAGGAAGGTGGAAAGGAGACATGGGAATTGATATGGAGGGTAAGTAGAGGGAAAAACGGCAAGAGAGGGATTAAGGCCTTTGTCAGCCTTTGCTGGGGCAGAGCCTCAAGGACAGAGCCTGGGCTAGGAGAACCAGCCTCAGTCTTCAATTCTCTGGATAAGAGGCCTGCTCAAGCAACCTCTCTGTCCAGTCCTTCCTCATCCACATCCTCCCCACCTGACTGCAGCGGTCCAGAGATGTGACTGTGCCAGTTTTGTCTGACCACGCTCTTGCCTCCAGCTTCCAGAGCTGTCACCAAAGGCCCGTCTGCAGCCTCCTTTTCTACTCGGTCACTGACATCCTAGAGCCAAGCAACAAGAGTCATTGAATCCCCAGCCCTGGCCATAGTCTAGTCCTCTAGCCTTTGAGGCATTCAGTCTCATTGGGGAGACAAGACCATGTATGGACCAGTCAATATATAACTATGTAATGTTCTACATGGGATTTGGTGCTATAGAAGTTAAGGGAAGAGAGAAAGCAATGACGCTTACAGAACTCAAGAGCTGAGACTTGGTAGAATTTGGATAGGTGTAGGACAGGGGTGGGGAACCTGAGGCCTTGAGGCCACATGTGGCCCTCTAGGTCCTGTGGCCCACTTTAACTGAATCCAAACTTTACAGAACAAATGCTTATGATGTTTGGATTCCGTCAAAGGGTCACACTTGACCTAGGGGATCACATGTGGTCTCAGGGTTGCAGGTTCCTTTACCTTGGAAGTAGAAGCCAGCATCCTGTTATGTGAGAAGTCATCTTGACCCAGCAATTATACTACTGGACATATAAACCATGGAGATCAATACTAAAAGATGTTACGTGCAATAAAAAATTCCTAACAGTATTAGGCTTAGTTGCCAAAAAATTGAGAGGGAGAAATGGGCACCCCCTCAGTGGGGCTGAGTGAATTGTGGCATATCCATATCCATGTACAGAATGACAAAAAGCTAAGGAATTTGGAGAACTAAGGAAATGGATTGATGATTTATATGAACTGAAGCAGAGTGTAGAAACACCTACGAGAACAATATGCTTGATAACTGCAATAACATTAATGATAAGAACCATTTCCTGGAGGATGTCTAAGGACCAGTGGAGAGGTGGGTAGCACAGAAGTGGAATATGGTATACGTTACTAGGTGGGTCAGCTGTGTTGGCCTTGTGAAATGCTTTACTTTCTTACAAAGACAGTATTTCATGGATCAGGGTAAAAAGGAAATAATTGGTCTAAGGACAAAGGATGACCAAAAAAAACTTTAAAAAGGTCATTCTCATCAGAGAAGCTGGGATTAAAGGTTCAGAAATGAAATTGAACCTTACATTCTGGCAACTGTTCAGAAGTTGGCCTGAATAGAGGTAAGGAATTATGCTGGAGAGGGTAAAGTGGGGTCAAATTGTGGAGGGCCTTATATTTAATGGCTGGAAAAAGCTTCAGGGTTTATAGCCAGTCCCATTCTCCTGGCTTTTCTCCCTCTCTAGCACTAACTGACTTCTTTATCCTTAGCAAGGTATGGAAAAAACCTTTTCTCCTTTCTTTTCTTTTCTTGGAGGCAACTGGGGTAAATGACTTGTCCAGGAGCACACACCTAGGAAGTATCTGAGGCTGAATTTGAACTCAGGTCCCCCTGACTCCAGGGCCAGTACACCACCTAGCTGTACCTCTGTTATTTCAATGGAGAATTTTAGCCACAGAGACTAGTTTTTCTTTGCTCTAACCTTATGTTACCCTACTTCCCCTTTTTTTAGATTTTAGGTTTTTCTTCTCTCACTTGTGGCTGGTAGGAAACAAATTCAATTCTAAATCCCCTCCAACTCTAAACCTTGTTCTCCTACATTGATATGTGCGTTTTGGTTGGTTTTTTTTCCTAGCCAGTGAGAAAACATAGGAGGACATTACACTGGGTCAAATGATCAGAGTTTGGCATAGACCAGTGCCATATTCAGGCTGCTCACTTTCAAGAGGGGATGGCAACCAGGGAATTAACAACTGTACAGGGATGAGCTCAGCAGAGGCATCATGGGATAGTGGGCATAGAGCCCCAGACTTCCAGTCCCACCTCAGACATCTACTAGCTTTGGGACTGCATTCCCCTCACTTAACCATTCCTCCTCTTGGAAAATGGGGATAATAACTAGGGGATCTTCGTGAGTATCAAGTAACACGAGGGATGTAAGATAACGTTGCAAATCTTAAAGCCCTAATAGAAATGTCAGCTGTCACTGTGCCTGCTCCTGTTGCCTCTGACTCTCCATCCCCACATCCCCATAGCTGTTAACTTCTAAGGTCCTGGGTCCATGGGCCCAAAGCCACATAACCTGTGAAAACTGGGTTTCCAGCGGTTAACCTGTTGTGACTGATGGGAGAGAAGAGGGTGATGAAGAATGAGACCTCCTTTGCCCCTTGCTTAACTGCTAAAGGCAAAAAATTATCCAGGGCAGCCTCAAGCAGCAAAAAGAATTCCTCATTGGCCGAGGACAAGTCAGGGAAGCTGTCCTAACCTTGCCCAAGTTGCCTTTCATTGACTGTGTGTCAGTTTCAAGGCTTTTAAGCACTAACTCAAAGGGATCCATTACTGGAGTTTCTGGTACATTCTCTGGAATATCCTCCCCAAATCCTGACCTCAGTCTGCACCATCTAGGAGTGGATTTGAAAGTGGGAGGATGTCGCCCGTTGTCAGTGATAGGATCTGTGACAGACTAGAGGCTCCAGAAAAACCAGATCTGGGGAAATCCCATCTCCAGGAGCAAAACCATCTTAAGACCTCCTTCTCTGAGGATTTTTCTTTTCCCTTGGGTGTGGCTGCCTCTTTTACCTGAAAGAATTGTAGCTCCTTGGCTCTGCTCCAAAAGAAGGGATGAGCCAACACAAATTGTGCTGAAGGTCGTAGCTGGGGCTGAGGACTCAACATGGCCTCCACCAGTTCTTTGGCGATCACCTTTTCTGTAGAAGGAATGGCTGTCAGCCAGGAATGTTGGTCTTCCATCACTCTCCTTCCCTAGCTGGCTCAACAAGATGGCAAGAGGAGGGAGGAAAGGGGTATCAGAGCTCCAGACGCAGTCCCCTCCCCTCCTAAAGTTTCCTTACCATGTGTCTCCTCCTTGAAGTGGTCCATGTGAGCGGCCCCAGCAAGGATGTTGGCCTGTCGATGCAGGCTGTCCCCAAACGGGTGCCCCCCACCTGAGAGAACGTAGTAGAACACCAAGCCTGCTGAGAAGATGTCCACGGCACAGGTCTGAAGACACAAAGCAGGGATGAGAGAATATAGGTTCTGACTCCAGAAAGCCTTTTCAAGCTAATTCCACAACAGGGCCAGGTTTTCCCCTTCACCCACACATAGTTATACTATGATTATACTGTTATATAATACATATATATATATATATATGTGTGTTATATAATAATAATTATCATACTATTTCATACTTCTCTCACTTCAAGACTCTCATAGCCCTGAACTTGCCCCAAATAGATCTCTCATTTCTATGCATAATTCTGAATCAAGTACAGTATGGGTAATAATCTCAACATATTTTTCTGTTACGTTATACAGAGGAAAGAGGAATGTAGGAAGGATTGGAAAGACACTGTGAAAAAAAGGAGTGGGAGAGATCCAGAAACCAGAGAGGAGAGAAGATGTTAGGGGAGACTACTTAATCAAGCATGACGTGAAAGACCTAAATCCAAATTTCCATTCATGGCCAAGGTCTTTCCCTAGGGATCACTGGATCATAGATCTAGAGCAGGAAAAAATATTAGAAGTCATTGAGTCCTCCTCATTCTACAATGAGGAAACCAAGATGTTGAGATTTGTCAATGGTGGGGAACGAGAGAAAAGAAAAGCTTGAGGTTTAAAGCATTTACACTAAATAGCTAAAATTTCACCTTCAACAAAAAGTCTTTCCCTAACCTCCCCTTAATGCCAATACTTTCTCCCTTGCTTATCCCTGGTTTATCCTGTATATATCTTATTTGTACATGGTTGTTTGCATGTCAGTCTCCCCGACAGACTGTGAGCTCTCTGAGAGCAGGAGCTGCCTTAGGGAGTGTAGCACAAGTGCCTGGCACATAGTAGGTACTTGATAATTGCTTGTTGGCAAACTGACTGGCCTGGGGAAAGAAAAGCCTCATGACCCTGAGGTCAAAGAGGACTCAGGTGTCCAGCACGGCAGCTCTTGGTGATTTGGGAGTTTCTGTCCTCCCTCTTGACTGGGAGGACACTCACAGGACTTTCTGGAAGTTCATCCTGTAGGAGCTCTGGGGCAATCCAGCCCTCAGTGCCTGGGATGCCAGAGCAGAGACTGAAGGTTTGTCGTCCAGCGGGCAGCTTCTTGCAGAGGCCAAAGTCAGAGAGGACAGCTCGGCTCCGGCCCTGGCTGTCAGGCCCCGTGATGAGGATGTTACAGGGCTTCAAGTCTCGGTGGACTGAGGAACACAGAGGAAGGCAGGTTTAGGAGTGAGGGGATCTGGTGAGGGTTGATAGTGCTGGACTGGGGTAAAGAGAGGGCAGAGAATATTGGTTCAGGTGGTGAGTAAGCACTGGGGCATTAACCCCCCTCTCCACCCCTCCATACCTATGTTCAGAGAGTGTAGATGCACCAGGCCAGATGTTAGCTGATATAGCAGGGCCACTGGCTCTAGGCCTAACCGATTTAGGGCAGGATTTTCAACATACTGAAGAAAGAAGCATTCAAGATATTAAAACTACTATCACCCTCCATATTTTTATTTCCTTTTAAAAGAAATTTTACTGTTCATTTCCTCTTTACCTTCCATGGGAACAAACCCTCTGGAACAAAGGAAAACATTGAAACAAAATCATCAGATACAGAGACCAAATCAGAGTATATATTGCATTCTATATAGCTAGACCTCCTAAGCTTCTCCACTTAGAGGGAGCTCCTCCTTAAAACCCCTCTTAAAACCAAGTACTTGTTCTCCCACTAAATCAGAGAGGTGGAAAGACCCTCCTTGTCTTTGCTAAGTTTGCGGATGGTGGCTATGGGTATAAAACTACATTCATTCCTCACTATTTGTTTAACCTTCTACAGTCCAGTTTCTCTCCAAACCATCACCCAAGTGAAACTCTCCCAGTACATTAAATCTGATGGCCTCATTTTTCTTGACGTCTCCGCCGCATCAACGTTGCAGACAACACTCATGCAGCCTGATCTCTCCTTCAAGCACTGCTGACCCTCCCCTTCCTTGGAACGCTCTCCTCCTTTGGATTCAGAAACATGGAGGACTCTTGATTCTCCTTTCTCTCTGGCTAACTTTTCTCTCTCTCCATCTCTCACTCTCCTCTCCACCATTTATATATGGCTGATACTGAAGACCCAGTCCTTGGCCTAAGACTCTTATCTCTTTTCTGTCTATCTTGGTGACCTAATCCACTCCTAGAATTTAAACCACTATTGCTATTTGGATAATTACCAAATCACTATCTCTATCCTAAGTTTCAGTCCCAAACTGACAACTGCTTACTGAACATCTTCATTCAGATGTCACCTCATTACTTCAAAAGTGACAACAGAGTGCTTGACCTTAAAAACAGAGATTACATGAGATTCCCAGCTCTGAGTTGTATGACCTTGGGCAAAGGTGTTGGCTTTTTAAAAAATTTACAATAGCTGTTGTTCAGTCATATTTGACTCTCTTCGTGACCCCATGTGAGGTTGGGGTTTTCTTGGCACAGATACTGGAGTAGTTTGCCATTTCCTTCTTTAGCTCATTTTACAGGTGAGGAAACTGAGGCAAATAGGGTTAAGTGATTTGCCCAGAAGCATACAATTATTGTCTGAGGCCAGATTTGAACTCAGAAGATGTGTCTTCTTTATTCCAGACCAGCATTGTATCTACTGCACTATTTAGCTGCCCCTTAACAATAGTTAGCCAGCATTTATTTAGCATTTTAAAGTTTGCCAAAGACTTTACATGTTAACTCATTTAATCCTCACGACAACCTTGTGAGGTAGGCAATATCATTTCCCCTGTTTTGCAGATGAGGAAACTGAGGCACAGAGAGGTAAAGTGACTTGTCAAGGTAGTTAATGCCTAAGGGAGAACTCAGATCTTCCTGACTCCAAGCCCAGGATTCTAGCCATTGCTCCACCTGGCTACCCCAGCTGTTATGACTAATCATTAACAAACATGAACCTTTTAATTTACAAAGAACAAAAAAGAGGATTAGATAGGAAATTTAGCTTAGCATTGGCATTGTAGATGTGTAATGAATGTATTTCCTCCCCTCCTTTCCAGTTTTTCTGTGTCTTCTTCTCCCATGAAAATGAAAGACTGTCTTTCTTATATCCCCAGCACTTAGCACCTGACCTGGCACATAGTAAATCCTGAAAAAATGTTGAATTTGGAGTTTACTGAAACTGTGAATTGACATTCCCTTCACTAGGCCACAGTTTCCTCATTTATAAAACAAAGGATTTGAATTAGATAATCTCTACTAACCCTGCCAGGGCTAAAATGTCCAAAATTTATTATCCAGTCTTCAATACTAGCTCTCTCTTAGGATAAAATAATTCAGAATTGGAAGAAATCTCAAAAGTCTGTCCCTTCATTTTTTTCTTCAGTTATTTTGTGTCCAACTCTTTGTGACCCCATTTGGGGTTTTCTTGGCAGAGATACTGGAGTGGCTTGCCATTTCCTTCTCCAGCCCATTTTATAGATGAGGGAAACTGAGGCAAAGAGGTGGGATTCAAACACCTGTCCTGTAATTTGAGTTCTGGCACTCTTCCCACCCTACCACACTGTGCAAACTTGCTCCTTTCTTTGCTTTTATTTTTCTCTTTTTTGCTGGGGAGGAGGGTAGGATTGCTACTTAAAAATTTTATTTTGAATGCACAATCTCTATTTTTTAGGATACATTTTGTTTTGACATTTTCCAGTAAACCGTTCTTCTGGTACTTTTTAACTGAATTAAAAAGTCAAGCAAAACCACTTCCTCCTCTCCTCTGCCTCAGAATCCCCCACTTGTAGATGTAGCTTAGGCAACACTTTCTACATGAAGTCTTTCCCGATTTCCTCTAACTGCTAGTTCCCTCCCTCTCAAACTACCTTTTATTTAGTTGTCTTGTATTTACAATTTATTCCCTGTGATGTTTATTATGTATATGCTTGTACATATGCGCTTGTCTCCCCCAATAGAAGGTAAGTTCCTTGAAAGAAAGGATTGTTTCATTTTTTATATTTGTACCCCCAAGTGCCTAGTGCAGTGCACATAGTAGGCACTTAGATGCTTCTTGACTGATATATTCATTTATTCAGTAAGCATTTATTAAGTGCCTACTATGTGCCAGGCACTAAGGATACAAAAAGAAGCAAAAAGACAATCTTTGCCCTCAAAATGCTCACAACCTAATAGGAGAGACAAGAAGCAAACAAATTTATTCAAAGGGAGCTATGGATTGGATAAATAGGAAATAATTAAAAGAGGGAAAACATATGGCATCCTTTTCAATAGAGTGTTAGCTTCTTGGGGGTAGACCTACATAAAGTCCTTATTTCTGTATCCTCCTTGTCTAGAATAGTACTTGACACATAGCAAGCCATCATCCTCACCTCCTCCCCAGGAGAATTTTGGACTCCACTCCTGGAACTATCCCAGGCTTTGACAGGTCTATAGCTTTCACCTAATCTTGCTCAGATCCAGACCTCCACCTCACATCTTGGCCATCTCTACTCTGGGTGATGTATTACCCCTTTCCCTTTTCGAAGACTCCTCTTTCTGTGCTGTTTTCTATTGTGAGACTATAAGCTCCTCAAAGGCCTGCTTACTTATATGCTTGTCCCTAGCACTTAGCCCAGTGCCTGCCTGGCACATAGTTAAATGCTGAATTTGCATTTGTGTTGTATTTTGTACTTTTTGTATCTCCTTCCTGTGTCCAGTCTGTGCCACTAACTCTTAATTTTTCTTTCTTCGAAACGGCTCCCATGAATTCCTTCCTTTCTCTCCATTCTTGTTGTGACCAGTCCTGAGACTCAGTTTTCCATTCCCAAATTACTATAACAGCCTCTTAATTTTTTTTTCTTGTTTCTAATATCTCTTCCTACATTCCTTCCTGCTATTGGGGAATGAGCTTTCTGACCTCATCAGAGGCAAGAAAGAGATTATCAGGGTGAAGCAGTTTAGTAGTCTTGGAAGAAAGCTGAAGAAAAAAATCACAAGGGTGGGATTCTAATCTTGACTCTCCTACTTTATCACCAAGGGATCAGAGGCAAGTCAGTTAATCTGTGCCTCGGTTTTTCCAATTGCACAATAAAAGAATATCATGTCTTCTCCACCTTGCAGGGTTGTTTTAAAGGGTTGAATGAAATATATGAAGGCACTCTATAAACACAAAGCACTGCATAAATGTCAGCTGATAGAGAAGTCCATCTTCCTAACCTAAATCTAACCCAACCTAAGGCATTGGGGAGTTGTTTTGTCTCCTGGAAAGGAGGAAAGAGTAGAGGCCTTATTGGTGGTATCAGGCTTACCTCTTTCAGGGTGGCTGTGCAGAGCTCCAAAGCGATGTAATGGAACTGGGGTCCCCGCTCGGTGCAGAAGTAACGTAATACACTGGGGTGTGAGTCTGACTCTTGGAGCAGCTGCACTTCCCGATGCACGAGGCTGAAACACTCTCGAAGCAGCCGCTTTACAGCTACTGCTCGCCCTTCAAACTGGCCCCTTGGATGGAAAGGGAGAAAGAAGCCGAGGTTAGACCAGGGAACTGAATGGTCTCAAAGTCGAGGGTTGGCTAGCACTCCTGAACATCCCAAGGACTTCCCTTATCACCTCCTGACGTAGTCTGGCCTCCTTCTGTGCCCCAGATGAGAGTGAGGGCTGATGAGTAGGAAGTCCAGGGTTGGCCACCTGACCTTTGCTCACCTGAACACAAAGGTGCCACCTGTGCCACGACCAAGAACATCTTTAGGGTTGAAGGAGATCTTTCCCACCACAGTGAGCTCTTCATCTGGGGTTAGAAGAGAGGGGGCAGGGCTTTAGGAAATGCACCTCCTTGTAGGTGCCTGGATAACTAGGAGCATGATCCTGGTTTTCCCTTTCCCCTTCTCCTTCCTCACATTCTTTCATCACTCTTCCTCCTCGCTTTTTGTTCTCTGCACTCAACTGCGACCCTCTTAATTTCCTTTATTTCTTACTTTTACACTTCTATTATGTTTCCTTGTATCTTTCTCTCTCTCTCTCTCTCTCTCTCTCTCTCTCTCTCTCTCTCTCTCTCTCTCTCTCTCTCTCTCTCTCTCTCTTTCTCTACTGGAGATTAAATGACTTGCCCCGGGTCACACAGATAGTAAGCGTCTGAGGCTGAATTAGAACTCAGGTCTTCCTGACTCCAGGTCCGGTGCTCTATCCACATTTTTTTTTTTTTTACCAACCTAAATCTCTGGAATGTCTTCCCTTTTTTCTTTTCCCCTATGGCATCACTTTCCTTTCTTTGTTCCCTTCCAATATTCCAGGTAAAAAGAAACAAGTTAAAAAATTTATGCAATTAGTTAAACAGAACAAGTATATTATTTCCATTTTACAAATGAGGCAACCGAGGCAAGAAAAATTAAGTGATCTGCCCTCGATCACTAGTAGAGTTGTAATTTAACTCAGCTCCTCTCTTTCCAAGCCCTAGTACTCCTTTTACTCTAGCACAATGAGATAGGAATCTAGAATAGAAGGAAGGGAAAGAGAAGTCCAGAGAATGAAGGACCTCTCATAACCCAGGAAGAATGGATGATTCCTCAAGCAAACAGGAACCACTGCTGCCCACCAGACAGGAGAACGAGGCAGCACCCAGATGTACGGGTCACCCGCCCAAAAAGCACACTAACGATCTCTACAATGTAAGCCTGGATTGAATCAGCTCACACAAGCAAAGTCCCTGGCACTTCCACAGTGACACCAACTTCTGTTGCAGTTTTTTTTTTTTTGTTTTTGTTTTTTTGCTGCTCCATCTCCTGACTCCAGGTATTTTCACTGGCTCTGTCTTCCATGCCTAGAATGTTCTCCCTTCTCATCTCTGCTTCCTGACTTCTCTGACTTCTTTCAATTCCCACCTATTTCTTTCACATTGCAGGGATTAGGGGCTTGGCACTCCTGAGATCTAAAAAATCCATGTAAAATTTTTTGGCCCTCCTTCATACTAGAGAAGAAGTTTGAATTTTTTCTTTTTCTTTTATGGGATATTTATAGTTCCTTATTGTAAAATTTGGGTTAAGTATTTGGTCATAGGCTCTGTGTCCTCTGCTGGCCTTTGTGTGTCATCTGAAGCTTCACAAAACTCCCCCAAAATTCCCAGTTAATTTCTTATACTGACCCACAATATATTGAAACCATGATGGGAAAGTTGAGATGTGAAAGGGGATAATTATAATTGTTTGCATGTTTTTGTCTCCTTAGTTACACTGTGATCTCCTTGAGAGCAAGGAGTGGGATTTTTTTAAACCTTTCTCTGTACCTCCAGTAGCTAGCGGTACAGCCCTGACACACAGTAGACATTTGATAAATGCATGTCCACTTGACTTCCCAATGTGACCTTCTCTGTTTCCAGAAGTAAGACAGTCAGTTCCAGATAGCCATTAGACAGAATCCTACTTCTCAGCAAGCACAAAGATGGTTGTATTCTTAAGGAAAGGTCTAGGGACATAATTAGCCCAGTAGTCAACACTGATTTTATACTCTCTTAGTGTATTAAGAATGTCACCAATGTGTTAAAACTAGGGAACCACCATAAGATTGAGCAGAGGGGTACATAGCAGCAATAGAGGAACTAGTGTCAGTTCCACCTGCATGTCAGCTTATAGGCAAACCTGCTGAGCTAGGAATTACCCCATGATACATGTGAAGATAAGATACATATTATCTTTCATACCAGACCTGATATCATCACTCAGAATCCTGTCACATCAAGCCAGGGGTGTGTAAACAATGAATTACAAAGAAGGACCAGCCAATTAGGAGTGGGTAAGCCCAGGCAGAGTTTAGAATTCAAATTTCTGGAAATGTTGAGAAGATTCTGTGACATTCCAAAGTGATGTAGATTCAGGAAACACTCCCAAGCCAAGGGTCAGAATGGCATCGGAAGCCAAAGGCAGGCCAGCTGGGTGGCATGGTGGATTGAGTGCTGGGTCTGGAATTAGGAAGACCTTCAGAAATTGACTAGCTGTGTGGCCCTGGACAAGTCCCTTAACCTCTTTCTGCCTCAGTTTCCTCAACTATAAAATGATACAATATTTGTAAAGCACTTAACACATGGTAGGTACTTTAAAAATGCTTGTCTCCTTCCTTTTTCCAACAACAGCAGGTGAGGTAGAAGAGGAAAAAACATGAGCTAATTTCATATGTATAATGGATATCAGATTTCTTGCCTTCTTAGTTTGGTAGGGAAGGGGGTGGAAGGAGGGAGAAAATTTGGAACTGAAAATAAAAATTTTAAAATTAACAAATATAATTCTGCCATCCTAATCCAGGGGGTGGGAGGTGGGGGAAGAGGAAGCAGAGAACCTAAGTCTGGGAGTCAAGAAATCTTGGATCTAGTACCAACTCTGCCACTAACTAGCTCCAACTCAAGCAAGTCACTTCAAACTCTCTGGGGCTCAGTTTCCTCATCTGTAAAATCTGAATTCTTCCTCGTTTATAAAATGAATGAATGAATGAATGAGACTATATAATCTCTCAAGTCCTTTTTAGATCTAAAACTCTACGACTTGAATAACTTTGGATATGTACATGCTAGAGATCAATGGATGAGCTAGAAATGAATTCTTGAATATTCTTCCTTCTTTAGTAAGCACCAATAACTGCCTTCTCTCCCACCAGGAGGTTTAGGTTTCTGGAGTGCAGCAACTTGCAATCTGGTCAGATTCTGCTGTCAATTAATTAAACAGTAATTATCCTGCTCTCACCATTCAAGTGTTTCTATAAGGAAGGCAAATGGGAGCTCCCTGGAGTTTAACTGAAGAGTCCAAGGAAGGGAAATGAATGTCAGTATAAAACATTAATAGTAGATACTACATTAAGTCTTAGAGAGATAACTGAGTGTTACAAGAAATGATGGCAGAAGTTCTTATAACAGAGGACAGCAATGTGAGGCTTTTCAAAGCTATAACTAGCAATTTTGGTGCCTGGGGCAAGTGGTATAAATTGGGCCCCTGCCTCAACTTTGGTAATTCATGATATAAAAATGATACAAAAAATAATTAAGACCAATTACATGAGTGGGAAGAGTAATTAGTTATTAAAGTGACTCACATATAGGTGTTATTAACAATGTCCTTGTAGCTATGGTAATAATGTCCTATTTTTAACTAATGATTGTTGCTAACTCCATCTGATTCAGTCATTTCCAGATGCTGAAGAAATGAATATGTAGTAACAGCCACGCTGTACAATGACTGACTTTGATAGACTTCTCTCTTCTTAGCAACGCAAGGATCTAAGACAACTCCAAAAGACTCATGATGGAAGACGCTGTCCATACCCCAAAAAAGAACCATACAGTCTGAATGCAGATCAAAGCATATTATTTGCTCTCTTTTTTTTTGTTTGGTTTCTTCTTTCTCCTGGTCTCTCCCATTGGGTTCTAATTCTTCTCTACATATTATATGCAATCTTGGGGAGAGATGGGGAGAAAATTTGGAACTTATAATCTTATAGGACAGAATGTTGAAAACTGAAAAGAAACTTTAAAAAGAAACGAGTATGTGTTAAATTTTTGCATCTGCCTAATTTCAGGGGCCCTGGATCCCAGTTAGCCTGCCCCAATCGGAGCTTAGAGTATATTTGAGAGTATAGGACCAGAGATTTAGAGCTAGAAAGAAGCTTAGAGATCATCTAGTCCCACCCCCTTATTTTTTTAGATGAAGAGACTGGGCCCTCAAAGAATATGACTTGCACATTGTCCCAGAGTGGTAGAGGCAGCATTTGAATCCAGGTCCTTGGACTCCAAATCCTGCACCACAGATGAAGATGATATCCCCCTGATAGGATGATATATGTAGATCTGGAAGAGACCTTAGAGATCTTCCACTCCCTTTTCTTAGTTCATGAATGAGGAGCTGGGTCTGAGAAGTGACATAATTTGTGATGCTCACATAGGCATTATTTGGCTTCAGATTCCTTGACTCCAAAGTCAGTGAGTTTTCCCCTGTAGCACCAGAAGACCCCCAAACGCTCCTATCACAGGATGGGAAAGTGGTTTATAAACCTGAAAGCACGACCCACACTTAGCACAATGCCTGTCACATAGTAGGTATGCCTCTCACATAGTAGGTGCTTAATAAACTTTTACTAACTGCTGGCATGTACATTAACTATGAGATTACCAATAGAGAATATTAGGTGGTCTCAGGAAAAGACACAGAGAAGCTAAACTTCAGATTGTCAGGCCTTCAGAGAACTACTAGGCTTCCCCATTAACCTTTATCCCCAGACCCGACAGCACTTTTAGATTTCGTGTGGATTACTGAAAGTTAAATTTTAGAATCAAATCTTATGCATCTCGACTATACTCAGCACTATCATGTTATTATATTAGAACAATGTTTGCCTGCAGTACACAAAATATGTTTGCCTGAAAGACTATTTTGTAGAAAACTCATACAAGAAGTGCTACAAGGATACTTTTGAGGTCTCTCTGAAGAACTTTGGAATTGGTTGAGAGATGCTATCACAGGACCAACCAGCATGGCATGGCTGCATCAAATAAGGTGCTGTGCTCCATGAGCAAAACAGAATTGAAGTAGCTCAAAAGAACATGAGATGTGCAAATTTAGAGACATCTCTACCCAAATGTTCACCTGGACTCTTTGTGCCCCACCTAGGACAGCGCTTTCAGAGCTTATATTGGTCTGATTAGCCACTATACCTTGACTCCAACATAATGATGCCATTTTGGTCCTATTCGAGAACCAAGGACAACAGCCATTATTATATGTATTGAGTACAGCCAAAAATCATTTGGATAATAGAATTAGGTGAAGGAAAATGGCATTTGGAGAAAAGTTTAAGTTACAAATAGTCTTTTTAAAATCAGACAGTCTAATGTCTAGCACTTTGGTCTAAGGAAGTCAACTGCCTCTTTCCAAGGGTTGGTCTCACTGGCTGATTTAATCGGGCTTGGAGCAGAGGCATGCTGGAACCAGTAGGTTCAATACCTTATTGTTAAACTTTTATTGTGAACATCGACATATTGGAAATCAGCAAATGCTTGAGTTAATTGTTTTGATATTATTTCTAGACTTTAAAAAGTAAATAGAGAAAATGTTAACAATGTAGATAAAATTTAAAAGTGGGTCATACTTTTTGGAGAACAATGGTCCAATATTTACCAGCATACTTCTGGCTGGGAGCATCTGCGACAATGTACGTAGATGATTTTGCTCCTTTCATTCAGAGCACAGACGAGCTCCTGTAGATTCTCTTGGGGTGGCTAAGCACAATTTGATGGGAAACCTTATCTGGACTTTCAAAGGTCAGATGTTTGGAATTGTTTCAGATGTTAAGAAATGAACCTGTTACTTTCCTCTAGGAACAGGGGCACACGTTTATGCCCAGAGGCAGCTGGTGGTACAATGGATAGGAACTTGGAGTCAGGGAGATCTGAGTTCAAACCTGGCTTCAGATACTTCCTAGCTGTGTGACCCTGAGCAAATTACTTAACTTCTGTTTGCCTCATTTTCTTCATCTGTAAAATGGGGATAATAATAGTACTTATCTTGAAAAATCAAGGCAAAAATCCAATGAGATAATAAACATAAAGCACTTGGCACCCTGCTTGGCACACAGTAAGTGCTATTTATGTATTAGCTACGATTATTATTGGATAAAGTTAAAACTATGAAAAAGCAGAGACGACAAGGTATAAGTGTAGAAGCTGTGTTGTTGAATTGGAAAACTGTTGGATTTGGAGTCAAAGAACTTAGGTTCAAATGCTGAACCCAGTGCCATTTACTATCATTGTAAGTGGGCAAGTCACAACCTCTAGGCCTCAACTTCCTCACTGGTAAGACGAATAGTTAGTCTGTCTGTTCCTTCTAAGTCTAAATCTACGAACCCATTACTACTATAATTAATAGAAAATGCCTATCCTTTTGGGGTATTAGCAGGACGTTCTGGAAATTCAGTCTTTCACGTTGGACAACAGCAGTACAAAAAATTAAATGCAATAAAGTTATCTGAACTTCAGAATGCAAATAAAGTTTTGAAATGTTCCAACTGCTTCTAAGTTCTTCACTTGACTTTCCAAAACACAAGATCATGAAATTGCAAAATACTGTGTCATAGAACTTATTAGGATATTATTGTTAAGAGAGAGAAATATGTCTTTTATCTAGAAAAAGAGCACAATGTAGTGGCTAGGGTACCTGACCTAAAGTCAGGAAGATTCATCTTACTGGCTGGGTGACCCTTGGCAAGTCACCTGCCTCTGTTTGCCTCTCAGTTTCCTCATCTATAAAATGTATTGCAGAAGGAAATGGCAAACCACTCCAATATCCTAGCTAAGAAAACTCAAAATGAGGTCACAAAGAGTCAGACAGCTGCAAATGACTCAAGAACAATTCCCCTATGCTGGACAAAGAGAGGGAAACGAATCCACAGGGACTTAAGTCCCAGAAATGCATGCACATTCTAGGAAGACTTGTTAATCTTAAGAAATAAGCGTACATTATATGGAAACATTCTAATTAAAGTCCATGTATAAGTTTAGGCTTAAAGGAGAAGAGAAAAAACCTAGGGATAAGGGAGAAAAATATCAAATAGTCCCTCAAGGTGTTGTTTTCTAAAGCCACTTAAAAGTATCACCTGTCTTAAATGTTGTTTGGAGTTAGATTTTAAAATAATAATACCCTGATATGCATAAGGAATGGAAAACTCAAGTTTAAATGATGCTCATGCAGACAGCCATTCTCTGGTATCAGACAAAATACAGGTTTTCCTATTTGGACCATGTGGATATGGTTTACTGCTGCCCTCTCGTGGCTTTTCTGAGACAGGAATAAACACTTTTTGAAAACAAATTATAACATTTAAGTGTTTCTGAGAACACAAATATAACAGCTCCCTCTCTGCCTCTCCTTTGTCTTCCTCTTCCTTTGTACCTATCAGTCTGTTCTGCCTTCCACCTAGAGAGAGCTGGGCAGCTCAATGGATACAGTGCTGGGCCTGGAGTCAAGAAGACCCGAGTTCAAATTTGACCTCAGACACTTACTAGCTGTGTGACCCTGAGCAAACCCCTTCACCACCCCTGCCTGCCTCAGTTTCTTCATCTGTAAAATGAGGACAATAGTAGCACCTGCCTCCCAGGGTTGTTGTGAGGCTCAAATGAGATAAGAGAGCACTTAGTGCGGTAACTTGCAAAACAGTAGGCACTTAATAAATGCTTATCTTTTTTTTCTGCTTGTCTTTCTTTCTTCCATTACCCAGGTACTCCAGTTCTCTGCCCTCCCTCAAGAGCCTATAAGGGTTTAGGACTAACCTTTGGTGTCTTCAGGTTCCAGGGCAGTCTGGCTGGAATGGACCCTGCCGGCGGGGTCTGTGGGATCAGGGGAGGATGGAGAGATGGCAGTAGATCTCCAAGGGGTCCCTTGCTTGTTCAATGCTGCCCCCAGGGGTAGAGGGAGTGGGTCCTGGGAAGGGCAGGGGTTTGGAATCCCCCATGGACCATGACGTTTCTCTTGCATGCACTGTTCAGATAGCAAACAAGGGTTCAGCCACATGGGCTCATCTCTACTTTAACCCTGAGAGTGGCCTGGATGGGCCCTTCTATGTACCACTACTCTGACTGAGAGCCAAGGGCAAAAAAACAAGCCAAGTATGCCAACTCTTTCATCCCTTTCCTTGTTGTAGAGAACTGGGAAGCTCTGGGCTTAGGGTAGATTCAAGAGGAAGGGAATGAAGGTACATAAAAACTGGAGGTCCTGGGGTAGGTAGGACTGAAGAAGCAGAGTGGGATACCCTGGAGGGAAATGGATGAGGGGGAAGACCTGGGGGGGTCATAAGAGAAGGGGAGGGTCTAGAGCTAGGGTTCCTGGGGGGAAGGATGAGGAATCCTGGAGAATAGGGCATGGGGCCAGAGCTAAGAGTGTTGGGGACAAGGATTAGGAGGCAGATCTGGCCATCTTGAGGAAAAAATATGGGAGTAGAGTGGGGAATCGTGTGTTGGGGGGTCAAGAACAAAGCTAAAGACTTTAGGTGTGAACAGAATTGGGGATCTTGAGGGTAGGGCTGGGGAGTTCCCAGGAGGAGAAGGGATATAGGGGCAAATTGTCTGAGGGCGGAACTTGGCATCCCCAGCCCTGGGGGAGGGCCCATGAGCTTACCTGGTGAAGAACAAAGATGATGCAGGCACCAAGCAGGAGGGTGGTGAGACCAGCTACCAGAATGTCTTGAGACCCAGACCCTGGGTACAGGTCTTGGGATCTTTCCTCAGGCTTGGGTCCTGGCAGTCTTTCTAGACCCCACACTACCTCCTGGCTCAGGCTAAGAAACTGGAGGGGCAGAGAGACTCATGGTTTATGTGTCCTATCTTCCCTCCACTCAGTGCCGTGTTGCTTTCAATCTGTTCACTGACCACTCAGTGCAGGGTCTCTAAAAACCCTCTGAGACTTCTCTTCCCTTCCTCTCCCTCCCTTTCCCCCTCCTCTCTTCCCCTCTGAAAACTGACCTCTTGGAAGAGGGTGCGGGATGAGACACTCTCTGAGGGGCTGATCTTGGCCATAGTCCTGGACTCCGAGGTGGGGAAGACCCTTAGCATGGTGGTATGTAGAACAGGGGGAAGCTCATGGTGTCCTGGGCGGGAGCAGAAGGGGGTGCAACAGAGGTCAGAGAGGTCAGTTAGGGTCAGGAAAGTCTTTAATAAAGTCAGATTAACCCCTGGGTCTGGGAGGTACTCAAACCTGAGGAGGGGTGAGGCTGGGGGGTTAAGGGACTTGAAGCTCATTCTGACTCAACAGCCAGAAAAACTAGTGGATCTTTAAGTCAAGCTGGTAAAAACAGTATAGAACAGAGGAGCTGTTAGTCACATAATAATGATGATGACATCTGTATAACACTTGGATGCCTAAGAGCTAGGAATTATTACAATACCCACTTTTATAGATGAAGAAAACATATTGGGAAAAACCAAGTGACTTGCCCAGGGTCACACAGCTAGAAAATGAGCCTGTCCTCAAGGAGTCTACATTACTATTATTATTACTGGGGAAGACACAGAAAAGGAAGTCGTGTTCTCCCACCCCCACCCCAGGGAGGGTTTCTGAATATGAACATCATCATCCAAGTGGTTCGTTTCATTCCCACAGTGCCCCCTCACCAACGAGCAGCCACGAGCTGTGGAGGGCAGTTATACTGCCGGGAGGGTATCTGACATCTGTGCTAGGCGTGACCTCCCGCTCTCCTGAGTCACTCAGAGTCACCCCCTCCGTGGTGGGTCCTTTCACTGGCGCCAGAATGACTCCCCGGGGCTGCAGCAGGAGGAAGAAGGTCATGAAGGGTGCCCCTACCTAGTCATCCGCCCATTCTTCTCACCCATGTGAAGGTTCCCCCTTCTCACCACCAGTGCTACACCCGCGTGGACCAGCGCACTGGAGGCATAGAAACTGGCTGCATGCTTCCCCACGTACAGAGTCAGCCTAGAGGAGGACAAGAGGGAGAAAGGGAAGAGGAGGAAATAGCAGGTAGCCCTACAGTTTAGGGTGAGGGTGATGTGGCCAGGGACCTCACCTGGCCCTGGGCAAGGGAAGGCTCATGGCAAAAGGGACAAGGGGAGCAGATTAGGGCAGGAGAATGGATGGGAAAGGATGTGAAGGCAAATTTTACTAGAGGTAGAGGTTGATGACTGATTTAGTTTACTTTCTTCCCAGTCCCTACTTGAGTGGAATTCTGCAGATGGCACGATGTGGGCTGTGGGGGCAGCTAGCATGTCCCTAAGGTTCTTTCTATTTTCACCCTCCCTCCTTCAGGTGGTGGCTTCCTCTGAGCCCAGACCCAGGTGTGCTGACTCCCCTGGAGACCACTGGGCACCTACAGCAACTGAGTCTCAGAAGTAGAGAAGTCCTTGTTTGCTGTTCTAGAGGGTTGGGCCCAGCGCTTCAGGTGGATGTGGTTGGAGCGAAGGGTGAGGAAGCGTAGGGTATCCAGGGCCATAGTGAGGTGGGGTAGCCGGTGTAGACTGTCTTGGTGCCAGGCATAAATAGCCGCTACAGGTGAACCATAGTCTTGTATCCACAGAACTGCTCCATTCTCCTTGTCCACGGTAACCACCAGGCCCTCTCCACTGGATGCAAAATGGCCCACCTCTGCAGAAATAGATATTGAGCTGCAAGCCCCATTCTGGGCACACCTCTTGACCACCTAGGCTCCTTCTCTCCTTTCCTCCTGGGAGAGAGTCCTGTATGTTTTGGGTAAAATTTCTGGATGATGCCCAAGGGGCTGAGAATACTTGAGGGCAAATAAGGTCCCTCCCCCACCACCCTCTCAGGCAACACCCGAGGGGAGCCTTGGTCACTGCAGGGGCCAGGACTCATTCCTGGTAGTCATAGAAAAGATCATTCATGATTGTCCTGAGGTAGCCTTTACTTACCGTAGCCAGGCAAGTGGTCAAGGAGGGGTGCAGAGTAGCCTCTGAAGGTAGTGTTCCATTGAAGAGCCTGGGACCTGGGGTCATACATAGTGACCGTGTACTCTAGAAAGTGGTCAGTAGAGTCATCTCCTTTCCCATGGCCCCCAGAAATGTTTTCTCTCCATGTATTTCTCCCTCCCACCCTCACCTGTCAACCCCCTAGTAATCTAGAACTGAAACAAGTTAGGAGGTCATCTGGTGCAACCCCCTCATTGTACAGATAAGGCACCTGAGACCCAGAGAGGCTAAGCTTCTTGTCCAAGGTCACACAGATCTTAAGTGCCAGGGGTGGAATTTGAAACCAGGTCTTTTCATTGTGCTAGAGCAGCTGACTCTATGAGGATCAATTTCCTTTTCTTTTTCCTGGCTCTTTATCCATCAGTGGCAAGCGTCCTTCAAAGCTCTGTCCAGTATCAACAACTGCCTTTTGGACATCTCAAATTCAACATGTCCCCTCCCCGCAAATCCTCCCGTCTTCCCTATTTCTGCCCAGGGCACTGCCCTCCTCTCAGACCCGCAATCTCAGTGTCATCCTTGACTCCTCCATCAAGCTCAGCCCTCATATCCAGTTTGCCACCAAATCCAATTGTTTTCTACCTTCCCAACATCTCTCATACAACATCTGAGGGCAGTTTTAAGCTCTTGGAGAACTAAGGATTTTGGGACATCCTCCAAACAAATCCAACACATAGAGCCACAACCCTGGTTTGTTCCCTGCTCACTTGGGTCTTGGACCATTACCATAGCATTCTAATCAATTGTTCTGACTCCAAGCCTCTCCATTTCTCCAATTCTTCCTCTGCTAAGCTGATTCTTCTGAAGTGAAAGTCTGGCTATTTCACCTCATAGCTTGATGAGCTCCAGGGTTCCTATTACCTCCAGGATCAACTATAAACTCCTTTATCTGGCATTTAAAACTCTTAAATAATCTGACCCCTTCCTATCCATCTCACTCTTTTCTCCCCTCCACATCTCTCATGCCTGGCATTCTCCACCTGCCCACCTTCGGCACTTGGTTATTCTGGCTTCTTCCCTCAAGACTCACCTCCAGATGCAGCTTCTGCAGGAAGCCCTTCCCAATCCCCCTGGTTGTTAGTGCCTCCCTGCCATTATTTCCAACTTGTATGTTCCTAGTTATTTACATACTGTCTCCCCCATTAAAAGATAAGCTCCTTGAGGGAAGGAATTTTTTTTTTAATTTTCTCGGTATCCTCAGCACTTAGCACGGTGCTTAACAAATGCTCACTGACTGACTGCTGATGAACTGGATGCACACCTGTATCTAGGTAAGAAGTATATGCAAGTAAATGAACCTTTCCCAGGGGCACCCATAAGTAGGTCCATTCTTCAAGTGAGCTGATGACATTACCACGTATCAATATTTTGGACAAAGACTATCTGGGTCTGCTCTGTGAGCAGACTAACATTCTCACTCACGTGTGCGGCCAATGTATAGAAGAGGGGCTGAGGGGTAGAGCCCATCCCACGCCTCTGTGGACAGCATGGTCAGCTTCTTGCCTGATTTGGGGTCCACCATGAACCATGTATCCTGCTTCCTTCCTGAATGAGGGAAGAACGGTGTCCTCTCTTGAAATATTCTATCCTCTACATATAAAAAACCTCTGCTTATACTTCGTTGTCAAGTATGTGCCCCCTTCCCATCCTCACAGATAGAACTCACTCCCCTCAGATAAAGTTTCTCCACTGTCAGTTCCCAAACCTGAAGGAGCAGCCTGGTGTGGTCAGAACTGTGGACGTGCGCACGCATATGTGTGTGTGTTAGGGAGCCAGAAGAGACAGGGAGGGTGGAATGTGAGTGTTAAGAAGACAGATGTGAATTTAAGGATTCCCCCTACCTGTGTAGAAAACACCATCTGAGCTGCGGCAGGGGGAGGCATGTACCAGCTCTGGGATGGTGAATGGGAGTTTCTGTGAGAAAATGGTAAAGATAGCTCAGTCCAGGCTGACCAGGAGGGATTCTAAGACATTTTGACTCTATCCACTCTGTCTCCCCTTAATGTTCCAGGTCCTTCCTCTGTGGGACAGTCTGCTACTCTCCCTCTTTTCTGGATTCAAATCTAAGTCACACCCATTCCCTGCAACCTCTTCCCAAACGCTGCCTTTGCTGAAAGGTCCATCCCCACTGAAGGAAACCTACCATGAGGCCTTGTTTGCTCTCCTCTCCTAAGATGTACAAGCTGCCATCACTTGGATCAGGGAGGAAGGCTGGTCTGGGGAAGGAGGAGGAGTTGATGTTAGAAGTGCAGAGAGATTGGAAAGCAGACCCTAAGGATTGTCACCAACCATTCTCCTTGCCTGGGGAAGGCTGTCCCTAGGAGATCATGCTTGTAACAAGTAGAGGCGGAAGATGATTTGAGCATAATCCCTTCCCTTCTGCCTCAAACCTAAATTCCTTTCTCCATTTCCCCTCCAAAATATCAGTGACTCTCATTTAGTTTCTCAGGTAAGCCTGCACTTTCCTCCCCTCCTGTCTTCTTTGCCTTAGAACTTTGTTCTTTAGAAGTCTTCAATATCAACCCCCCCCCCCCCAAAACTTACTTTCTTTTCCTCTCCTTTACTGTCCAGAACCCTGGATTCTCTTCCCCTATAGTTATATCCCCAGCTCCTAAAAATCGTATCCTCTTCCATCCCAGAACCTTGTTCATCCTCTTTGTCATAACCCCTTGTTTATTACTCCCTATCTCAGGCCACAGTCGTGAGGAGAGGATACTTACTCTGTGGCATACACAGGACCCTGGACGATGGGATCTACAAAAACAAGGGCAGTAAGTGATAAAGTCCTAAGATCGTCTCTCCCTATCTCCCAAGAATACACAGTCCTATGATGGCCATGGAAAACTCTACTCCAGCCCTGAATTTTGGAAGCTGTAGGCGGAGATGGGGAATGTTGTTACTGAGAACCCTTAAAAAGTAGGTAGATGCCATTATTGCCACCATTCTGGGAACATTTATGGGAAATCAATGGGCACTTCTTCCCCAAGGCCTGGCTCACCATCCTTCAGGGTCCATTGGATGTCACCGGTCTTCTTGCTAACAGCATGCAGACTCCCATCCAGAGTGGATATGAAAAGCAGAGTTTCAGGGGTGCTCCTTGTCCTTCCCTACAGGCCCTCAGTATGAAGAACAAAAGGTCAGGGGAGAGTATCATGTGAACTTTGTTCCCTTTACCTAAACCCCAGTGATTTGGGGCCCTCCCTAGGAAAGTCTTCCAGGCCCTTATTTCCTTGGATGTTCTCAGACTGGGTTTGTTGGAATAGAATCTTGCTGCGGAGCATGGTTTTGCCATGGTAGGGCCTGCTTGTGTTTTAATGAGGGAGACAACTTGTAAATGAACTGGTGCCAGATATATACAGACTGGAAGAAGGTCATCTTTCTCCCTGCTCCACCATGGAATCCAACGGGAAGCTACAAACTGAAAGGAATGGGAAAGGATGAGGGAAAGATAAGCCCAGAGATGTCTCTAAACTGATTGTGATTCAATGGGGATGCCTCTTTCTTCCCAGTTCATTCCAACTTTCCTCCCAGTCAGAGGCTGAAGACTCCTCTCCCTTCCTTCTTCAAACTGGCCAGGCTGGTTTTGGTGCCAGGGAGATACTGGGGCCACAAACCTGAGATGCTTGGAGCTTGGAAAGGGTGAGCCCCCTGCATAGGCTCCCATTACATCCGGCTAACCTGCTAGGTTCGCTCACCTGCTGCTGCTGCTGCCACCACTGCCACTCCCTGGGCAAACAGGGCAAGGCTGAACAAACAGCCAGAGGAAGCACACAACCCCTTAGGATTAGCACCCTCAGTCTCCTCCCTGGGGCGGAACTCCATCTTCTGGCCATCTACTTCCTCCCTAAGGCTATAACTGTTTCCTACTCTCACAGACTCTTTCCTTCCCCCCCAAAAGTCCTGCCCTGTCTAGAGGTAACAGTATCTTCTCTCAGTCAAGAAACTATATCCTTCCCCTTAGTACAAGTTTCTCTCCTTCCTCTTTTGGTTTCATCCCTTAGCCAGTCAAGGTGGAAAAATGTTTGGAGCCAGGCCCCCAGAGCAAGATAGAAGCATAGACCAGAAAGGGAATTTCAAGGGTAAGAGGGGCAGTTGACATTAAGTTCCAGGAACCTTGGGAGTGGAATCATTTCTCATTAGAGTCAGGACTGGTGGGGAGTGGGGTGAGGGCAGGGCAGGGCTAGTTCGGGGAGTGCTTCTGGGATTCCCCCTACATTTTGCCTTGGTTTCCCTGAGAACTTTACTTAAGATTTCCTTGATTTTAAACTCAGTTTTTTCTTTTCTTTTTTTTTAGTGCTCCCTCCCTAAGAGGAAGAAAGATAGTCCTTGCCAAATCTATCTCCCCTTGCCCGTTTTCCTCGATATTTGGTGCTCCTCTCCTATTGGCTGCAATCAGCCTTCTTTGTAGTAATAGAGACAAATGCCCTCACCCCAGGGATGCTCATGCTGCCAATGGGGCTGGCTCCAACTCACTGATGTAGAAGTAACAGAGGCAGGGACACCACCCCCAAGGGCCTCCTGCCTATCTCACATCCCCACTTGTTCCCAGTCCCAGGCTAGCTCTGGTGGAAGGGATGAGAGGGAGGGCGTCCAGAGGCTGAAGTGCCCAAATGGACAGAGTAATAGTCAAACTTTAGGGCAGGTAGGGCCCTCAGGGGATCACCTGGGGCCAGGCTAGAGGCTTAGTTCCGGAGCTTGGATCTCTGCTGTCCTCACTTCTGAGTGGGATCGGGATTTGGCCGTACCTCCCACCTCTCATGCACGCAGCCAGCGGGGTTCTGGAGATATGGATACCTTTCACCACCACCGATAACCAGCCCCTGGATTCCTTAGTCCGTTTGTGCCACTTTGATAGGGACAGCGCAGGAGTTGGAGACAATTCCCCCTCCCTCAACTCCATCACAGTTCAGCTAGAGAACAAAGGCATTGCCTCCAGGGTAGAGCCTTCCCCAGACAAGTGCCCAGGGGTCTCCATTCCATCTCACCTGCGGCAGGCACAGCCAGAGTAGTGCCAGGAGGCAGAGCGGGAGGCCAGCCGTCTCCATCGCGTTGGGCACAGCGGGTGGCGTTGGCGGCTGCTGCCTGCGTGCCCGGCTGGCATGCTGCCCACCACCAAAAGGTGTGTTGGCAGGACCGGACTCGGAGCGCTTTGGGCCCCCAGAGGTGGGAGGGGCGGAGAGCCACCTCCAGCGGGGCGGATCTTGCCTTTGGCACCCGCCCTTCATCCCCAGACCAGGCTCTGAGGCCACTGGCCCGTCCCTTGAGGGAGTTGAGTAGGAGGTAAAGTGCGGAGTGGAAAGGCAGGAGCGTGTATGTCAGTCTGGGGGACTGGAAAGCCAGGCACGGACCTCCGCCTTCCCTGGGAGGCTATTGCTATGGCTGAGTTGGAAATAGAAAGCTGGACTTTGTCTTGGAGTCGGGAAGACTAGTTCGTATCCCCGCTTCTGGGGATACTAGCTCTACTTGGTAGCCCAGGTGTTTCAGGGATACTAGTTGCACTGCATAGCTACCTCCCCGGGTTTGGGGAGGAGGAACATACATGTCAGTTACCAGCTGCTGTGGGCAGGGTTGCCCCCTCAGGGCTTCCCAGAGAACTATTTGTGGAGCCATCACCTTACAACCTTCTCTTCCAGACACCTCTCACTGGCAAATTAGGGGTGAGGGGGTCTGGAAAAGGCCAGTACAATTCTTCCGGTCAGGGGTAGTAGTGCTTGATGCCAGGTGAACGTGATGAGCAGCAATTCTACCCAGAATCAGAATTTAAAATCACCATTACGGTAAGCTGTCACAAACGTGCTTCTTCTAAAAATGTTGATGGGAAGAAAAGAGGTAAAGCGAAGTAAATCACCTGATCTGGGGAAGGGGGAGAGAGAAGATCGCTAAGGGAAGGTGCAGAAAAGGAAGGAATGGGGGTCAATTCAATAAACAATATGAAAACGCTCCTACCCTCAAGTTTACAGTGTACATTCGAGGAGATAATAGGAGAGGTCAAGGGAAAGGGCCCGGGGAATCAGGAAGGGCTTTCTAAGAGGCAGAGGTGAGGAGGGGGCCCAGGCTGAGCCAAGGTCCAGATGCAGGTGACAGAACAGGGAGTATGGGAAACAGCAAAGAAGACAGGTGGCTGGGAGGGTGAGAAAGAATAATGGGAATTAATTCTGGGAAGCTGAGCTGAGCCAAATTGTGAATGACTTTAAATGTCAAGCAGTTTGTTGTATACTAGACAGGCCAAAGGGAAATCAATCACTGAAGAGTCCTGAGAAGGGAAATGATGTGGTTGGATTTCTATTTTGGAAGTCATTCACAAGATACTTTGGGAAAGGTAGAAAGCAGTTTAAGGAGGAGTGCAATGGCTTTAAAGAAGGCTATTGCAAAAGTGTAGCTGCTGAGGATCTCAACAAGAGTGGTAGGCCTGTGACCTTACAGAAAGGCACAGTTTTAAGACAAGACTAGGTAATTTATTGGATATGGGAAGAGAGGGAGAGTGGAAACTTAAGGAAGGAGAATAGATTGTAAATCTGGATGATTTAAAAGAAATGGTATTTTCAACAGAAAGAAAGCTGGAAGAAAGGCAGTGAAGGTAACACCGTAGATGCTAACAAAAAACTGAAGTGATCTCCAATGTGTCATTGGTGAAGGTCTGAAGCACAGAAATGAGAGTAAATGTATATTAAGACAGGGGAGTCACCTGCATAGGGATCTGTGTAAAGGCTGCACAGAGCAGGTGTAGGGCAAGATATGGATGTCAACTCAGAGTGGTCATACAAGTATGTGAACCAAAAGATGGTAGTTGGAAAGGGCATCTATTTGAGAAAGTCAGTGTCAAAAGCTACAGGGGGCAAGAATAAAGGGCAGATTTAGCAATTAAGAAAGAACTGGTAATTTTGGAAAGAGCTATTCTGGGTGATTGGTGCAGCAGGGAGGCAGAAGTGAGATAAGTTAATGGAAGCAAATGGTTTAGGTCTGCTATAGGAATGTGGCTGTGGAAATGAGAGGACTGGGGTATATAGATGTAAGAATGATCAATGGTCTTAAAAACCTGAGCAAGGAAAGAACCTGGAGAGATTAAAAATAGGAAGGGATCAACACAACAGGTTCGAGATGAGATCAAAGGACACAAAGTAGAAGGGGCTCCTGCTGACAAAGGACTGAACTCTTTTAAAGAATGAGGTCAACAGTTCTGAGATGCAGCAGACAGAGCAATATTGGACAGCTATTTTTTTTCAGTGAAGTATGTGATAATTCTTCAACTGAGGAGGGACTGGGTGGTTTAGACTCTTGAGGCAAGGAAAGCAAGTTTGGAGTAGTAGTTTATGGAGAATTTGATGGAAATCAGGCATTGTCTGGGATAAACCAGTTAACTGTACAGAGGTCAGGTACTACCAAAAAAAATCAACTGGACAGTACAATGTCCAGCTTTGTCCACAAGTTACAGCTGACTGGCAGGAAATGACCTATTAGAATTGGGTTCAGAATCAAGGGACACAGTATGGTTCTATGGTTCAAGGTCTATATCACCCTTCAGTCCAACCTGGTCAACAACGGTCACAGAACAAGAGAGTAGGAAGCAGATGCCCCCCCAAAAGGAGAAGGCACTATAAAGGACGAAGGCTAAAACCCTGAATCTTAGTGACTTAGTTATTTTCCCAGGCACCAGCATCTACTTAAGGGCCAAGAGAAGGGGAAATTTTGGCCGTGGTCCCTAGGGGCTTTTCACCATTGTCTGTGTTCCCCGTCACTAATCCACCCAGAGGTACCAAGTCTCCTCACCCATTTGCTTCACTGGTTCTTTAGTGCAGATGCCCCATCTGAATCCTGACTACATGCCCCGTTTTTTGATACTGCTACCTGACCAAATCCATCCTGTACCCTTCCTTTTCTTTGCTACTCTCACCATACATTCCAGATCACAAGAAGGTTGTTTTCTAGAGTTTATTTATAAGAGAAAAGAATACAGACTCAAGACAATTATCAGTACATGAAAATGAAAACTACCATAGATCATGCAATATCTAAGTTTTTTCTAACCTAATCTTTAAAGTTCTCTAGGATGAGAATCCTCTTTGAGAGGATGCTAGTATACTGACTATATTCACGGCCCAAGATAGTTCGATTTGCTAACTTTTGGTCTTTTTTTTTTTGGCAAGCCCAGGCTCTGTCAACTGGGAACCTCCCGATGGCATACGGCTGGCTTGTTGTACCCTATTTTTCCATACTCCTCTTCCCCCCTTCACCACCACCCTCCAATCAGTTATTACATCTGCTCTAGATATAGTGCTCAACCCAACATCATTCACTCCTAAGTTCACAAACGATCTCTTCCTCTATAGGCAGACAAAAGATTCAGTCACCAGTAAGAGACAGAATTAGATGAGGCTTCTTGTCCTTGCTGACATAAATCTCAAAGTTTGGAAGATCCTTCAAACATCTCCAGCTTTCTTTAATAACCCCTTCATAAATCCGCCCTTCTTATGACAATCAAACTTTCTTGGAACTACTGACATTTTTCACTTGACCCACCTTGGGAATTGTCGAGTTGTCTTCCACCTACCCTCCCCAAGTCCTAGGTTGGGCCCTCAATCTAGTATCTAGGATTCAGAAATCTGTTTCCCTTTTCTAGGCCCCCCTTCATTACAGATTTTCATCCTGTCCTTTCAACACCCTATATCTGTGCAAACTGAACAAGTATCATCCCTTGAATCTGTCCTTATCTGTTATCTACCTCCCATCCCTGAAAAGCAGTCACATTCAGAGTCTCTGCTTCTGGTAATAAAGTGCTCCTAGCCAGCTGGAGGAGTCCTGCTGTGGGGAAGGAAAGTGATTTCATTACAATCTGCAGACCAAACTGAGAACCTTTCTTAACCTTGGATAGAAGCAAGCTGGAATGGAGAGAAGTGCAGTGAGATCTTTAAACTACAAACTAGGTACTTTTAAGTCAAAGGCTGGGCATTTTTATGAAACTAAAGGTACCAAACTTCAATGCATCCCCGCGTTCAGATTATTGTGCAAAAAATATGGGAACAGAATGTTTAATCTGTAGTTATTAGCAGGCACCACGTGTGATTTCATTTACCCAAGTGGTCCAGTTTTAAGGGGTCCTCTTAAGGGAGAAAGGCATCTAGAGGAGAGGAAATGTTGCATTTCCCTTATATATACACCATATTTCAAGAAGGTATGGGAACCTCGGGCCCCTCCCCCCATCTTTCCTAGTAGTTATAAAATATGTAAGCATACGGTAAGTTGAAAAGAAACAACATATCTTGGAAGAATGTGTGGGGAGTGGGGGGGAAGGAGGATAAAAAGAAACTAACAAAGAGAATTATGGTGAGAAAGGGTCAGACAATAGAGATGGCTTTTCCATTTTAGCCAATCATAGAATGATTAGTAAACTAAAGAAATTGGAAAGGAAATAGTTGATAAAGTTTTATATTGGTGCAGTGGATAAAGGGCTGGGACTGGAGTCAGAGACTCAGATTCAAATTGGACACTTTACTAGCTGTGTTAACCAGGGCAAGTCACTCAGCCTCTGTTTGCCTCCGTTTTCTCATCTATAGCAGGGATAATGAAAGCACCCACCTCCTAGGGTTGTTGTGGGGATCAAAGGACATACTATTTGTAAAGCACTTAGCACAACGCTGGCCACACAGCAAGTGCTATGTAAATGCTAACTACTGTCATTATTAGTTTGAGGCTGTGGTATTTAGGACTGAAGGGATAGAGTATGGTTGACAAAATACGAGCACCAGGGGATCCTAGAAAAATCTAGCTACCTCTTTTCAATATGCAACCCCTTTAATTCTTCTGTTAGTACCTGGTATTTGGTCACCTCTTTCCAATTAAAAAAAAAAAGTGTCACTGATGCCATTTTTTGATCTATTCCCCTACTTACTTCCAATGAGCCTTGCAACAAAGAAAAAAAAAGTTAGGTAAAACCAACAACCTATTACCCATGTCTGGTAGCACATGCAATATCCTTACCCTTACCTCTTCACTAAAACCTAGCAAAAGCTTCTCACAAGACAGATTTCCAGAGCTACTGGGGAAAACTAGCCTGCTGTCAGGGAAAAAAGTCATGTCCTTTTATAAACTGTCCCTTGGGGCCAAGGGTGAGAATCCCAGGATATTCTTTAGGTTCAACAGTGCTTGAAACTCACCTGACCAAGAAAAATTTTCTAATCCCACAATGATCTCTTCTTTATTTTGCATTTCCAGTTAGTTCTCTTGTAAGCAGTATTGCACCACAAACTATGAGGGAAGGAGGGACTGTCACCTGAATTCTGTATTTCCTTTCCCTCCCCCAATAATCATTTAGTACACAATAATGCTTCATAAATGGTTGAATTATAGGTTACCTGGTAGTTGTTTCACATATATACACATTAAACACATTTTAGTGATCTATGATTTTAATTTTTACGTCCACCAAAGGGTTATGCACACAGGAGATGCTCAAATACTTGTGGAAAGAATTAAATCACAGGTCAAAAGCCCATTTCTTCAGGAAAAGCTTCAAAGATTAACTCAACCACCTCCCTTCTCCAATTCATTCTTGCAATTACTAGGAATGGGCTAGCCAACTTCAGAAGACCATTAAAAGTTAGTCAAGGCCAAATGATGTAATGTCACACTTGGAAATAAAGACCTTTGGAAAGAACAAGGGGAAAAAAAGTACAATTACCAGACGTGTGTCAAGTATACTCTATGAATAAAAGTAAATGAAATCTACTTGAAAGAAGTTATAAGATATTTTGAAAACTTGACTGACAAAACTGAGGAGGCAGACTATATCTAGGGAGGGAGTTATTTCTCCATCTTACCTGAAAATAAGAGTCAATAAATCAAATGGTTTTAAAAGGTCTTAAATATTTTCCCCAAACTAGACTGGGTGCAAGGTTAAGCCAATCTGAAGATAGGCTCGATTTCTACATGAGGGCCCCAAACATTTGGTTGGTCCTCTCTCCTCTTAGCACCTTGTCAGACTATAAACTCCACAAGAACATTATCAATTAACTAGGTATCCCAAGCATCTAGCAGACATACATTAAGTACAATAAATTATATAGTACCTATCACATGGATATAAACTTCCCTACAGTCTAAATAATGATCATGCTCCTATATTTATATATATAGATATAGTGTATTTCTCTTACTAGAACATGGTTAGTCAAAGCTGGCAAAAAGATGGCTCTCGCCCCATTTGTCTCCCTTGATGACTTGAATTGGACTCACTCAGTTGCTGGGAGAGTTTGATTACCAACAGAAGTACATCCAGTTTATTCCTCATTGTGGAAGATAAACAAACAAATCAAAGACACAGAATTAATTATCAAACTTTAATTGGTAAGACTAATCTTACAGAATAAACAATGAGATAACCAGTAGAGATTACACTTAAAAAATCCAGCAGTGCAAATCTAATAGACTAAATATTTTTCATTTACCCCCAAACAGGCATTTAATTATTTAAAAACAAAATAAAAATACCATCCAAGTGGTACTTATGTCTATTTCATTTTCAAATAATTCTGCAGCGGAAGTTCTTTTTGAGAAATAAAAAATAAGTTGCTTAGAAAATAAGAAAGCAGTCAAAAATCACAATCACTGAAGCCACACCTAGCCTAGAAGGTAAAGCCATCAAGTGCTGCATCGACACAGCTCTCCTGACCCCTTAACTTCAGAGGAACCAAACCTATCAGGAGATGAATTTCTGTAAGCCCCATGACACCAAAAGAAAAAAAAAATTCTCTAAGACAAGATGGATGAAGACCAGTGATGAAAAAAAAATTGTGGATGACTGCCCAAAGAAAGCCCACCCAGCACTGCTTAATTGGCACACCAAACACGGGAGAGGGAAGTTACGACACTATACTCAGGTTTGCTTCAATAGACATGTTTTAGAACTAGAAGAAAAAGAGTTCCTGTTGAAATATGGCAACTTTTTACAGATGTGGCAATGTGGGAAAGTTTATCTCTTTGGCCCTTTACCTGCAAAGCAGCAACTCCCTAAGAAGTCTATGTAATAATAACATCTCATTATATAGATGGAAGGCTTGGCTTTCTGCTAACCCACCTCGATAAGACTGCCCAAGCATTCCAACAAAGTGCATATTTAACTTAGTCCAATTTCAATTAAGATGTGCTACTGCTACCATTTGAGCAAGAGATTTGCTTAACACCAAAGAGCTCAAAATTCTACAAATTCTATAGTTTCTAGGCTGACTAAGCAAGCCAAATGAAAGAAAACGAAAAGCAGTCAGCCTTCAGCAGTGATCTCGGTATCTTGTCCTCTTATAAAATGTCCTCAACCCAAGGTTTTTTGCTTTTAAGAAGTAACACATAGGAGCAGAGGGTCAGACATCAATATTCTGGAAAGAACAGTAAGTCCAAGAAGCACATAAGAATCTGAAATGAATGGGACATCAAGCTGAGGGCATTTGGCCTCTCAAAGTATAAATGTGCTTTCCTTCCATTTCCAAGGAAATCTGCTTATATTACATAGCTTTCACTATCTTCCCCATCAATTAAGAGTGGGGAAGGGAAAGGTAAGGAGGCAAAATAAAATTTGAAGCCAGGATAGATTAAACCTTTCTCCTTTTCTTAAGGTATTACATATATCTCCCCACACTAAGGAAAATCAATTAAAATACAGGAAAAAACATTTCTCATCTAGATTTCAGAGCTGAGGGTGGGAGTGAGAGAAGATATAGAAATAATTCCAAGAAAGGAACTTATTCTCTTATGAGGGACTGTGGTTACACTTTGTATATAAATTTGATTAAAAAAAAATCCACTAGGTTGAATAAACCTGTTGAGGCCAGTCACAGATCTGATTTTTTAATACTTTTGCATGCCAAAAAGGGCATAGACTTAAATCAAACACCTTTTTCATGGCTTCCTTTATTGTCCCTGAGACAGATCTTTCCCCAGAGCTACACAGAAATCTTCATCTATACAGTTAGACAATCTGGCGTTTCTAACAAAGACAGGAACCTTTGCCATAGGCATCCTAAAACCTCTGGCTCTTAGGAACAGCTCCATATGAAAAAGGTGTAACTTACATTATTGTAAGATAATATGTAATAATTACTTCTGGAGGAAAAAGCACCATTTCACTTAAAAAAAAGACACACACACATACAGACCCCCTCCCCGCCAAAAAATAAAACCACTCATCCAAGCTTAAATTCTATTTTAGCGTACTGACCATAGGCAGACAAGCAGTTTGGTTATCAGGAACAGGGTAGAATATAGAGAATAACAATTTTAATACTATGGTTCAGCTGGATGGAGTCACACACCAGAGAATGGGCCATCGACAGTATAAAGGGAAACAACATAGGTGGTACCACTGGGGCTCTGAAAACATTATTTTAGGCAAATAGAATGGAGGAAAGGATTTTTTTTCCTAGAAGAGGCAAGTGAGGTGGGTTTAAAGGAAAATGCAGAGTACTAGACTGTAAGACCTGTGAGGACAAGGACCATATTTTATCTAAACTCCCTATCTTACTCAGTACTTAGCACAGTGCTCTACACTTAGCAGGTGGTTTTAATAAATGCTTGTTCAAACGATGTTATAAAATGAAGAAATGAATGCAATGGATGGAGGAAGTTAAAACCAAGACCATGCTAATGCCAGAATTCTAGCTGTTATGTTACCATTTGGTCTGCAGAGCTGTACAATGCAGCACTGATGGGCTGCTGAGAAGTAAGACATACAGACTTTCCTTCATATACCATAACTGTCTCCCTGCTAGGGAAACTGAACATTGATATACAATTTGATATATAAATGCTGCTACTTTCAAAGGATGGAAACAAAGTTTCTAAGAAACTTCCAACACATATACAATATTTATGCCCTTACTGACAATTAAATGATTTTCCTATACATTAAATAACTTAGGAACAACTGCAATCTAATAAGCAGCAGGTTATTCTTCCCGTGGGAGCTGGATGCCCAAACTACACATTGACATGAAGGGTACAGAAGAGTTCTCACAACTGGCTTACACTGCATAGTCATTCTCAGTCAAAAACACACACTAAAGTATATTCTACACGTTGAGAAGGGAGCCACCTAAAACCTGCAGGTTGCCCAGGGGCCTGCATCTGATAGGAGGGAATTTCAAAGACAACAGCAAGGGAAGAAGCACAGGAGTTTTCCCTCTAGCTTCACAAGTTAGCAATCCATCCAAAGAAAAGGGGACCAAGTGTACCAGGAGCACAAGGGACGTTAAGTGAGAAGGGCAATTCTTGCGATGCTGGTCCAATGGAGTCAGTCTTGTCTTTTAGATTATCATCAATCATGGCAAGCACCTTTCCAGGACAGAAAGGGTCAGTGTGACTGAACCTGAGATAAAGGACACTTGAACGTAATGGCTGGTGAGCAGAGTGACAAAAAGGAAAGAGGAAGCACGGCTAAAGTTAGCTAGCCTTCCTAAGATTTTTTTTTTAAATGATGTACAAAGAAAAATAGGAATGTACCTGAGTTCACTGCCACCTGATGGAGCTTTATATGAACCAAGCCTGGTTCTTTACCCCAGGGGCCAAATGAACCAGCACAATGGAGCGATAGGCCATGTCAGAGAAAAACCTCCAACTGTTCAGGACTCTTGGTGCCCAATTCTGCTATGAACTGTCATAACAATGGACTGGTCACACCCAAGATAGTCCAGGAAACTTTAGGACTGCTGCTCAATTCTGTCAGCCATTAAAAGGTGGCAGCTGACCTGTACATGGGAATCTGGAACCTCAGAGCAAGATGTTTTGCCAAGAGCAGTTGGTTTTCAAAAAGAGAATGAGGGATGGGAGTGATTTTGGGGTCACTATGCCCTGAAATGAGCATCTGTAGAATATGATGCTTAAAATCCAATGGTGTATCCCCTCCCACCCCCCACTGTGTGATCAGTCAGCATCACAACAGAAAGAACCAAAATGACCGCAGGAAATAAAAAGTGAAGGGGTAGTAAAACACAGAAAAGAAGAAAAATAAGTCATCTTTGGATTTACAAAAAGAAAATTAAAAGCTCAATTTTTCTTGGGGGGAGGGAGAAAGGTGAGAGAGAAGGGAGGGTTCAGGTCAAACCTGAATCGAAGGCCAGAAAAATATGGCTTACTAACCCCCCCAACTTTGCATACCATTTACAATTTATATGTAGGAAAATTAAAAAAAAAATGTGCCTCAAACTGTCATAACAAATCAGCCCAAATTAACCATTTGCAACCAAAGATTTATGAAAATATTTTTTTAGTTCAAATCACATTAAAAAACCCAGATACATATTTTGATCATTTTGTTTTAAACAAAATTGGCAGATCTACTCTCAGAACACTTAAGAGTATTCCACACAAGGCGTTCTGAATTAAGATTTATTGATTTCCACCGTATTCACTTTAAATATGGTTTGAAGCTGACTGAAAGGAAGGGATTTTGCAATTTTAAGTTAAAAGTAAACTAATGGTGAAAGTACATCACCTCTGGCTTCAGTCAATATCTCCTCAGATTTGAATTAATAAAAGTTCCAGGACTATGAAATCCGGGCATGTTGCAGGCCTCTCCCAGCAATGTCCTTCACTTTGGGTCAGTCTCCTGTGCCAGAGGTGAAAGTGCTTTCAAAAATACTGCCATTTTCCCAGCACAGTGTCTTTGATTGCATCCACATACTGAGTTGGAACCCAATACACCCAGTAGTAAGAGGCTTCGGTGGGACCCAACTGAAATGCCTGAAAGGGAAAAAGGAAACCAAGCAGTACTTCAGAGCCAGGGACACCAAAGCAGCAGGATCCTAACACATCGTGGAAAAAAGAGTTTTCTCACTATGCACTAACACTGCAGCAAAATTCAAAAAGGGCAAATTCCTTTAGACCTGTAATTCAATATTCCAGAAGAGTCTCTTTTGGTTAGAATAAGAAAGACAGAATTCTTGGGTCAAATATAATGTTCAAAGCAGCAAGAAAAGAGAAGAAAACCTTAGGATTTCTCCATGGCAACATACTGGATTTCTAGGTAGGGATAACCTATTTGGTATCATTTAAGTTAAAAGCTTGTAAGACTTCAAGCCTTCTTTGAAATGCTTTTGAATGTTAAAATAGTTCATTTAAAAAAATCACCTTCACTACAAGACTTTAAAAGCTACAAAGGGCAGTAGTTCTAAGTCAATTCTTTGATAAGGTGACAAAGCTAATTTGTAGCTGTAGCAAATCACTGGCCAAAGGTCAGGGTGGGGGGAGAGGGTGGATACCAAACGTAAGGTCTCTACTCTTCTTCCAGTATTGTGGTGGCGGTGAAAGCTGGAGGAAGATAGAAGGAAAGCAGAAAGCACTCATGATAAGGCTGCCTCATTACACGCTGGAGATACATTTTTTTCTTTTCCTTAGAGTGAGAATGCAGCCAGGTTGATTTCCCTATTTTCTCTCCACTATCCTACAACAGACAGATCAGCCATGAATATGAAGATTCCTTACTGAACCACATGTATTTCTTTCCTTATTCCTTCAGAGGGATAGGGGCTAATGTTGCTACATTTATGATATGACAGCTGAAAGATCCTAAACAATATCCACAATTAAAGCAAATGAAAATTTGTAGACAAAAAAAAATAAAAACCTTCCACTTACTTTGGTCATATCCAGTGACAAATGCCCAAGTAATTTAGAGAAAAAATTATTTAATGTCAGCCTTTTCTCTCCCCACCCCTGCCCAGACCAACAATCTCCATGAAGAAAGTATAACATGGTTCCATAGTCATTATTCCAATGGCCCTCCCTCAGATCATTTCTGTGAAAAAGCAGGATTTGCCTAAATTAGTCATACAATGACTTCAACCTTCACTTCAGTCAGTGTAGTTTTAGTTATTTATGATTCCCTCAAAGAAACTCACTTGGATTCAAGAAAGGATTTTGAATTAGTATCTGGATACAAAAGATATGGACCTAGTCCCTCCAAATCACATGAAAGCACACAGCTATGCATTTTTACCTTATACAGCCAAGATCACCGTTCTCTGAAGACTGCAAAAAATCAACTCACCTTAACAGCATTGCAAACAGCTGACGGCCTGGAGTATTTCCTTATACCAAACTAGTATTTTATTTTTGGCTCAAACTTGAAAGTGAAAGTTCCCAAGCCATTGCTACTCATGTTCATATCTATTTATTTGGTCTTAAAGCAAAGATGTGCAAATACAAGGGTTAATAAACACATATCCTAGGAGACAACTGGAAAAATCTGCCTATTCTATAACAGGACTCAATGCAATGTAGGGGAGAATATAGAAATGAGCTGCCCTGGGACAAGTTTCTGAAGCTGGATTACGTGAAACGTAAGGGAACCTTAACAGTACATTCTGAGGACTCAATTCTTTTTCTTTGCAGACAAAATTCCAACTGTCAATTTGGGTGGAATTAAAGCCTGAACATTCTGCTACTAAGCCAGCAGCTTACTTACCATCATGTGATAATCTTCATGTCCTTCAATAGGTTCACTGACCACATTTTTAATGGAGCCCATGGGTAATTTTTCAGTTCGCTCTAAGTTAAAAGGAATCATACTGATTATTAAATGGCACTCCAATTTCAGCAAATCTGACATATGATTCTTTAACTTGTGGTTCTTTAACCTGTGGTTCTAATACTTTCCCCTCCCTGATTGAGGGAAACTGACTATTCTCCACCCACAAAAGCTTGTCCTTATGGCCATTCTCTTCTCTATAAAGGTCAAACAGAACCTTTTTATCAAAGTATGCCTTATTTAGAAGGACCATTTAGAAAGAGAAAACTGCTTAGTGAACTCAATCTAAACACCAGATGACAATCAGGTTTGCCAATATGTATTTAGTCCATCTTAGTAAGAACAAGGACCAAATTTTCTGTTGGAATTAAATAAGGTTTGTAGTTCAATAAGGACTATATTTGCATGCTTATTGCATAAACCCAATGATGTGTGATGTGCTTTTACTGCCTGGGGCAGGCTTGGTTAGGGAGGGGAGGTAGGAACAGGTGCTTTATTAAACAGTTTAGACTGACACAGACCAAAACTTCCTAAGGAAGTTTCACTGAGGAACATCTCCCAATCATTTCTCCTCCTCCCACCCTTAAATCCTATGTTATTCTATTCAGAAATATACCCCAGGCAACTGCCTCCCATTCTTCCCCTGCTTCCTCCCTACCCCTGACATGCACACACACATTAAAAATTACCTTAAAAAATCTTTCAGAGTTCATGTAGCATACACCTGCCAGATACTATGCATCACACATGGGCCAAAGACGTTTTATGGCAATTTTAGGAATGGTGGTCAAATAGGAGAAAAGAAGAGGGCAGTGAGTGGCAACTGGAGTAAAATGAGGCTATACAAAGGTAAGCCAAGTAAGGACAGGAGCAAGTAGGATGGCCGGAGAGGAAAGGCACGGCAGAGAAGACACATAATGGCAGATAGGTGGTAGGATGAAACAACAGTAAAAAGAGACCCAGGGATGCTGAGTACGTATAGACAGAGAGACACAAAACATTCATAGGACAACTGCAAATGTAGAGACAAAGGGAAAAAAGACAGAGAATGACTCAGAAGAAAACTTGCGAGTCAAGAGATCTGGGTTCTAAGTCCTGTTACTAATTACCTGTGTGCCAGTGGAAAAAAGTTACTTTGGACTTCAGTTTCCTCATTTATGAAATGAATGGGTTAGAACAGACAACCTCTAAAGTCCATTCCAGTTGTAACATTTTATTATTTCCATTATCTAAATTAGTTACTACAACATCTAACACATTCTTCCCTGAAAAAATTAGTAGTGGGGCTCAGATGTTACTCAATGGACTAAGTCGAATTAACACTGGACTAGGAATCAGAGAATTTAGGTTTGAATCCCAGTTGTCTCTTACTGGGCATGTGACTTCCAACAAGTTACAATTTGAGTCTAAGGTTCCTCATCTGTAAGGTAGGAGTTAATACTTGCATTACCCTATCTTACAGGGCTGCTAGGAGGAAAATACTCAATAGATTGTAAAACTCTACATAAACTTAAGTTTCTATTCAAAGTGAGACAGTGCTGTAGAGTGGATAGAGCTGGTCTTGGAGTATGGGAGAGGTGGTTTCAAGTTTTGATTCTGACATACACTGGCCAGATGACCCTGGGTACTCACCTACCCGTTTCTTCATTGGGGAACTTCCTATGTTAAGGAAATCACAGTTCTGAAGGAAAGAACTATCAAGCCATGCTTCAGAGAAGGTCAGCTGTTTGGGGAGTTACCCTCGATCAGAAATCAACAGAATGATGATATCCAGCACTCAGCCTGATGTCCAGGCTCAACTGGATCGAAATCCAATTATCTTCTGCTGGGGAGTTTACAAGACGGGGCAGATGACACTGTACGTTACTTTACTGTCCAGAAGAACAGGTAATAATGTAGGTAGCTCTGGAAGGCTTATGTAGCACAGCATTGGACAAGGGAACTCGGTTATGATCTGACTTGACATTAAATGAAACTAGAAGACGAGTAAGGCTTGGTCTGAGGGCATTCATAATAGCCCAAGCAGGGTCCTATGTGGCCCTCTAGTGCCTCTCTTTCGCTGAATCCAAACTTCACAAAACAAATCCTCTTAATAAAAGGATTTGTTCTGTACAACTGTTCTTCTCTATAAAGGTCAAACAGAACCTTTTTGTAATAATAATGTACCAAGTATGTCTTAAAGGAACTGTTTAGAAACAGAAAACTGCTCATTTAGCTCAACTGAACACCAAAGAAGTTTCAGGTTTGCCAATATGTATTTAGAGCCAAACAAAAGACCTACATATCAAGGAGCCAGAAAGTCACATATGACCTTGAGACCACAGGTACCCCACCCTTCATGGTCACCTTCTTTAACAAAAAGTGGTTTTCAGTATCCTAGGGGGTCTCCTAGCCTCTTCCAATTTTCTCCCTTCTAGGACAGCTAGGAGGAGAACTACTATGGGATAATCAGTGTTAAGAGGGATTCTTCTTTTATCTACCTAATGATCACCTCAGCAAAGACACAGTTTAAACAGAAAAGTGCTGATAACTGATAGTAGCAGACAGATAGTGCTTTAAGTGTTCAAAAAGTACTTCTTACAAAGCCTCACTTGACTCTTACAGCAAAAGTAGGTATCACCCCCATTTTACAGATGAGGAAACTAAAGGCTCAGGGATTTTAAGGGACTTGTCTATGGTCACACAAACTAAGAGATGGAAGCAGGATTCAAAGTCAGTTCTCACCTGAATCCAAGTCCAGAGTGCTTCCTGTTATATAGTACAGTAGTCTTACTCACCTAGTAGGCAATTTAATAGCCCTTCTAGAAAAAGAATCCTTAATCGGAAGGCACTAACACAAGATTGAAAAGATAGTAAAAAAGGGTACAACTGAACATAAATGTGTAAAGGAGTAAATAAAACATCGAGGAATATCTAGAGTATAGTAAGAGGGGTTAGTTTAGAACAAGGGTCAGATGTGCAACAGAAACAATTTGATTCCAAAAGAAATATGATGTATGTCAAGATTACCTTTAGTGCCAATCCACAACTGGTCTTGTTCTAACTTAAAGGTGAGTCTCACTTTTCCTCCTGTCTTATTGTACATGCCTGACAAGGGTACTGTTGGCAGTCGTTCCTGGAAACGTAAGAAAACTTGTAGCAGTAAAGCCTGTCATATAGATAAAAGGAATAACAAAGAAAGAACAAAACCATAGAATATAGGAAATAAAGACTTCCTTCCCTGAACAGAGAGGGCAAGAACTGGAAGGAATATCAGAAAACCAAACATAGGAGGCTGGTCACAAGATTTCAGTATGTTCATAATGGGTCAAAGGGCTTTGCTTACCTGGGCACCCTTAACAGAAGGCATCACATCTTCAGGTTTCCCTTTATCTAACACTTTTCTGTGTTGCTAGAACATAAATCAGAAGTTACAATGCAGAGAAACATGTCTGAAGTGAGGTATATACTTCTTCACAACCATTACCATCCCCAAAATGTGAAAATCTATTAGTCTGAAATCAATGGATGAGTCAAAAAAAACTCCTTATCCCAATATTTGGTTTTAAAAGAACTCCAGGTAGTTGAATTCTTGAGAGTAAGCTTTTTGTATTTTTTTTCAATTTTACACACACACACACACACACACACACTCACTCACTCACTCACTCACTCTCTCACCTCAGGCTAAACAAGCATATAAAATGTGGTTGAAACAAATACAGGAGGACCAACTGTAGCATATCAATTCTAAACTCTCAGAAATAATTAAAGAATACTAAAAATAACATTCTCACTTGATTAAACCTTTAAAAGTAAGGAGAAAGTCTCCTTATATGTTAAATTCTTTAAGTCCATGGTTGAATGTTTCTCTCTTGGAAAGTGATTTGTATCTTTTTTTTGAGTGGGGAGTGGTAATGTTATCACAAACTGTGGAGGCAGATATGATGGCTTTAATCTGAAGTAAGAAATACTAACCTACAGCCTGGATGCCAGAGACAGCCCTACCCTACCAATACTTTTAAGGTTGTTTCCATAATGCTTATTTAAATACGCCAGAGGACATAATCCTCACCAGTCTCCTAAATCATCTTTCTTCCTCTAGTACTTAAAGGTCTTGTACGGAAGACCACAAAGAATCTAACCCTAACTATGAGCAGCAAGAAGGCCAGAATAATCATTTTCAATTCCTTTCCAGTTTTCCTATGAGCTTGACATCAACATATTCTTAAAGATATGACTTGTTCTAATTGAGTGCTTTAGAATTGGTTATGCAGATGTTTTGCATTATAAATTGATTTTTTCTAATTGTAAAGATACTTCATGGGGGAAAAAATTGTGATCAAACATAATTTCTTGATTGTTGTCAAACCAAGTTACTTAAATTGAAATTATTTTCAATTTTTTTTTTTTGGTAAATAAATGAAACTAAAAAACAAACATATTCTTAAAGAGGGTGAAAAGTAGTCCATGGGTTGGATTCCTCTCATTAGGTAGTGTTATGCCTCATAACTTCCAACAGAAGAGTAAGCCTATATGTTAATAGCGTGAGTGAATCATGCTGTACTTGTTCCTTTTGAAGGTTACACTATGGGGAAAAGCTTTAGGCTTATTAAGTCAGCGTCAGAAACACAACCCTTGTATTTAAGAGCACACTGTGCTCACAAAAAATATGACATGTTAAACATAAACAGAATTAGGGTATTAATTATCAGGACAGTATATATATGCTCATGCATTTACACATTTGCACAGCAAGAAAAGATGCAGAGAAGACCTTGGACGATAAAATGAGAACTAGGAGAGTGCAGGAGGATTCAGGACAGACAAAACATATCTAAATGTAATTTAAAACGGCCTTTTCCTGTCAGTCTAACAATTATAAAGGATAAAAAACTTTTGGTTGGTCAGGTAAACAGCACAATGTACATACATTTCTAAAACAAAGTTTCATGTGCCTCTTTACATACATCTGGAGCTTTACAAGTTATGTCTTACAGATATGAAAGCTATTATTTCTGGCTGCAAGAACTCTGGGCACACTTAATTCCAGCTGTTTGCATGCTCATCATCATGTAGATCGCCAACTCATTTTTTATAAAGGTCATGTCATGGTATTTTAGAAGACATTATTACCAACTCAGAGCTCCACAACATGGAATATGAAGTCTCCTTATTTTCTATGGTTAGTCTTTAGATATGCTAATTATAACTGATGAAACAAAGATACAAAACAATTTCAACTTTACTTAAGATCTACATGTCCAGAAGGTTGTTTCAGATTTCTGCCATGGACTATGGCCAAGAAAAAGCTCCTTCAGGGAAGGATGGAAGCCACAGGCCAGGCTCCAAGACAAGACACGAACCCAAATACTCAGCACCAGCACCAAGGACTAAGTCACCAACCTTCTGCCTACAAAGTGGCTCCTTCTTGCTCTCTTCAGCTTTTGCTTCTTGCTGTGCTGCATCTTTGGGTGTGTTCACTGCTAAAACATCATTTATTGTGGATCCGACCACCATAATCTTGGCACCACTGGTTACTTTGATTTCCCGTAATGTTTTCTCCTCAGGTAGAAGTCCCTTAAACATAACTTTCTGCATGGCAGGTGGTAGGCCTTAAGTATGGGAGAGAGGAATAAAATCAAGGGTGAATTTATTTGGATCTATCCAATTTAATTAGAATTTTTTTGGGGGGCTGGTGGTGGAGGAAAGCACAACCTGGTGATTCCATTTTTTAGGGAACTCCCTCCACCCATTAAGATTGGCATGTGGGGGCCACTTGGATAAAGTGTGACACTCAAAAATCAATAAAACCTGAGTTTGAACCCTGCCTTACATGCTGATGAGCTGTGCAATGCTGGGTCAGTCACTTACTGTCTCTGCCTCAGTTTCCTCCTCCATGATGTGAGGACTAAAAACTGTACCTATTTCTTGGGGGTTTGGAGTATTAAATGAAGCCAGCTTTAAAAAGTGAACTATAATTATTGCTAGCAAAGATTACTTGTTATAGAACAGGGATTCATAACCTTTTGGGGGGATGTCCTTGACAGCTCTGACAGGTTAAAACCTATAGACTTCTCAGAATGTTTTTAAATGCATAAAGTAAATACATAAGATTACTAAGGAAACCAACTATGTTGATATACAGACATTTATATATAGATACACATGCATACAAATGTATTTAGCCCCATGCACACACATCTGCTATACATTCTACCATCCAGAAATCCATGCCCAGAACCCCAGGTTGAAGAGAGCCACCCCAAGGAGAAGCTGCACTGCCCGAGGTCACCCAGGCCCTGCCAGCACGTGAAGTTTAACTCAAGCGCGACCTCCAGACACTTGCTAGCTACGCGAGCCTCTCTCTCGCGCTCAGTTTTTCCATCTGTAAAATGGGAAACATAGTAACAACTCCCGCCCCCGCTGCCGCGAGGATGGAATGGAACCCGGCCAGGTCCTGGGCAAACTTTAAAGCGGCTCCTCCGTACACGTGCGGCACCCCCCCCAGGGCCGGGCTGCCCCCCGCCCGCCCACCTGCCCACCTGTGATGGAGTGGATCTTGCGCTTCAGCTCGGCCCCCGTGCTGTCCAGGGGCACCCGCACGTCGTATTTGTTCTTGTTCCAGATGATCTTCAGATCCACCAGCTCCTTCTCGGTGTCGGCGTCGTCGCCGTTGCTGACCGAGGCCTGGGGACTGGCGATGCCCCCCTGCGTCTGGTCCGCCTGCGGGCTGCCCTTGGCCGAGGCGGCCGCGGCCGAGGACAAGGAGGGGGAGCAGGAGGAGGTCTCGGCCTCGGCGTCCACGCAGTTAAGCTGCAGCTTCTGGGCATCCGTTTCCATGCCGGGCTCCTCCACTTCTAAAGGCGAAACAAAACCCACCGGAGTGCGAGGCAGGGGCGGCGGCGGCCCTGGTGCCCCGGCCTCCCGCTGCTCCGGGGGGGGGGCCGGACCCGAGGGGGCCGAGGCATATCGGGGCCCGGCGCGCGGCTGCGGGCGGGACGCTGGGGGAGGGGCGGGGCCGACCCCCTGCCTCGCACCCCCCGGCTCCGAGCTGCCCGGGACGCCCGCCCGCTCCCGGGCTCGGGCTCCAGGACAGGGCCCTCGAGGGCAGTCCGCAGCACCGGCCCCGGCCCCTTTCCTCGCCCTCCCCCCTCGGGGCTCCGCCGCTCCCTTCCGCCCCTTCCTCCGCAGCCCCGGCCCCGGGCCGCCAGCCCTCCAGCTCTCTCTTCCCCGAGCTTGCCCCCCATACTCACCATCCGGGGCTCCGGCCGCCGCCATGATGATTGTGTACAACACCCACCGCAGCGAGGGGGCCGCCGGGAAACGCCGAGCAGCCCAGATTGGCCCCCGCCTCGGCCCGTACTCTCCCCCTCCCCACACACAGACGTACACACGCGCGCACACACACACAACACACACACTGGCACACACGCCCACCGGAAACAGGTGGAGGTTCCTATGGAGACTCACCAGCTCTCTCCGCCTCTCCTTTCGTTATTCCCCAGATGGTTGACGAAGGCCCTCCTGCGGTTCGGGCCAAAGGCGTGGGAAAGCAACTGCTTGGCGACGCTGGGTATTCCCCCCGAAACCGAGCTAGGATGCCCTAGGACTGGGAGAAATAGGACCCTGTCCTTTTAAAGGGAGGCTCCGCCTCCTCCAAGGGGAAGGAACGGATTGGCTAGCGCCCTGCCCGGAAGTGAACCTGTTTAGCCACGTGTGCATTCAGTCCCACATGGCGGCCCTGCTGCTGGGGCTGCTCCAGCTCCGCTTGGCCCGAGCGCCCTGGGGGGCGGGGCGATGGCGCGGGCACTGCGGGGGGCCTGGACCGCAGAGCTCCGCTGTGAGAGTCAGGTTCGCCCCGAGCCCCACAGGTAACTAACTGTCCATCGGTGGGGTTTCTAGGCTTAGCCCCTGCACGGTCCGAGGTCGGGGTGGGGGTGGGGGCAGAGGCAAGAGGGAAGAGGGAGGGACTGCGAGGAGGGGACGGGGTAACCCCAGGCGGATTGATCCCGGCTGCACCGTGTACCGCACTTTTGCCAAGTAGCTTTACATACCTGCAAACGAGCTTGTAAAGTATTAAGCTAGCGGAGGCCAAAGACCGTCCCTCCTTCCTCGTTGGACGTGCACTAGGTGCCTGGTTAAATGCTTGTTGAATGAACACTACATTCCCGTTTGAACCTTGTTAATTGCCCCGTGAGAAGGTTAATGTAGTCACTGACGTATCGCGTGTAAGGATCTTTTTTTTAAAGAAAGGGTTTTATTGGTTTTTTAAAATTAATCTTACTTCCCAGGACAACCCCCAGCTCTCAGAAGAAACCCCTGCTTGTGACAAATTAGGATAATCAAGCAAACAAATCAACATATTGACCTTGATTGAAAACGTCTATCCTTCCTGACCTGTGGTCTACCACCTTAGAGCTACTTAGAGGTGGAAGTCATGCCCCTTTGATGGGATGCCTGGGAAGTCACCCTTCGTCATTGTGTTGAAGAGTGCCCTGAAGTACTTCTAGTGGTTTTTGTAAATGAGGCCAGCTAGCTGTAACTTCAAAGTCAGTGACAGCTGCAGTAATTCTAATTGCCCACTTGTAATATTAAATCTATGAAGAAAACTTTCACATTATGTGGCCTAGGTTGTGTTTTTATGGATTCGTTTAAGGAGGTTTGCGTAGAGTGTGTCAGTTCTCATCAGATGGAACTGAGGCAGGGTTGAAACCGACTAGCATGTGGGTGTTATCTGAGAGTTGCCACTTTACTAAATGTGTCCTTGAACACTCAGCATTGAAGTCCGTGCTCTGTGCCAGCTGCTATCCTGGACACTGAAGATATTAAAGATAAAAGACTCCGAAACAGTCCTTACCCTGACCAGGGGAGGAGAACAACGTGTACAAATATAAACATTCATGAAATAGATACAAGATAAATTTTGGGGATGGGAGAAACACTGGAAAGATCAAGAAAAGCTTTATGTAAGACTTAAAAGAAACTAGGAATTCTGTCTAAGAAGTGGAGCAGAAAAAAGAGTGCATTACATGTATGAAGTACAACCAGTACAAAATTATGAAAATAGGAGACAGAGTCCCATTTATGAGGAATTTATTTAATGTCAGTTTGGCTGGACTGTGGACAGGAAGGGGAATAATGTGTAATAAGGCTGGTAAGGTTGTGAAGAGTTTTAAATGCCAGAGTTTGTATTTGATTCTAAAGGTAATAGGGAACAATTTACTTTGTTGAGGAGGGGAGTGACATAGTTAGACCTGTGATTTAGGAAAATCATTTTAGTTTCTGTGGAGAATAGAATGAGATAGTGAGATATTCAACCCAGGGATACCAAATAGGAGGCTATTAAAATATGGCTGTATGAGTCAGGGACAGAAGGGAGAGATGTTATGGAAATAGAAACCCCAGTTTTTGGCAAGTTACCCTCTGGGGCTCATTTTCCTCATCTGTAAAATGAGGGAGTTAGGCTGTGGGACATCTATGGCCCATTTCTGCTCTAAGTTAATGATTCCACAAACAAGACGTTTAAGTAGTTTGTTGAAGTCTTCCAAGCTACCTGGGCCTCAAGCTCCTTTTCCATTGCTTCCTGACCAGCCTTCCAGCCAGGCGTCTTGTTGTTCAGTCGTTTCTGTTGTGTCTGACTCTTCATTGACCCCATTTGGGGTTTTCTTGGCAAAGATACTTGAATGCTTTCCCATTTCCTTCTTCAGCTCATTTTATAGATGAGGAAACTGAGGTGAACAGAGTTAAGTAACTTGCCCAGGGTCACACAGCTGGTAAATGTCTGAGACTGGATTTGAAGTCAGGAATATGAGTTTTCTGATTCTAGGTCCAGCACTCTATCTACTGTTCCACTTACCTGCCCTAGGAAGTTAGGAAGACTAACCTTTATGGCTCAAAAATGCCACAGTTTTAGAGTATCCTTAATTTCAGTCCCCCATTTATTTACACAATTAAATTTTGTATCTGTATACACATAATTTTTAAATGGCTTTTTGGGTATTTTGTAGGGTCTTTCCATCCACTTGAAGCCTTATGGGCAAGCCATGGATATGTCAGAAGTAGTTGGTATGAGGCTGAAACAGCAGATTCTACATTGTTTTCATGGAAGAGAAAATCTGGGCATTACCCAGAAAACTTGCATGTATATTTTTAAGTCATCCCTGAAGACAGAATGAAAAGATATAACTTCGAGAGAATGAGGCACTTAGCCACTACCTCTGTCAAGGGAAACATAATTCTGATTTAATTGCATTGTATGAAAGTCTGACTTTGAACAAAATCACACTGATTTCAAGGCATTTTAAGTTTACAGGAAGGAATGCTTGTCATCCTCAGCTTTGTCAGATGTAAGTGATTTGACATAGATTGGCTGAATGAGATGTGTAAGGCTACTGATATAAGGAAGAGGATTTAAGAAGTTGATATTCAACAAGCTGGGAACATTTTTATTCCTAGTCAGAGGAACCCCTAGCCTCTCTCTTTTCTGCTTGAAGATACTGGCCTTTCTCCTAGTAGTCAGCTGGCTTGGCCTTTCCCAAAGTGAACTAGTATTATTTCTATGTATGACAGAATAGGGTAGAGGAGGAGTAGCCACATGTAGCCTTCTAGGTCCTTGGGTGTGACCTTTTGACTGAGTTCAAGTTTTACAGAACAAATCCTTTTATTAAGGGGATTTGTTCTGTGAAGTTTGGATTCAGTCAAAGGGCCACACTTGAGGACCACATATGGCATGGGAACCCTAGGATAGAGGATAGAATGCCAAACTTAGAATTAGGCAGACCTGCCTTCTCATACACCCTATCACTTACTAGTTGTTTGACCATGGACCAGTCATTTAAATTGTCTTAGCTTCAATTTCTTTGACTTTAAAATAGGTAATACAAACCTTGTTATCACTCATGCTTTCTCTACATCACTGACTTGTTGGATTCTGGTCCTATGAACATGCCAAACAATCAGCAACAAAGTGTATTCAGCTTTGAACCCAAGTACTGGGCTCAATGCTGGGGATACAGATACAAAGATGAAACCATCCCTGCCTACTCTCACAGAGCTTACATTTTAACAGGGGGAGACAATAAATACACATATAGGTGAGCACAGAATCGATATGAAGAGAAGAAGTGCAAATCAATCCAAAATAGGTAAGAACAAGGGGCTTGGTACAGGAAGAGTACAGTCATCCAGGTGATCAGGAAAAGCGGGGGATGCCCCCTAAGAGGGGAAGGTGGGAGGGGATGGCCAGTACAGAGGCATGAAGATGAGAGATGGAATATCCTGTGTAATGTAATGTAAGTCCGGCTTGACTGGATGGCATCGTGTGGGAGGTGAGGAATGTCTAATCAACCTGAGAAAATTGATTGGTGCCAGATTGTGAAGGCTTTAAAAGCTGTATAGTAGAGTTCCTGCTTTAAACTAGAGACAGCAGGGAGCCACTGGAGTTCAGTTGAGTAGGAGGATGGCCTGGCCAGACTTGTACTTAAGGAAAGTCACTTTGGTGACAGAGTTGTGTGGCCTGGAGTGGTGAGAGACTTGGGGCAAGGAGAACAATCAGGAAGTTGGTGCCATCATCTAGGGGAAAGGTGATGCAGGCTTGAATTAAAGTGGTAGCTGTGAGAGTGAAGAGAAGGGAGGTGAGAGATGTTATGGAGGTTGAAATGGCAAGGTGTGGCAGCTGATTGGATGTATGGGATGAAGAAGAGTGAGACTCCTAGGAGAATACTAAGATGATGAACATGGGAGATGCATGGTGACCTTTGATGGAAATAAGGAAGTCTGGAAGATGGGAGGGTTTGGGAGAAAGATAAGAAGTTGTTTGGACATACCGATTTTGAGAGGTGTCTGAGACATCCAATTTAAGATGTCCAGTAAGTGACAGGTTATGCAGAGGAGACTCTGGGATTGGATATGTTCATTTGGGAGTCATTTGCATAGGGATGCTAGTTAAACCTGTGGAAAATGATGACATCCATAGAGATACTATAGAGGAATAAGAGAAAAAGGGCCTAGAGAGAACCTTGGGGAAACACCCACCGTCCACAGTTAGGACGTGTGATGTGGATAATGAGCCAGCAAAAGAGACCGGGAAAGAGTGGTCAGGCAAATAAGAGAGCTGGGAAAGAAAAGCATAGAATAGGAAAACTTATAAAGTTGTGAGTGGTGTCAGATGCACGAGATGAGTTAAGACCGATGAGGACTGAGAAAGACCATCGAATGTGGCAAGGACGCGATCTTGGGTGACTGTGGGGACGCTAAGTGTCTGCTGAGCGCTGAGGTGGCGAGCCAAAGGACAACAGATTAAGGAGAGGAGAGAAAGTGAAGCTGCCAAGTTGAGATTTGTTCCCCCTAGAAGTTTGGCAAAGAAAGGGAAAAAAGAAGTAGGGAAATAAATTGAGGGGATGATGGGGTCTAATTTTTTTTTAAAGGAATTAAGATGAAACAGTGAATAGGGAGAAGTTGAAGAAGAGAGACATGAGACGGACTGAGAGAGAGGGGCGTGTGTGCGTGTGTCTGTGTTTGTGTGAGTGTGTGTGTGACTGTGTGTCAGTGTATGATTATATGTGTGTGTGTATGTGTGTGTCTGAGTGTGACTGTGTGAGGGTGTGTGTGTGTGTGTGTGAGAGAGAGAGAGAGAGAGAGAGAGACAGAGAGAGAAAGAGAGAACGAGCGTGCGAGCGCGGGAGCGCGGGACGGTGATTGAGGTTTCAGTCTGTTGGAGAGTTGGGAGCATTCCAATAGAGAGCCTAGACCTGGCGAGAAGAAGGGGTAAAGGAGAACGGAGGATGATTGATGGGAGGAGGAGCTTAGGTTGACTGGCCTCACCTTTCTCCAGAAAGTAAGAGGCAGGATCCTTAGCTTCTTGAGATGGAATGGGATAAGTACATGACTCTTGAGGAGGGGGCTGGGAAGTGAATACAAAGCACTGTCGTGCTTCATTGAGGGCCCCATTTTGTACCCAGCCAACATGATTGTTTGATTTAGCTTCAGCTCCATTTAGCTCCAGGGAAGTAGGACTGTTGGGGGAGTAATCCAGAGATGAGATTCAGAAAGAGAAGTAGCCAAAAGACAGGGAGAATTTTTGAGAGGAAAGGACAGTGTAGAATCGATGTGGGGAGTGATAGGGTACACATTGTACCGGGAGCAAGGCTAACGTCTTGAGAAAATTCTGAAGGCTAGGGAGATTAGAGGTCTCAGTGAGGGCCAAGCAGGTTTAGGGAGGATGAGGTAGGAGGGAGTTGGAATGATAGGAGGTTATGAGCAAATAGAAGTTTGTAGGAGTGTTGGGGGCTTTGAAAGCTTGGCTAGACTTAGTGGGCATCCTGTACGCAGGCACTGTTCTCGTTGTTCTCTGAGGTTACTTAGTAGCATCTCACTTTCCATCGGATTTCTAGATCTCTACCATAGACTTTGCTATCAGCTTTTCAAGTCTTGTTCACTTTTTCTTTTAAAAAGCAAACAAACCAATCTTGTTTTTCCATCACTGTCATCTTGAAACAGATACAACTGGGTGGTCTTTTAAAGTTACTTCCAACCTTAGCTCTGTGGTGCTGTGATACCTCTCCCCTTTCCTTCCTAGAAACCCAGCTCTCATGGAAATAAATGAAAAACAGAAAAAGGGAAAACAAAAGCAGTTCCACAAAACTAACATGTCAGCTGAATCTGACAGGACATACACTGTTTCCTATCCACAGGCCCTTAACACCTCTTCTTTCAGACCAGCTTGGTTATTGTAATGGCACAGTGTTGAGTTAGAATTTGGGGTTCCTTCCATCTGTAGTCTTTTTGTGGTCATTGTGTGTGTTGTTTTCCTGGCTTTGCTTACTTCACTCTTGTCCCTTCTTATAGGTCTTCCCATGTTTCTCTGGAATCATTATATTCATCACTTCTGAGGTTGACATAATATTCCGTTCCTTTCGCCTGCCACAGTTTGCTTCAGTCTTTCTCATTCGATTGTTGTCTGCTTTGTCCCCAGTTATTTACTACTATAAAAAAAAGTGCTGCTATAAGTATTTTGGCGTGTATGCCTAAGAAGATGGGCTCTCTGAGTAAAAATGTTTAGACTTTTTAGTCACTTGCTTAGCATAAATTGAAGCGTTTTTTCTTTCTTTTAACTAGGCTTCATGCATTTGGGAGGCCTACGAACTGCCTTGTACAACTACATCTTTGCCAAGAAATACAAAGGGAGTTTCATCTTGAGGCTGGAGGATACAGATCAAACCCGCCTGGTGCCTGGGGCTGCAGAGAACATTGAGGACATGTTGGAGTGGGCAGGTATGCCCTGGGGTAATACAGACAGCTTCCTCTAGGGCTCAGTAATAAAAGTTTTACTTTCCAAAGAAGCACAGTAGTAAGCAGGTTCCACTCTTCCATTCGGAAAAGTAAAATGGCCCGTGGGAGGTCTTCCTGAGAGCTGTGATTAAAGATGAGTGACTTCACCGTCACTGTCAGGAAGAAGTGAGAAGGATGCTGGATATGTTGGTGTCCTAGAGAAGGTCCTCAGGTTAGCAGATACCTCTCTGTAGAAAGGGAGTGAAAGAAAGCTCTGAAAGGCATCCAAAGTATTCAGCTCTGGAGAGACCTCTAACTTTGCCATTCATTCCCTGAGATCTCGGGAAGTTTCTAAAGCTATTTCTTTCTTTTCCCAGATATTCTACTGATGGGGAAAGGGAGGGACAGAGAGTGAGCAGGTGAAGGGAAGGGCCTTTTGGAAGAGCTGCCGCAGTGGACTGATTGATACTTTTGGCTGTGGGAAATGTCTTCAGTTTCTGGTCATGGAAGTGATGGTGTAGGGAGAAGATAGCACTAGGGAGGAGGAATCACAGAGGTCAGTGCTGTGAAACAGAATAGGTCTGACCACATAGGAATTTCTGTTTCATTCACTTAGGACTCCATGTGTTTTGCTTTTATTTTCTTTTCAGGCATGTTCTGTCTCAGCTACATGGTCAACCCTGTGAAGGCAGGGAAGTCTTCTTAATTTCCAGCATCCTCCCAGTGTTGGGGAGTGTTTGTTGATGTGGATATGAATTTGTTCTCTGGCACCAAAGAGAGGCAGATAGAGATGGGGATGTGTGTTTTGCCTGTGATTCTCCCAATGGGCTTTCATTCTCAGTCCTTTGGGTGGCTTCATGAGGGCTGAGCATTTACAGGCCAGTGCTAACTTCCTATTCCCTGTGCTCCAGGCATTCCTCCTGATGAAAGTCCTCGGCGTGGAGGCCCTGTTGGGCCCTACCAGCAGTCTCAGCGCCTCGAGCTCTATGCCCAAGCCACCGAGGCACTATTGCGGACTGGAGCTGCTTACTATTGCTTCTGCACCCCACGGCGCCTGGAGCTGCTGAAGAAAGAGGCCCTAAGGAACCATCAGACACCCCGGTACAAGTGTCCTTGAGAGCTGACCTCAGAAGGGATTGATCCTTTGTCAGTTAGCTCTTGTAGTGTGACATTTTTCATTGTATGTTTCTTTTATAAATAGATTTTTATTATATCGGTATCTTTTGTTTTTACATCACCTTCCTCTCTTCCCTCCTTTCCCATCTCAGAGAGCTATTGCTTATAATGAAGACTTTTTTTTAAGAGGAAGAAAAGAAAAAAATTTAGTAAAACCAGTCAACACATCAAAAAAAAGTCTGATGGTACATGCCTGTGTAAACCCATCCTTACAGAGGAGGGATGGGGGTGCAGGCTGTGGGGCAGGGGCAGGATGTCTTTCCAGCTCTCCTCTGGAGCCTAGCATGTTTTTTATAATTGTATAACATTCTGTTCTGCTTCTTTCCATTTCTGTGATCCTAGTCATTGTATGTTATGTTTCCAGATCCCATTTCTGTACATTTTCTTATGACATATAACCTAGTGTAGTCTAGCTGACGTTGATTAGCTCAGTTAAGGTTTCTTAGGCTTGTGGGTTCCTGGACTGAGAATATTTTCTGTGAAATTTCAATAGGTATGACAATCGGTGCAGGCTCTTGAGTCCTGAGCATGTGGCCAGGAAATTGGCAGAAGGTGCCAAGCCAACTGTCCGCTTGCGTCTGGAGGAGGGAGCTGAGACTTTCCAGGACCTGGTACATGGCTGGAACCGGCATGAAGTGGCCAGTGTTGAGGGTGACCCCGTGATCTTGAAAAGTGATGGTTTTCCCACCTATCACCTGGCCTGTGTGGTGGATGACCATCATATGGGCATCAGCCATGTTCTTCGAGGCAGTGAGTGGCTTGTCTCTACTGCCAAACATCTCCTTTTATACAGGGCCCTGGGTTGGGAGCCACCCCACTTTGCTCATCTGCCTCTGCTTCTCAACAAAGATGGCAGCAAGTTGTCTAAGCGGCAAGGGGACATCTTTCTGGAATACTTTGCTTCAGCTGGCTTTCTTCCAGAGACTTTGTTAGACATCATCACCAATTATGGCTCAGGATTTGCAGGTACTGTGATGATGGGAGACGGGGAGGCAGGACCTTTCTAAGAGTCTGAGAAGGCTCCTGGCTCTGCTCTGCAAAGAGACTTAATTACCACGAGCTGAGCCTGAATCCTTCGCTTGGGGCTGTGAATGGGAACCAGTGGGAAAAGCTGTATGAATCTCATCGATGTACTGAGAAGCAGCTTAGTCTGTCTTGGGAATCAACGTACAATGTAGAAAGGAGATCAAGGCTGACTGCTCAGGGGGAGTGTGCAACCCTGACAGGCCTGCATGATTTGCAGGGAACCAGATGGGAAGGACACTGCCAGAGTTGATAGAACAGTTTGATTTAACTGGGATCAGCACCCATTCAGCCCTGCTGGATCTGGAGAAACTTCCTGAATTCAACAGGTGGGTGGTATAGTCTAGATCTGTTTTGGGGACTCCATACAGAAGACAGCTCTTCCTCAGAGAAGAGCTGCTTTATGCCCCAGCTCAGTTTTGTTATTCCAATTGCTAGCTGACCCTGTGTTTGGACCAGACCTCAGGGTGATGAGATTTATTTATTTTAAACTTTACATATATTTTCAGTTAACAAGCATTTATTTTCTCTCCTCCTCACTTAGCCCATTGGGTGGGGGAGAACCCTTATAACAAGTATGTATATTTAAGCAAAATACATTCCTGCCTGGACTATATTGAAAAATGCATTTCATTTGATCAGATTACTTTAAGGACCTGAGAATCTCACTTCGTTGTTGGTTTTTTCCCCAGCTAGTTCATGAACACCATAATTTACCTATTTTGAATTTTGTTTATTAAATCTTTCAAATGGTCCCTTTCCACTGAAGACCTCTGGGTTCAACCATGATATAGATGTTTATTTTAAATTATTTAGATGAAATGGTAATAAGAGTCAATATATCAGCAGGGTGCTGTGTCTTCTTTATTGTGTGACTACTAGAACAGACTGCTTTCAGCAGGGCAGTAGTCCTGAACATTAAGAAGTAGAACTCTGGGCTCACTTTCTCTCCCTTGGTCTTTTTTGCCTTTTCTGGTTATTGCTGCTAAATCATAAGAAGGGTGGGTCTAGTATAGCCTGCTTATTGGGTGGAGGGGAGGGATGATCAACTGGTTGTGGGGTCCCATAGCTTTTCTGGAAGAAGGGGAAATAGTTCTGGGGAGGAAACAAGGGTGCTCTTCGACAAAGCTGTTGAACACTTGCCAGTGAGATTCAGGGCTCCCAGTTCCCAGTTGCGTGTTATTATTTTACTCATTCATAAAGGGGCCTCTCAACCTGCCCTTCAGGACAGTGACAAAAATCCTAGTAACTGGGACCTGGGATACACCATTTCCTAGGAGACCAGAAACCTGAAATTCTAGTTATATTTACTTGAAAATATCACTTTATTGTATCATCCTCATTTTTCCACCTGTAAAAAGAAAATGAACTCCTTTCTCCTCCCTTGGATCACCTACTGTGGGAGCATGGGCACTTCCTGTATGCTAATAGGCTTCTTTCCTTCCCCCCATCTTTTCCCTTCCCACTACCCTTACATTCCCTTTCTCTTGCTGGAGCACATCTGTAACTTGAGCTCTCCTATAGGCTGCATTTGATTCGACTGTTGAATGACAAGGCTCAGAGGCTCCAGCTTGTGAAGAAACTTCAGGCCATGGTGGAGGAGGTGTATGGAGAGCAGCTGGAGGACAGGAATGTCCTCAGTGAGGACTATATAGAGAGAATCCTTTTACTGGGACAGGTATGTACAGGTGTGCTTTAGTAGGGACCCAGGTAAGATAGGGTGTCACCATGGATGGTATAGTCCTTCCCCTTCCTCTTCATTATGCCCTGAGGAAATACAAAAAGCATAGGACCATTCCTTTTTGAGTGCCCCTCCCTGCCCATCCTGCCCAGATTTCCTTGGAGAACTCCTCCTGAAGTTTCTCTCTGATAGCTCTATAATTGCCTCTTTCCAATCCCTTTCTTAATAGGGGCGCATCAGTCGCTTGCAGGACTTGGTCTCACCAGCATATTCCTATGTATGGACTCGCCCTGCTGTGGTCCGGGCACAGCTGCAGACCATCTCAGGAGAAGTGGATGTGATTGCTAAACTGGTCCTGGGGTGAGTGTACCCACCTTCGCCTCTGGGCACTCATTCTTCTCCTTAGTCTCTGGTTGTGGGACTTAGAACAGCCATCAGCACATCAGGCAAATGGTGAAGCTCAGAAGGACAGGTTGATAAAGTGTCTTTATTTGTCCTGAAGAGCCTAGTCCAGACTAAACTTAGCCAAACATAACCTCTGAATATCTCTGGGACACACATGGTAAATAGAATAATTCTTGTGTCCTGGTTGGAGGCATTAAAGTTCAATGTTTGTGGCTTGTTCAAGGTTGGTGAGGAGGAGTATTCATTAGAAACCAGGCCCACTGACTTCCAAACCAGTGCCAGTCACTGATTTCTACCATATGGTTGTATTTCAGACGCTTTCAGTGACTTCTGCTCAGGCCAGACTTAGTGAACACACAATTGTTCAAAACCAGGAACTCTCTAGAAGTGCTTTCTGTCCCCTTTCTATTTTCCAGCCTCATCTATCACGTCCCAAACTCTCTTTGGACTGGCTTGTGCTCAAGTGTCTCCTAGAGAAGAGGCAAGACAATTTCATTTTTGTCTTTGGAGAGAGCGAGGAGGGAAGGAGAAGGATGGGGCAGGGAGAGAGAGAGAGATTGGTTAAGATTGATTAAGCCTGGCTCATGGAACAATTGCTTAAGTAATACTTCTTGAATTGAATTAAAGCCCTAAGGAGAATCATTTAAGGTAACTGGTTCATAGAATTTAAGAGGTCACCCCATCTATCCCCTCATTCTGTAGATAAGAAAACCGAGGCCCAGAAAAATGAAGTGATTTGCCTGTGGTCACACAGCTGGCTAGCTGATGAAGTAGGAGTAGGAATTAGGGTAAAGTCTCTTGATTTGTAGTCAGGTGTTCTAATCAGGTTGACAAGCATTTATCAGGTACTTACACTGTGCCCAGAACTGTGGCAAACACTAGGCACGAGAAGAATTCAATACACAAACACTAATTACAAACATGACGTATGTACATGGTAAATTGGAGGTAATCTCAGGAAGGAGGGCTAGAAAAAGGCTTCTTGCAGAAAATAGAATTTTAACTGAGACTTGAAGGAAGCCAGGAGACATGGATGATGAGGAACAGCCAATGAAAGTGCATTGATTTAGGAGATGGAGTATTATTTTGTTCAAGGAACGATGAAGAGGCCAGTGTCACTAGATCATAGGGTGTATAAAGGAGAGTAAAGTACAAAGAAACCAGAGGGCACAGGATATAAGGGATTTTAAAAGACAAAGAGAATTTTGTATTTGATTCTGGAGGTAATATCACGTCACAGGAGTTTATTGATTGATAGGGGAGCGATATGGTGGTGTGTGTGGTTTGTCCTTCATTCTTGAAGAGGAGTATAACATCAGGAAAATGAGGCTGTGACATGAATTGGATTTGAGTGAAGGAGGGCTGTGCAGAGTCACCAGCCTCACTCTGTTCCAGAGCCATTTGGGTCCAGTGGCCAGATAGTCATCAGGATAACTGGAAATGGCCCCACCATGGTTATATCCATACTTCAGGAAGATCCATTTTATAGCTGAGTGGATGAGGGGCTGGGATGGGGAGAAACTTGAAGCAGAGAGACCAAGGAGTTTAGGAGTTGAGGGGATGCGGTCCTTCACCAAGGAGGTATCAGTGTCCAGTCTTGGCCTCATTAAAGGGGCCATGCCCTGGCTATACCTTAAACAGGCCTATTCAATGAATGGGTGTTGCTTCACCCTAAGTGAGTACCTGCAAAGACTTTGGCCTAAAGGGCCCAAGGTCTCCCAGTGCATCCTGGTCATCTCCAGTCGTCCTGATGAATATCTGGTCACTGGATTCAGATGACTCTGGAGGAGAAGTGAGGCTGGTGAACTGCACAGCCCTCCCTCACTCAAAACAGAGTGCAAGTCATGTCACCATTCTCTGATGGCATGGTCTTCTTCGGCAACAAAGGACGAACACAAGCATCGTTCAGAGAGAAGGGGGAAGATCTTGGCAGCTGATTGGGTAGGAGGGGGATGACAGAAAGTGAGGGGTCACAGGATGACACCTAAGGTGTGAGTCAGGGAGGATGGTAGTATTTTCAACAGTAATAGGGAGTTTAAGAAGAGGGGAGGGGTATGGGAGGAAAGATAATGGGTTCAGTTTTGAATATGTTGATTTAATTAAGATATCCATGGGACATCCAGTTTAAGATGACCAGTAGATAGTTGGACATATGAGACTTAGACATGAGAGAGAAGTTAGAGCAGGACTTAGAATGGTCTGCACAATTAGATCACTGAGCGTGTCATGGAGGGAAAAGAGAAAAGGGCGCAGGACAGAGGCTTGGGGTCCATTCATGGTGAGTGGTTGTGATTTGGATGAAGTTTTAACAAAGGAGATTGAGAAGGAGCTAGAAAGGTAGGAAGAGAACCAGGAGAGAGTGAAAACCTAGAGAGATGAGAGTGTGAAGGAGAAGAGGGGGGATCAACAGTGTTAGAGACTACAGAGAGATAGAAAAGAAAGCGGATTGAGAAAAGGCCATTAGATTAGTCAGTTAAGAGATCACAGATAACTCTGGAGAGATCAGTTTCAGTTGAATCATGAGGTTGGAAGCCAAACTGCGGAGTTAAGAAGACAGTAAGAGGAGAGGAAGTGAAGGCATTGCTTTCTCAAATTGCTTAGTCACAAAAGAGAGGAGGGATATGGGAAGGTAGCTGTTACACTGAGGTATGCCTCAGAGGAGACCTTGTGCTGAATTACCTCTGCCATCTTTGCTGACTTTTGGTTAATCTCTGCTTCAAGTAATTCACCAGAAGCCTTAATCCTTTTGTCATCTAATTGACTCATTACTCTGCTCTGAAGCCCTTGCTGTATTCTGACTTCCTGGTGGTGTTCCCTTATATTTAGACTTGTTTGCATAGAAATGGATTCTTCTACTTCTCTTTGGTCACCCTGTATGTAGTCTACTGTTTCCTACTTTTGAGTAGACTAAAAACTCACAGTAGATTTTCTTTCTAGCGTGTCCCAAACTCTCTTTGTGACTGAATTGTGGTCAAGTGTGTCCTAGAGAAGTGGTAATTTTTTAGGGCTTAACCAGATTGGATTATATCATAGTATGTTTATTCTCAAAGTAGCTTTAAAGCTTGATAGTTACCATATTCTGCACTGTTGCTGAGTGAGAGTCTTCTAGGAAATTCCCTCCTACTCTGCATTCTTTCCCTTGGGCCCCTCTTTGAAGAGAATCCCTCAGAAATTTATGGGAAATCTAATGAATCAGTTGGGCTTCTTTTAGGTTATTGGAAACACCTGGCATATCTCTTACTCAGGAGGTGCTGAATCGAGAGCTGAAAAGACTGTCAGAGAATACGGAAGGTGTAGAGTATGTCAAAATGATGAAACTGCTCCGCATGGCACTCAGTGGACAGCAGGTCAGCTTGGCCCACTTCTTCTCAGAATCCTTTCCCTGGGCTCCCCACTAATCTTTTAAACTTTAAGTCCTGAGAAAGGCTAACTAAACCAAAGAGTTGTCCCTCTCTAACAGTGATGGCAGGTGGAAGATGTCTTCTGAACATTTAGGAATCTGATCTCAGGATTTCTTCTTTTTTCAGCGAGGCCCAACCGTTGCAGAGATGATGGTATCCTTGGGACCAAAGGAAGTTCGGGAACGGATGCAGAGGGTGCTCTCAAGCTAGGGAGAAGATTCTTAGGATGGATGCATAAAGACAGCTCATGGCCCACTTTCCTGGAAATTGGTACTGGGACATCAGGGCTGAAACCAGTGTTCAACAGGAAGTCTGTGGTATTAATGAGAGAACTACATTTCTGATTGCCCATGGGTAGGCATGGCGACAGGCACTATGTGTTGATAGTTCCTGCCTAAGCTTACTCCTCTGACCAATTACTGGTCTAGGAAGATCCCACCCTACCATCTCATTCCTTTCTTGGCTGTAAAAAGGAGCTACCTTTGGAACCCATTTTTCCATTTCCTTGTGTACCATATTATGTACCAGGGGTTTGGGATTGGTTCTTGGTTCCTGTAACTAGTTCCCATCTGAACATCTGAAAATGTTAATAGGCCTGCAGGTCCATGGACAGGACTCGGGATTTAATTGTCTGAGCTCTGATACTGTCTGTCCTTGTGGCCCTTTACTGAACTCTGGCTTGGATTTTGAACAATAAAGGGTGAATAGGTCTAGTAAGTCCTCAGAATGAATGAAATAGCCTAGGCTTAACTGGGAGGGATCTTGAAGAATTTCCCAACAGAGCTGGGGTCGGCAGGACTGAAAGGATCCTGGGATCTTAGGATAGGGTTTTCTGCTGTATTGCCTGTGCACTCCGTGTATTTTACAGACAGAGATGGAATGCTTTCCAAATCCTTGGAGTGGAATTACTCTTTCTGAAGTCCTTTATCTACCCAGAGATTACTCTTGCCCTCTTACTGGTGACTCTTGTCTTCTAATTTGGAAAAAAAAGGAGCATAGTAGGGAGGTTAAAAAAAATTATCATTTTTATCAGTACCTTTTGTTTTCAGTTCTGAATAGATTTCTGAATATATCCCTTCCTTGACTCGTAACCCATGAACCATCTCTTTCAACAAGATTTAAAAAAAGAATAGTTTAATAAAACTAATCATGTTTGATGTAATATTTGTAAAATATATAATATTTTATATCAGTATTCCTGCTTTCTTACTCCCTAAGAAAAGGAGGTGTATTTTCTCAATTTTTTTCCAGACCAAACTTAGTTATCACAGTTATGTAATGTTAAGAAAGAACTTTATATATTCTGTTCCTCCATGACAGCTAACAATAAAAACTCTTGGAAAGTCCCAGAAAGACTGTTAGCTTACTTCAGAGATGGGAACCAGGGAAAAACTGGGGCTACTTTCGGTGCCACAGTAGGCTAGGAAGCTGTATGTCAGATGCAACAGGTGGTACTGTGTGGCTTTGGGGAAGCATAATAGAGAAGCCACTTCATGGGGTCAGCAGAAGGAAAGAAGGGGTGAATTGGGCCTGAGATATATTCTCAAGGAATGATACCAAGAGGAGGACCCGTACCCGATCATCCTGTCCCTCACGGTCTCTCATCTTCCCCCTCTAGCTGCTTTCCTACAGCTTTCCCTAGAGTAAGGGTTCTTAACCTGGGGTCTGTGAACTAGTCTTTTTAAAGAATTGCAATTTTATTTTATCACGATGATGTTAATATTCTTTTTTTTAAGGTATTTATTTTTAGTTTTCAACATTCACTTCTGTAAGATTTTCACTCTGTAAGAATTTTCAATTTTCTCCCCCTCTCCAAAATTTCATGCAGTTTGATATAGGCTCTACATATACATTCATATTAAACATTTTCACATTAGTCATGTTGTAAAGTATTAGAACCAAGGGGTTGTTGTTGTCTTTGGCCTTCATTTTTGAAGAAGACCCTGATATCAGGGAGATGATGACATGACTTGCACTTGACTTTGATTTGAGGGAGGGAGGGAGGGCTGTGCAAGGTCACCAGCCTCACTTTCCTCCAGAACCATCTGAATCCAGTGGCCAGATATTTATCAGAATGACTGGAGATGGCCCAGGATCCAGTGGGAAACCCTGGCCCTTGTAGGCTAAGATCTTTTCACCTTCCTTCCTTTCTCCTTCCCCTCCCCCCCTTACCCCCTCCCTCCCTTCCTTCCTTCCTTCTGTCCTTCCTTCCCTTCTTCCCTCCCTCTAAAGCCCATGGATTAGACTGCAATAGGTCCCTGCTCAAGCTCCACTTAATGGCTGTATTTTGGGCCCTCCTGGTTTAGAGAGAATGTTTCTCTTTGGAACAGCAACCCTGAGAGTCTTCCCCTCCCAGCTTGATTTTTTTTTTCACTTCGTTTTCTAATTAAAGGGGTCATCCCTTGACTCATTTCTTAAGGAGGTCTATTCAGTGAATGGGCATTACCTCACTCAAAGTGAGAACCTGAAAAGGCCTTAGCCTAAAAGTACCAAGAGGAGGGACTGCAAGAAAGCAGAAACAAGACAAAGAAAGAAAAAGGGCAAATAGTATGCTTCCATTTGCATTGGAACTCCACAGTTCTTTCTCTTGATGTGGACAACATTTTCTATCAAGAGTCTTTTGGAGTTGTTTTAGATCCTTGCATTGCTGAGAAGAGCCAAGTCTGTGAAAATTCATCATCGCATGAAGTGGTTGTTACTGTGTACAGTGTTCTCCTGGTTCTGCTCACCTCAGGCAGCTTCAGTTCATGTAAGTCTTTCCAGGCCCCTCTGAAGTCTGCCTGCTCATCATTTCTTATAGCATAGTAGTATTCCATTACATTCATACACCACAGCTTGTTCAGCCATTCCACGATTGATGAGCATCCCCTCGATTTCCAGTTCTGGGCCACCACTAAAAGGGTTTCTATAAATATTTTTGTGCATGACTTGTATCCTTATAAATTTTACTTAGTTCTCTCTATATTTTAGAAATGAGGTCTTTTTCAGAGATCCTGGGTATGAAAATGGTTTCTCAGCTTTCTGCTTCCCTTCTAATCTTGGTTGCATTGACTTTGTTTGTGTAATTTAATGTAGTCAGAATCATCTGTTTTGTATTTCATAATGTCCTTTCTTGTTTGGTCATAAATTCATCCCTTCTTCATAGATCTGACAGGTAAACTATTCCTTGCTCTCCTAGTTTGCTTATAGCATCAACATTTCTGTCTAAATCACGTAACCATTTTGGCTTTGTCTTGGTAGAAGGTGTAAGACGTTGGTCTATGTGTAGTTGCTACTATACTATTTTCCAGTTTTCCCAGCAGTTTTTGTTATGGAGTCTTTGGATTTATCAAACAATAGATTACTGTAGTTGTTGACTATTGTGTCTTGAGTACCTCTCCTGTTCCACTGATCCACCACTCTTTTTCTTAGTACCACCAATTTTGATGATTGCTGCTTTATAATACAATTTAAGATCTGATACAGTTAAGCCATCTTCCCTAGCATTTCTTTTCATTAATTCCCTTTATATTCCAGACCTTTTGTTCTTCCCGATAAATTTTGTTACTTTTTTCTATCTCTATAGAATAATTTTTGGTAGTTCGGTGTGGCGTTGAATAATTAAATTAATTTAGGTAGAATTATCATTTTTATTACATTAACTTGGCCTACCCATGAGCAATTGATATTTTCCCAGGTAGTTAGATCTGACTTCATTTGTGTGAAAAGTATTTTGTAATTGTGTTGATACAGTTCTTGGGTTTGTTTTGGCAGGTAGACTCCCAAATATTTATTACAGTAACTTTAAATGGAATTTCTCTTTTTATCTTTTGCTGTTGGGCTTTGTTACTAATACATAGATAAAAGCTGATGATTTATGTGGATTTATTTTATATCCTCCAACTTGGCTAAAGTTGTTTATTATTTCAAGTAATTTTTCACTTGATTCTCAGACTTTGTTTTGTCCTTTGTCTATTCTTTCAATTTCTTTTTCTTCTCTTATTGCTAAAGCTAACATTTCTAGTATAGTATTGAATAACAGTGGTGATAATGGACATCCTTGTTTCACCCCTTATTTTTTTGGAAATGCTTCTAGTTTATCCCCACTACATATAAGGCTTGTTGATGGGTTTTAGCTAGATGCTACCTATCATTTTAAGGAAGACTCCATTTTTCCCTATGCTCTCCAATGTTTTTAATAGAATGGGTATTTTGTCAAATGCTTTTCCTGCATCTAATGAGATTATCACATGATTTCTATTAGTTATGTTGTTGAAATGGTTAATTATGCAGATGGTTTCCCTAATAGTGAACCAGCCCTGCATTCCTGGTGTAACTCCTACCTGGTCATAGTGTATTATCCTCAAGATAAGTTGCTATAATCTCTTTGCTAATATTTTATTTATCAATGTTGTAGCTATATTCATTAGGAAAATTGGTGTATAATTTTCTTCCTCTGTTTTGACTTCTTCCGGTTTAGGTATAGCATTAGGTTTAGCATTAAGAACATTTGGTAGGGCTCCTTCACCTATTTTCCTCAAGTAGTTTACATAGTATTGGAATTGTGTGTTCGTTCTTTGTTGCAGAAGAAGACCACACCATCAGAGAAATGATGATAAGACTTGCACTTGACTTTGTTTTGAGTGAGGGAGGGCTGTGCAGGTCACCAGCTTCACTTCTTCTCCAGAGTCATCTGAATCCAGTGACCAGATAGTTATCAGGATGATTGGAGATGACCCAGGATCAGGATGCACTGGGAGACCTTGGGCCCTTTAGGCCAGGGTTTTTGCAGGTACTCACTTAGGGTGAGGGAATTCATTGAATAGCCCTGTTTAAGAAGTAGCCAGGGCATGGCCCCTTTAACGAGACAAAGAAAAAGGGGAGGGAATCAGGCTGGGAGGGAAACAGCAACACTTACTATTGATACAGCTTGGTATAGCCTAGGTGTGTCACAGAAGTCTGTCCTTGCTCAGCTTGTCCCTTCTCTGTACCCTTTCCATTCCCATGACTTTGTTCCCTTGATCTTCTGGGGGATTCCCAAATTGACCTCTCTCCTCGCCAGTTTTCCTCTTTTTAATTAAAAACATTAGAGCTTATCTGTCTCTTGGCTATCTCCACCTCACAGAGTGGAAATGATAAGAGGTCAAACGGGCAGGGGATTCAGGGATGGAGGAAGACAGGATTGCGGAGGCGCTGGTTGGAACTTCAAACTCAAAACATTTAAAGCTGAACTCGTTATCTTTCATTCCTAAAAAACTACCCTTCCTCCTAACTTTTTTTTCCATTAATAGCATTATCATTATCCTTGAAAACTGGAGTCCCACTTAATTCCTCCTCCCCACCATGACTATGAATCCAGTTGTGGCCAAAAGTTTGGCAATCCTACATCGACTTTCCCTTCCTCCTCCTTGGCATCTGCTCTTTTTGTGGTAAATATTACCAGTAGATGTATCTTGCAGAGTTGGGATGTAAGTCTCAGCCCCTTTGCTTGTAGGCTGGGTGACCTTGGGACATTCACTTACCCTCCATTTTCTAATCTGTAACAAATACTTGTTTGTGTATATTGTCTGTCCTTCACTTCATTTTCTAATCAGTAAAATGGGAGTATCATTCCTTTTCCTGTCTTTCTAACAAGAGAAGATGCATGTAATGTTTATCATAATTAAAAGCTATGATAGTGCTACATTATAAACACACTATTATAATACAAGGACCTGAAATTTCATCTGTGTTCAGTACTCCCTCTGCCAAAGCAGATCCCAGCCCCTCTATCTTTCTGTGGCCATCGGGGCACTGAGCCCTTTGACCTCAGCCAAGCAAAAAGTCTACTCCAAGAGTCAGGTTAGGAGCCTCTCTGACTTGGGAGAACCTGTTAGTGCTGGGCTTTCAAGGACCCAGAATGACCTAGTCTATAAACTCCCAGAATTGAACTTTTTACTATTTATTGGGGGTTTTTTGGTTCTGGTCCAGTGATTTCCTTGTTGGGAGAACTCCTAGCATGGAATTACTCTCACCCAACGCCCATTGGTAAGGTGTCTCTAACTTACTCTCTTGGAGAGTTAGTTACCTGGGCACTGAGAAGTTGGTGGCAGTGGTCCCACAGCTAGTCAGTGTGAGGAGCAGAACAAGAGCCACGGGCATTCTTGACTGCAAAACCAACAGTCTGGTGGTGTAGCAGGGGAATCAGTATTGTTCTAGGGAGCCACTCGCAAGCTCCTCCAAGGTATCCTCGTGATTTCTGCCATTGATCACGCACACCACACACACACTCACTCACTCTCCCTCTCTCCCCCTCCCCAGGCCCCTATCTTGACCGTCGCGAAATGAGCTCTCTGTGCTAACTGTAAAATGCAGGTGGGATGGGGAGCCAGCATGTGCTGTCATACTTTTAGGACTGATCTAAAATAAGGCATGAGTAGGTGGGAAATCTTTTCCTTGGGTTCACTGACCTTGAAAGTTTGATAGAATTCACTTGTAAATCTGTCTGGCCCTGCAGAATTTTTCTTAGGGAGTTCATTGATGGCTTATCGATTTCTTTTTTCTGAAATGGGGTTAAGTATTTTATTTCCTCTTCTTTTAATCTGGCCAGTTGATATTTTTTAAAATATTCATCCACTTTACTAAGATTGTCAAATTTATTGGCTTATAGTTAACTCCCAGTTATTGTTTTAATTTCCTCTTCACTGGTGGTGAATTCACCCTTTTTATTTTTGATACAGGTAATTTGACTTTCTTCTTTTTTTAATCGAATTAGCCAAAGGGTTATCTATTTTATTGTTTCTTTCTTCATAGAACCACCTCTTTGTTCTATTTACTAGTTCCACAGCTTTTTTTAAAATTTCAATTTTATTAATCTTTTTTTGGTTTTCAGAATTTCTAATTTGGTTTTTAATTTGTTCTTTTTCTAGCTTTTTTAGTTGCATGCCCAAGTCATTGATCTCCTCTTTATTTACTTTATTCACGTAAGCATTTAGAGATATAAAACTTCCCCTAAGAATCACTTTCAATGCATCGTGTAAGTTTGCTATGTTGTCTCATTGTTGTTATTCTCTTAGATGGAGTTATTGATTGTTCTATGATTTGATGTTTGACTCACTCATTTTTTAGGATTAAATTATTTCTTTTCCAATTAATTTTTAGTCTGTCTTTCCATGGTCCTTTATGACATGTAATTTTTATTGCATCATGATCTGAAATGGATACATTTAACATTTCTACCTTTCTACATTGGATATATGCTCAGTTTTTGTGTAAGTGCCATGTACCGTTGAGAAAGAAGTATATATCCTTTCTGTGTCCATTAATTTTTTTCCAGAAATCTACCATGTGTAACTTTTCTAAAATTCTATTCATCTCCTTGACTGTTTCTTGTTTATTTTGTGGTTAGATGTATCTAGTTCTGAGAGGGGGAGGTTGAGGTCTCCCAGTAGTATAGTTTTGTACTATTTCTTCTTGTAACTCCCTTAACTTCTCCTCTAAGAATTTGGATGCTCTATCACTTGGTGCATGTAAGTGTAGTAATAATATTACTTCATTGTCTATGGTACTTTTTAGCAGGATGTAGTTTTCTTCCTTATCTCTTTTAACTAGATCTATTTTTGCTTTTGCTTTGCCTGAGATCAGGATTACTACCTCTGCCTTTTTTTTTTTTTTTTACGGAGGCATAATATATTCTGCTGCAGCCTTTTACCTTTACTCTGTGTGTATCCTTCTGCTTCAAATGCTTTTCTAGTAAACAGCATATTGTAGGATTATAGTTTTTTAAGCCGCTCTGCTATCCACTTCCATTTTATGGGAGAGTTCATCCCATTCACATTCACAGTTAGGATTACTATCTGTGTCTTTCTCTCCATCCTAATCCTGCAAACACCTCCCCCCCATTTATGCTTTTCTCTCTCTTTTTTCCCTTTCCTTTCTCACTGGAATTTTTCTTTAGACCACTGTCTCAATCTACCATCCCTCCTCTCCACCCCTGCTCCTTTTTCCTCTCCTTTTCCCTTATTACTTCCTTCCCTTCTATCTACCCCCTCCCTTTCTTTTCCCTTCTCCTCCTACTTTCTATAGAGTAGGTTAGATGTCTATGCTAAAGTGATTATATTATTCCCTCTTTGAGCCAAATCTGATGAGAATGAGGTTCAAGGAATGCTCACCACTCACTCTTCTTTCCCTCTACTGTAATAGGTCTTTGTGATGTAAGGTCATGTGATGTAATTTACCCTTTTCTGCCTCCTCCTTTCCTCATCTCTCAGTACAATCCCTTTCTACCACTTAGATTTTTTTATCATCACATCAGTGTCAACTTATACCCACACCCTTGTCTCTGTATACCCCTTTTAAATGGTGAAATAACAGTACAGTTCTCAAGATTTAGAAGTATCATCTTCCCTTAGTGTGGATGTAAATAGTTTGCTCCTATTGAATAGCATGTTTTTTTTCCTTCCTGTTTACCTTTGTTTACCTCTCTTGAGTCTTGTATTTGATGATCAGATTTTCTGTTGAGCTCTGTTTTTTTATCAGGAAGGTTTGGAAGTCCCCTATTTCATTCAATATCCATCTTCCCTGAAAGATTATGCTCAGCTTTGCTGGTTTTAATCCAAGCTCCTTTGCCTTGTGGAATATCATATTTCAAGCCCTTTGACCTTTTAATGTAGAAGCCGCAAGGTCCTGTGTAATCCTTACTGTGGTTCTATGATATTTAAATTGTTTTTTTCCAGGCTGCTTGTATTATTTTCTTTTTGACTTAGTAGTTTCGGAATTTGGCCACAGTATTCCATGGCTTTTTCAATTTGGGATCTTTTTCAGGAGGTGAACAATGTATGCTTTCAATGACTGTTTTACCCTCTGATTCTAGGACTTCAGGGCAGTTTTCCTTGATGATTTCTTGAAAGATACTATCCAGGTTTGTTTTTTTTTTAATATTCATGACTTTCAGGTAAATGAATAATTTTAAAATTATTTCTCCTGAATCTGTTTTCCAGGTCAGTTTTTCCAATGAGGTCTTTTACACATTCTTCTTTTTTTTCATTCTTTTGATTTTATTTGACCGATTATTGATGCCTCATGGAATCATTAGCTTCTACTTGCTCAATTCTAATTTTTAACCAATTGTTTTCTTCAGTTAGATTTTGTACCTCCTTTTCCATTTGGCCCACTTTACTTTTTAAGGAGTTCTCTTCAGTGAGTTTTTATGCTTCCTTTTTCATTTGGCCAATTCTGCTTTTTAAGTTGTTTTCTTCAGGATACTTTTTCCCACTTGGCCAATTGTATTTTTTAAGGACTTGTTTTCTATAGTCAATTTTTGTCCTTCCTTGTCCAAGCTATTGACTTTCTCTTGCATACCTCCCATTTCTTTTCTCAGTTCTTCTTCTGTCTCTCTTATTTGACTTTTAAAATCCTTGTTGAGTTCTTCCAAGAAGGCTTTTTGGGCTTGAGACCAGTTCATATTCCCTCTTGAGGTTTTGGATGTGGGTATATTGACAGTGTTGTCCACCTCTGAATTTGTGCTTTGCTATTTCCTGTGCCAATAGTCAGAATCTGTGGTCATTGTCTGTTTCTGTTTTTTGCTCATGGTGTTTGCCTGTTTGCTGGCTTTTAAAGTTGAGCTCTCTTGCTGAAGTGCAGGGGGCACTGACCCAAGCATTTTTTGCTGGGGGCCAGGGACCTAGTCCCTGCCTTGGGTCCTGGGGCTTTAGGTGCTGGCTGTTGGAGGCTGTAGGGGTCCGGTAGCTGACCTGGGGTCAGAAAGACTGAAGCTCAGGGTGGGGTTGGGGATCTGGCTCCTGGAGGATGCCTCCTCATGCAGGCAGCTTTGAAGCCCTGGAAGGTTTGGCTGCTGGAGGCTGCCTGCCTGCCTGCCAGAACACGAGGTCATTTTTCAAGATGGAGTCTACCAGTTCCCCTGCCTGTGCCAAGGCACTTGGGGTCCTGGTGTTGGTGCTTGCCCGCTCCGCCCCCCTGGGGGCTCAGGAACTCCCCCTGCTTTGCTGAGCGGGGCTTGCCCCTCACTTGCGGGGACACCTTCTGTCCTGTACTGCTCCCCTTCCACCAGAGCAAGAGAGACCTTTCCCATTAATCCCCCAGGCTTCCCAGGCTACAAGACTGCTGTGCTGCCATGTATTTCTTTTTGCTGGCTTAACGGTTTCAGGGTTTTTTCCTGGTGATATTTTGGTTTTTAGAGGTCAGCATAGGAGAGGGAGAGTGACTTACTTCTTAATCCCCATCTCGGCTCCTGGAAGTCTGTGAACTTGTTTTTAAAAAACATTTTGATAACTTTATTTAAGTATACTTGGTTTCCTCTGTAATTGTTTATATTTTACTTTAGGAATTTAAAGGCATTAATCAGAAGAGTTCATAGCAGACTGTCAAATGTGTTCACAATACAAAAAAAATGTCAAGAACTCTTGCTCTAGAGTCATCAGCCCTGTCCTTTAGCCTCTACTTATCTTACCCTTTCTCCTCACAACTCTCCCACCAGGTGGAAGCTTTTGCTCCAGTTCATGGGAACCAGCACCTGTCATTGAGATGTAATGCAGTACCCATTTCCTATTCCAAAGCATATTCCACCCAGAATTCTGCTTACTGAGGCGTACCAAGGCACCTCTCTCATGGAAGGGAATGAGTGCTTATTTTCCATACCTCAGAAACCCCAAAGCCTTTGGCTTAAGCATCAACTTGGGACTACTGTCTTTTGAATATAGTCTGTGATAATTCCTAGATGTCTTTCTGGAGTTTTTAATTGATTTATCTGAGTTGAGACCATTTTTCCTTGTCCTATGGTTGTCCACAGTGAAGTTCACCTGCTGTTTTTGTGTTCCCTCCTGAAGCCCCAGAAGATACTCCTGCCGTTTATTTTCCATCTGCCCTGTGTAAGAGCTGCATTTCATTTGCATACTTGGATATTTCACTATGCATTCCCTCCTCTTGAATATTCACAAATTTAAAATTGGGCCTATCTCATATTTGAGAGATATTTTCTATATTTTCTGCTGACTCCAGTCCTTTTTTTTCAGATTATAGGCTGGCTCCTTGCTCTTAAGAAAACTGGCCTCTTGGTGATTTCAGTGAGTAACTTGTCTTTCGTGTGGAACTTCATCAGAGACTTTTTTTTTAGGGAAGTACGTCCACTGGATTTTCATTAGCTGTCTGCTTATTTGTTCCTGTGCCTCCCCTTTCCCCTCTCCCCACCAGAAGAACTCCAGCAGCTAAGTTAGGCATGTTTTCCCCTTATAGAAACTGTTACCTCTTCTAATTGTCTAAATGTTTTGTAGTTAAATCCTTTATTAGAGAGTCTCCCAGTTTTTGAGGGATGAAAATGAGACTCCCACCTGCAGTTTCCAGGGCAAATCTCAAGGGTAGAGACCACACTGATGATGCTTCAGGCTTTGAGGCAGTGACCATTTTATAACTATAGGTCATCTGCTATGACCAGCAGTTCCTTTTGGTCCTTGAGTTCTATCAGTACTCTTGAGTGGATACCTTCCAGTCTAGGGGACTTACTTGCTATTAGTTTGAAGATTAAAAAAACAATTTCAGTCCTGAAAAAGCCCTTAGATATCATCTGATCTAACCTCACTTTAGAGGGATGTTCAGGGAGGACTAGTACTTTTGCTGTGAGGGCTTGCTGAGCCCTTTTCTGGCCTGTTCATACTATCTGACCAGTCACCTGACTCTCACCTGTGGCTTCTAGGAGCTATAGCATTACATAACAGTCACACCTCAGTAAAACCGTCTTGGCAGAAGAGCTAAACAGGTCTCAAAATGATGGTGAAGACTTTCCCCAGTAGAATTGGTGGATGAGAACAGTTTGTTCCAGCAAGCCATGAAGGTGGCTGAAGAAGGGTCTATGGAACACTTAGAGCTTGGTCAGATGTCAGAGACACCAAGGTCATCTACTACATCCCAGGCCATTGCTGGCAGTCCTGACTTTTGTTTTGACGCTGGCCTCAGACGACTGGAAGAGTGAGGCTGATGACTGTGCAGCTCTGCCTCACTTAAATCCAGGTCATACATGAGTCATGACATCACCCTCTGAGGTTACTGGTCCTCTTCAAAAATGAAAGGTGAATAAGAGATGAGCAAATCAGACCCAGAGAGATTAAATAATAATGTGCCCAGGGTCCCAAAAGAATGGGTGGACACAGGAAGGAAAAAAAAAGGAAAAACCTTTAGGCAAAGGTTCTCAATGACCCTTTTCCTGAAACCCTTCCAAAATTTATGACTTTTTTTTGAATTACTAAAATATTTAGTGTTCATATATTTCCACCCAGCTCTCAAAATAATTTCTAAAAACCATATGCAGTTCTGAGAAACTTTTATATGCCAGGACCACCACGTTACATTTTTTTGAGTAGAAGAAAGGGATATCAGTTCTTAGCGTAAGCCCCTCTCTGGAAACCTGGAGTAATTTTTCCACTAGGCTGACTAAAAAGCTAGCATCAACTTCCCACTTGTAAGTAAGCTGGCCACAGTATATCAGAGACCAGGAAAAGGAGTAAACAAACATCGTCTCTTCCCCAACTCTGTAGTAACCTTATTCCCCAAAGATTCCATGGTGAGTTTCCAAATGTCACTTGGAATCCCATGGAAAAATATTTTCATTCTGGCTTCATTCTTGAGTTGTTCCCATTGTGTCTGATGAAGAACAGCATGTTCTTTCTCCTTGGAAGAATCATAGATTTAGAGCTAGAATGGGACCTAGCTTTGTCATTTCCAGAGGAAGAAACTGGACCAGAGTGGTTAAGTGATTTGCCACCCAAGGTAATCCTTGAAGCAGGAGTGTTACAGGTCCTCTGATTCCAAATCCAGCTTTCTTACCACTATCCTAGTGTTCCCTCTTCAGGTACAGACTCACCCAGAATCAGGATATTGGTGCTGCTGCCACAACCTGATGATAGACACCTTTCTTTGGAGACTTTTCTCTCTCAGGTTTGTTTTTATTGGTGACCCACCAGTCCTGGAGTCAGGAAGACTAATTCAAATTCAGCTTCAGATACATATTAGCTGTGTGATCTCAGACAAGTCACTTAAGTGACAATTTCTTCTGCTGTGGAATAGGAATAATAACAGTCCCTACCTCCCAATGTGGTTGTGAGGACTAAATGAGATATTTGTAAAGTGCTTTGTAAACCTTAAAGTGCTATGTAAATGCTATTTAATAGCATTATAAATAATCCACCCTTCAGAGTAGCCAAAGTAATGCTCTAGAAACACACTTCTTACCATGTTACTACTTCTACCCCACCTATCCCAAAGTCTTCAGTGGTTCCTTGTTGTTCAGGCATGTCCCACTCTTTGTGACCCCATTTGGAGTTTTCTTGGCAAAGATACTGGATTGGTTTGCCATTTCATTCTCCAGCTCATTTTATAGATGAGGAAAGGGTTAAGTGACTTGGCCAGGGTCACACAGCTAGTAAATTTCTGAGACTGGATCTGAACTCAGGAAGATGTATTCGTGACACCAGGCCAGACACTGTCCACTTCAAAACTTAAGTGCCTGTAAGTGGCTCTTTATTGCCCCACAGATAAAATAATCTCCTTGATTGAACCTTACACAATTGACTCCAACTTCATTTTTCTACACTTATTTCACATTTCTTTGCCTTGCATAGTCTGAGTTCTGGCCAGCAACCCTGTGGGTCTTCCCCTCCCAGTTGGATTATTTTTTGTTTTTGATTAAAGGGGTCATCCCTTTGTTGTTGTGTTTGTCCTACCTTCTCAAAGAGGACCATGACATCAAGATGATGATGTGACTTGCAGGTGACTTTGATGTGAGGGAGGGCTGTGCAAGGTGACCAACCTCACTTTCCCCTCCTGAGCCATCTGGGTCCAGAGGCCTGATATTCATCAGGATGACTAAAGATGGCCCAGGATACAATGTATCCTGACCCTTTCAGGCTAAGGTCTTATCACATTCTCACTTTTAAGTGAGGTACACCCATTCAATGAATAGGCTTCTTTAAGTAGTTACTAAAGGGATGACCCCTTTAATAAAAAAAAACCAAAACAAACAAAAAAAACCTGTGAGGGGAAGACCCTCAGGGTTCCTGAATAAAAGAGAAACAATTACTATTTAATAATTACATTCACTCTGTACTAGGTGGGTAGGGATTTGTCCAGTCTATGAGCTCCAGAGTGAACTGGGTTTGAGGCTTGATCTTTGAGCAAGAAATGTAGCCAGTAAACCCAAAGGAAAAAAGGCAGATTGTGGCCATGGGGTGTACCTTCCCCTGGGTAGAACACCAGAGGAGAGGAGAGAGGAGGAGAGGAGCTGCTGCTACTCACTCACATCAAGATGATGTCCTGACTTGCAGTTGACTTTGATTTGAGTGAGGGAGGGCTGTGCCGGGTCACCAACCTCACTTTCTTCTCCTTGGCCATGACTTGACCCACCTCTTAAAGAGGCCTATTCACTGAATGGGCGTTACCTCGCTCAAAGTGAGAGCCTGAAAAGACCTTAGCCTAAAGGGGCCAGGGTCTCAGGCTGCATCCTGGGCCATCTCCAGGGCCACACTGGACCCAGATGGCTGGGGGGGGGGGGGGGCGGAGAGAGTGAAGTTGGTGAGCATGCACAGCCCTCCCTCCCTCAAATCAAAGTCAACTGCAAGCGACGTCATCATCTCCCTGATGTCATGGTCCTCTTCGAGAACAAAGGACAAACACAACGAATCTGAGTCCTGGCCAAACTAGCCTACTAGGGGAATTCAGCATCTCCCATCTTAGTGTCTTCCCACAGGCTAGCCGTCCTCCATACCTGGGCAACACCTCTTCCTCACCTCTGCCCTTTAGAATCCTTCCCTTCCTAAATCTCAGGTCTCACTTCTTTTAAGATTTTCCTAAGTGCGGTTGATAGTATTTTCTCCTTTCTCAAATTAACTTGTATTTGTCTACCTTTGGTATATTGTGCATACTATTAGGATGTAATCTTGTTTTGTTTTTTGTTTTATTTTTTGTCTCTGTATCTTCAGCTTTGCTACAGTCCCAGGCACATAGTAGGCACTTCATAGGTATAGGCTGTTATCGAATAACCTGGAAAAGAGACAACATGGTCACTACAAGATTGACTGTCTTCCAGAATTTGAAGGGATGCCATAGTAGGCGAGCACGACTTATCTGCTTGAACCCGGAGAACAGGATCAGCAACAGTGGATGGAAATGGAACATTTTAGTTCAGTATATGGAAAAATTTAATAACCATTAGAGCTGTCTCAAACTGGAGACTTTCTTTGTAAAACCACTGTTTGGTCCTTTATCCCCAGAGGGGTTTAAATAAATGCTAGATGGCTACTTATTGGGAATATTGTATAGAATCTTCATTATTTATGTAAGGAATTTGGACTGGATAATTTCTACAGTCCCTTCTAATGTTGAGGAAATTACAGAAGTTCAATGAGGTTATTTACAGAGGGCTGCTTTGTGAGCCTGTGTTTTGTTTTATGTATTTAAAAACATTTTTTCTGGAAAACCCACTGGCTTCAAAGGTTAAGAACCCTGGCCCTAAGGGAAAGGTCATGCTGCCTCCAGTTCCTTTTCTGAAGATGAATGTTTTCTTTATCTGTTTCACTTTGTGGAAGGCACTAAATTTGGACGACTGTAACTTTGTTCAATTCTAGTGGTCCTTTCTTCTGTTCTCAGATTTTTATAGAATATAAATATAGAATATATTTAGAATATAAAAGCATACTTCTTCTATAGTGCCCCAAACTAAGATATTAGATTCTGTAAAAGCTGAGTAGTCCCATTTATAACAAAAATCATTTCAAGAGACTTCTGATTTCATTGATGGGAGTGTACTCCCATTGCTGATACAGATTACAACTATCCCACATGGCAGTAACTGACTTGATGAGTGTTGTAACCAAAAATACATCACTTGTTGTCCTATGGAGTCTCTTCATACTTAACCTGGCTGGCCTTAAATGTCTAGGCCAGTAGTCTAGGCCTGTATTGGAAACAGAGGCATCCTGGCATCTAGAACAAATTCAGTTTTGTGTTGGGAGAAGAGGTCTAAGGTTAATCACTTTGTGTATCTGAGATAGATGGGAGAGAGGAACATGATAGGTTAAGGAAGCTGAACTGGGAGGCCAGAATTTTCAAAGTGGGACTGGGTACAGAACACTGATTTATTAGTCTGAGGGCTGAATTAATTAGGCAGGAGGGGACTGACAAGAAAGGTCATGGGTAACTATAAGACGTATCTGGCAGTATGGAGTGATCTTTAAAGGAGGATATTTAAAACAAGACTATGGAGACCCAAAACTGCTAACAGTTTTGGAGAGAATCCAAAAGAAAACTAGGTTCCATGAACACCAGAAGATGGCAGGACTCCATCTTTAAAAAAACGTGTATCTATATTACTGATGTCTTTGTGTATCATTTTTATGTATAAAGCACTTAAAATGGTGCCCAGTATATAGTACAGAGCATTATAAATGATTATTCCCTCCCTTCCCTCTTCTCTTTCCTCCCAAGAGTCATCTATAAAATAAGGAGAAAAAGTTAAAACAAATTACCAGACACATTCTGCATGGATTTGACAGCCTATGCAACATTCCAAGCCCATTTACCCCCACCTTTCCAACAAAAGGAGAAACTATAGCTATTTTTCACTTGCCCCTTCCCCTAACATTGGGATCTTAACCTTTGAAGCCTATGGATTTTTCAAAAAACTCAAATGCGTGAAACAAAACACAGAAATACAGAGGAAGCCAAAAGTTAGTGAAAATAAAGATGCACCTTTTTCCCCATACAAATTCATGGGCCCTCCGAAGCCTACGAATAAAGGGGTCCCCAGACCCCAGCCTAAGAATGCAGCCCTGGACTTCGGGGCTATGAGTTAGCCCGATATTCCGGTTGTTTCTAGCCAGCCCCGCAGCCAGAGTCGGCCTGGCACTGGCTAAGTGGCCCTACTGTGCACCCAGATTCTATGCCACCCCACGGATATGCCACCGAGGGGCGGGCGAGGGGCGTGTTTGGCTTGGCGGGCAGTATCAGCGCGCCGATCTCCGGGGTCCGAGGGAAAGCCCCCAATCGGTGAGGGGGCGGGAGGGGGCTGGCCCCGGGCTGGAGGGAGGGGGGAGGAGGGGATTCCCGGCCCGGGGGGAGGCTCACGTGTTTGGGGCCCGGACCCGTCACGCGCTGCCCGCCCCGGGCTTGCCGCGTCACCAAGTTCCTTAAAGCGCCGGGACAGGCGGCGCCTACACCTGACGGAGCCGAGGAGCGCAGCTCGATGGCGGCGGCCGGGGCAGCGCCGGGGCCCAAGGGGACGGCAGCGCTGGAGCTGTGGCTCAGTAAGTAGCGCGCGGGCACGGGCGCTCCCTGCCCGGGCGGCCTGGCGCGCGGGGCTCCGAGCCCTTTCCTCTCTCCGGGTCCTGGGCCCCGCCCCACTCCGCCCCGCTCCGGGGCTCCCTGGGACACTCGGGTGCTGGCCTGGGCGGACCCGCCCGCGCCCCGCGTAGCCCGGAGTTTGAATGCGGTTCTGGGGCGGGGTGCGGGGGCGGAAGGGAGGGAGAGCCCTGGGCGTGCGGGGCGTCTCGCTCCGAGTCCCGCGCTGGCAGCTCCGTCCCTTCTGGGCAGTCCTGTGATTTGGGTCCCCTTGGAGCACGCCGCGTGGGCTGGGCCAGCCGAGGCCGAGAGGTCCGGCCTCCGGGGGAAGGCTGCCGCGGGGTCTGGAGCTGTCCCTGGCTGGAATGACAGCCTGCAGGTTTGCTCTAGGGGTAGTTAGTTGGGGGGCTGCCCAGGCCCGGTCTGTGAAGCAGAGGGGGTGTGGACCGAGGGAAGGTCAGGATGCCTCTAGTTTTGCAGACCGGTAACAATTAGGCCAAGTATCTGGAGAACAGGCCGCCTTGGAGCTTTCCCTTCAGTTAGGGTAGAGGGGCTTTTTCTTTAGGTACACATGGCCCTGGCCCTGGGTGGCTATGGAGGACCCTTGTAATTCTGGAATTCGTTACAGTTCAGATCTTCTCCTCCTTGACTCCTCTTGTCCAAGGTCACAAACCTATTTGGTAGCAGAACTAGTACCAGAATATTGGCTTTCTAATTCTTAGCCATATATTTGAACGCTCTTCCTCTTTCCCATAGCCATTACATTTAAAGAGTTTTAGGATTGGTGAATAAATACCTCTGAGACTTATTACCTTTAAAACAAAACAAACCTTGAGTGATGAAAGTCTGAGCCCAGATGGAATGCAGGTATTTCTGGGATCTACAAGCAGGCTAAACCTTCCTTTTCTTCTTGGTGGCCCTTTCTTATGCTGGTTTGGAAGTCAACGTATCCCAGAGCTCAGGGACGGTGTTTGATCCTGTCACCCTGAGGTAACCTTGGGTTGCCTTTGTCCTCTGTTAGGAACTGCCCTGAGGAGCCCATTTCACTCTCTTCCAATCCCCACCCTCTCCCTTCAAATCTCACCTTCAGGCAAAAGTGGGTATGACTGGGAGGATGGACAGGAGCTGCTTTATGCAGATACTGGATAGGATATGGGCATATTGCTTAATAGCAAACACTGACTTCTCCTTCCAACTCTGAACCCCGGCCCAATTGTTTCCTGCAAAGAATCCCATTGGGTCTAGCAAAATTTTATAATCTTGGTACTTATAATCTATTTGTGATCTAGGTACTTATAGAATCCTAAAGTAGAAAAGGGTTTTACAGGGTCATCTTCTCCAACTGACTACACCATTTTTGAAAAGTGGTTGTTGAGCAGCATGTTAACCCATGGCTGCTATTGGGATGAACAGATCACTTGAGCTACCTTGAGGTTAAAGCTGTTCAGACGTCCCCATTAAGTCCAGTACCAATATAGTGAGACCTTGGTAGATAGTGGCCACCTTGACCAGCAGCTGGGAAGGATAAATTGACCCAAGTAGGAAATGAGCAGGTCAGAGCTCCTGTGTTAATCAGTAGTGCCATCTAGCACTTAAGTGGCTTCAGTGTGTCCCAGCCTGGGTGGAATCCAGAGACCCAGTCTCTCAGAAGGAAAATAAAGTTGTTGGGCCTTTAACTCATTACCTTACAATATAAGCCATTTCATTTGGGGTTGATCCTTATCATAAAGGGGGTCTTGGTCTGGACCTGTGACTTCATCTATGTAGGGAACTCCTAGTGAGGAAACCATGCAGATGGCAGCTGTTTCTATAACCTCACATCTTATAGTTGCCTGGGTCATTGAGAGGTTAAGTGCCTTGCCCACAATCACATAGAGTTGCTAAGTGTCAGAGGCTAGGCTTGAGCCATCCTTCCAGTGGCTGACTCAGAAATCATCTTTCTTTCTCCTATAGCTGCACTGGAGAACTCATTACCTTACCTGTCCATTCATTAAGCCAAGCTCCATCCTTCTGAGTTCCACCTCTAAGTCTTATTTTGTCTCTTGGGATCAAGGAGAAGTTTAATCTCCCAAGGCAGTTAATAAGCATTTTATTAAGTGCCTGTTAATTGGATTTTATACTTCTTACCCCTTAATCTCTGAATTCTTAGTAATGCTCCCTGAGCCTAGAGGATGAGATTCAGTACATATATACGTATTTTGTTTGGTTGTGTCCGACTCTGCGTTGGACCCCATTTTGGGGTTTTCTTGGTAAAGATACATTTCCTCTCCAGCTCAACTGGCAGATGAGGAAACTTTGCTTTTGGGATCTATGTGATCAAGCCTTTACTCTTCGAGACTGAGCCACAAGCTCCTTCTTTGGGAGGATTGCCTGCTAGACAAACAATCCAGTCACTTGAACACATCCTTGGGAATGAGAGTTTAAATTTTCCAGCAACCCTGGACCACCACTGCCTGCCTACCAAGGAAGAGTCTTAGTGGCAGGTTGTACCTGGCAGGGTAATTGTTTCAGTGCCATAAATCCTAACAGAAGAACCTTTAGGGAGGGAAACTGTACTTCTGCATGTAGCCCTGCCCTTCCTGACCCTTAGCCTCGCCTCAGGACCTCTTGGCATCACATAACATTCTGGTGGCTGCTGTGCACTTCTCAAATCCATCTCTACTGCTGTCAGGGCAGGATGACTGAAATTAGGTTATGATGGAGGTGGGTCGGATTTGGCTCACATGCTTCCAGAGCTCACCTCCAGGAAAGAAGTTACAAGTTGATTGGACTTGTAGGGCAGGGGAGAGAGACACAGGCTGATGGAACAGCAGCAGTTAATGATTACAGTAGATGGGAAGATGGGGCCAGAAACTCAGCTGCCTATTTCTGTTAAGAACAAAACCAGATCAGCTCCTGGAGTCAGGTATGTGGGTTACCCCTAATTCTCTTTAGGCCTTCAGAGTTCTCTTATTTCTATGGTAGTTTAAATGCTTGCTTCGCCCTGGAATAATTGATTATATCTAAAGGAGACAATAAAGGAATCCCCAGGGGGCTGGAAACTTAAGGGAATCTGTTTTGGCCAGTAATAAGCTTCACTTGATATGAAGCACAACTTTCTCTTTTAAAAAAATATTTCAAACAGACGGTGGTTTCTGTTTTCAGTTTGAATTCTTTCTTTGCTGAAGCTTTTGGACCTTGGTATGGTCTGTCACCTGCACGTCTGAATTTTTTTTTTAGACGGAAGTACCTTTTCCTGTGCTGTTTCCTTTAGTTTTCGGTCCTAGGCCCTTGGGGCCAGTGTCATCAAAGCTCTATTATTTTTTCTCTGTTTCTTTTTACAGACTTCAACAGAGCAGATGTATTGGGTTAAAATTTCACTCTTGTGCTAAATCCATTACAGCCAGGATCACAAGTTCCTTGTTTTAGAGCCGGAAGGGACTTTAATCAATCTAGTTCCTCTACTCAAACCCCTGTGGCTCCCTATTGCCTCCAGGATCTGATATAAAATCTTTTGTTTGGCATTTAAAAGCTTTTTATAACCTAGTTCCCTCCTCTACCTTTCCAGTTCCCAATGGGCAGTTACTCTTTGGTCCAATGACCTTTACCTCTTGCCAGTTCTTTGAACAAAACATTCTACTTCCTAACTCTTAGCATTTTCTCTGGCTATCTCCCATGCCTGGTATACTTTCCCTTTCTCATCTCCATCTACTGACTTCCTTTAAGCACCTCCTAAAATCCCATCTTGTACAGGAAGCCTTTTCCAATCTCTTATTTCTAGTGCCTTCCCTCCCTTATTTATTTCCTATTTATCCTCTATATAGCTTGTTTATACTTATTTGCTCCATTGTCTGCCCCTTTCAGTTGTAAGCTCTTTTGAGAACTTACAATTTTTTTCCTCTTTTTTTGTATACAGGGCTTAACAAAATGCCTGGCACATTGTAGGCATTTAATAAATGTTTGCTGACTGACTGCCAGCTTCTGAGGCCCTGTGGAATAATGGAAGTGACTTGCCCAAATGATATTAAGTGACAGGATTTGAGTCCAAGAATTCAGATTTCAAATCTAGCATTCTTTCTACTATATTCTCTAGCTGTAGTATGAGTCTCCTCTCCTCCTTTTACATATCCTTTTTAATGCTATTTTCATTAACAGTGGATGAAATGGACTGACATTTGGACATGTGGGAGATTAGTATTCTAAACCTAACTAACCATTGAGGGCTAATGTGATTTTCCTAAAGAACAAGTCTGACGTTGTCATGCTCAGTAACTTGTCATCCTCAATAACTCCAGTGTCTCAGTGATCTCTAGAGGATTTTAAGATTGAGAGCTGAAAGGATTAAAGAAGGTGTTGGCTAATCCAGTTCCCTCATTGCACAGATAAAGAAACTGAGGATAAAGTGATTTACCCAAGGTGGCATATGTAGTAGCTGGCCTGGGATTTGAACCAAAATATTCTCACTCCATAGTTGTCGAGTGTCTGACTCTGTGACCCCATTTGGGGTTTACTTGGCAAAGATACTGGAGTAGGTTTCCATTTCCTTCTTCAGCTCAGTTGACAGAAGAGGAAACAGAGTGAAGTAACTTACCCAGGGTCACACAGCTAATAAGATTTGAACTCAGGAAGATGAGTCTTCCTGACTTCAGGCTCATCGCTCTATTCCACTGTGCCATCTAGCTGCCCAGAAAGGGAATATACATATATGTATATATGTATACATGAATGATATGTCATGTAGACATCTGTCTACATGAAACTGGATCTCCCTATTTCTTCCCAAGCTGTAAGTTACACAGTGGTTACCCACAGCAGGTAACCAGGTAACAAGTAGCAGAGATACGGGATTACGGAAGTGTGCAGCAGCGCTCTTTCTACCATATTGTTTTGACCAAAATATATAAAAGTATGATATGATCTTTGCTATCTGGCATCTTTTGTAGTCAAGCTGGGGAGACAGAGCACTTAATGCTATACTGACTTTAATGAGGGGGGGAGCGTGGGAACTGGTATGGGCTGAAAATGACCTTTCAGGAAGGATAGGATTTGGATTGGCCAGGAGGAGGTAGAGATGGGGAGGACAAGCCCCACTTAAATCTTGAACAAAAACTTGAAAAGATTTTGCATGGTGTACCTACCCTAGTTGTCGGGTGTGTTTTGATCATCCAGCATTTATTAAGTGCATACTGTGAGCTCAGTGCTGAGAGTTCTTTATAGAACAGAGAAAACCAGTCCCTCTCAGCCCTCTAGGAACTCACATTCTAAGAGGGGAGACCAGGGGCCCACAAGTGTGTATGCACTAGATATATACTAAGTAATGGAAAGATAATAATGCCTGTAAGGGAGCAAGGAATAGATACCTCCTGCAGAAGGTGGGATTTGCTCAGGAGTTTGAAGGAAGCCTGGGAAACCAGCAGGCAGAAGTGAGAAGGGAAAGCATTCCAGCTGTGGGGGACTGCCTAGTATAGGGGAGGGGAGAGCAAGTGTTTGGATGATGTGGAGGGGGGGTAAGTAGTGAGACATTTGGAAACATAAGGAAGGTCAGGTTAAGAGGGGCTTGAAAAGGGAAGCAGAATTTCATATTTGGTTATGGGAGTTTATGGTAATGGAGTTTATTAATTAAGGAGGTAAAATGAGTAGTTGTATTTTAGGAAAATTTCTTTGATATTTGTGTCAAGAGAGTGGATTTGGAGTAGAGAGAGACTTGAGGCAGAGACCAACCAAAAAGCAATTAATTGTAATAGTCCAGGCAGAAATTGATGAGAGCTTGCATCAGGGTGGTGATTGTGTGAGTAGAGGAAGATGTGTAGGAGAGAACCTAGTGGAATAGTGGGAGAAAAGGCTGGAGAGGTTCCATATTGGGTGTACATGGTGGCATAGTTGGTACATTAGGAGGTGGCTGCAGGCTCCAACTAGGAACTACCCTTAGAATTTGTGGACTAGGCCAGAAAATATCAGTCTTGGACAGCTAAATAGATGTGAAAAATGTTTTGCATGACTTCATATTTATAATGGTTATCATATTTCTTGCCTTCTCAGTGAGGGGGTGGAAGGAGGGAGAAAATTTGGAACTGAAAAGAAAAAAATAAATTTTAAAAATTAAAAAAAAGAAAGCTAATTGGAATCAGCACAATGGATGATCTCAACCAAATAAATGTTAAAATGGATAATTTTCAGCTCTTGCAGAAGTAAGATAAGACGCTGTCACTATCAGAGCAAACCCTTAGAAGATGAAGTGCCCATTTTGTAAATGTGTTGCTGATAAGATGCTGGAGAGCTTCTGTCATTTAATCAATCCCAAATCTCATCAAAGAGAGTTTCTAAATGTCTTTGAAATTTTAACAGAGTCATAGAAAGACTTTTCAGGCTCTTTCTCTATCCTTCCCTTAAACTGCCCTGGATAAACAGTTGTATTTGGTAGACATGACTGTTCTGATCTCAAGGAAGATATTCATTATAGTGAGTACAGGTTCTACCACAGCCCTGATGAAATATTTCACAACCCTTTTCTCCTCTCTTTTTCTTTTTAACATTACTTTAGGTTTTAATTTTTGAAAAATTGGTATCTTTTCCAAATATATCCCTTTTTCCTGCTCTGTCTTCCCAAAAAGAGGGTCATCCCCTGTAATAAAAATTAAAAAGGAAAGAAAAAAACCATTTCAGCAAAATGAATACATCAACTGAGTGTTACAGATACACATCCATGGTTTCCCATGTGTAAAAAAGGGAGGTGAATTTTCTCTTTAATTTTGGTTCCCCTTTTTCCTTTCAATTATACAACTTACTTTGTTATTTACATTCACATTTTTATAGTCACTGAGTAAATGAGTTACTGGTTTTGCTTATTTCACTTTGTATTTATTAGTTTATATGTCTTCCCATGTTTCTCTGTATTGTTCATATTCATAGTGTGTTATGAATGTGCTGTCATGCTTCGTTACATTGTGTACCACAATGAATTTAGCCATGCACCAAATGACAGGTATTCACATTGTTTCCAACTTAAGCACTATCCCCAAAAGTGCTGCTAGGGATGTTTTGTTATATATGGGACATCTCTTCTTTTTATCTTTGACCTGTTTGATGTATGTGCCAGGCAGTGGAATCTCTGGGGTCAAAGGATATTTGGTTATTTTCTTAGCCATGATTCCAGATTGCTTTCTACAATGGTTGGAACAACTCACAGCCCGAATGTTCATTTTTTTTTAATCTTTAAAAAAAATTTTTCAGCATTCACCTTAATAGGATTTTGAGTTCGTAATATTTTTCTCTTTCCCTCCCCTGCACCCTCCTTAAGACAATAAGTAATTTGATATAGGTTATATGTGCACAATCATATTAAACGCATTTCCACGTTTGTCATGCTGTGAAAGAATCAGAACAAATGGGAAGAACCATGAGACAGATTTTAGAAAGGTGACTATAGTATGCTTCCATCTGCATTCTTTCTATGCATGTGGATAGCATTGTTCATCATGAGTCTTTTGGAATTGTTTTTGTATACAGTTTGTCATTGTACTGTTGAGAAGAGCCAAATCTATCCAAGTTGATCATCGCACAATGTTGCTCTTACTGTGTACAATGCTCTGGTTCTGCTCTCTGGTGCATCCTCAGTTCTTGTAAATCTTTCCAGGTTTTTCTGAAGTCCACCTGCTCATCATTTCTTATATTATAGTACAATACTATTCCATTCCATTCCATTTGTATACCACTACTTGTTAACCATTTGATGGGCATCCCCTCAGCGTTTGATTCTTTGTGACCACATAAAGAACTGCTATATTTTTGGTACATGTGGCTCTTTGTTTTTCCCTTTGTGATCTCCTGGGAAACAGACCTAGAAGTGGTATTGCTGGAACAAAGGATATTCATGGTTTTATGGCCCTTTGGGCATAGTTTGAATGTTCATTTCAGCTACATTTTGTTGTTATGTGGTAGGTGGCTATGCTTTCTTCTGGGTTCTGCATCATCTTGGGGAATTGCTTTGATAGTTACAATGGGAATTGAGTGGAAGAGGTAAATAACCAAATGACAGATATTTTGATGGCAAAAGTGACTACAGGTGGTTATGACAGACTTAATAGAAAGGATGTGGACAGAAGAGAGGCAGTTTGACTTTTCTTACAAGGGAGTTGTCTACAAACAAGAGACACATAAAAGATTATTTTTAAAAGGTGGTTTAGATCTATGATTTCATTAGAATAAGAAACTCCCTATACCGTTGCAGATAGAAAGTTCCTTAGGGCGTCAGTTCTCAAACTTTTTCATCTCATCTCTTTAATATTCTTAAATTATTGAAGATCCCCAGAGAGCTTTTGTTTATGTAGATTATATCTGTTGATATTTAATTAATATGTTTATGTAGATTATATCTGTTGATATTTAATTAGTATATTGGTGCTGTTAGGGAGATAGTTTTGATGGCAAGGACCCCCGAAAAGGTCTGGGGATCCCCTGATCTCACTTGGAGAACCCTGATGTAGGCCGTTAAAAGGTTAAGTAAGTGAGTTGCCTAGAGTCCCGCTGTCGACATGTTTTAGTGGTTAAACTTGAGCCCAAGTCCTCTTGATTTTGAGGCCTGCTCTCTATCCTTTGTATCACACAGCTTGCTCATAAATGAAAATGAAATTTAGAGCTGAGGGGAAAAAAATGGCTTGTAAACAGAAAAATAGATGATACAATGTTTCCTTGAATATGGAAACTATATTTATCTCACACCAAGGACTGGAGACCCTCCCAAAGCATGAAGGCAAAAGACATATCACTCTACTGTGCTGCCAAAAAATGAAAGTAGTTTTAGGATGATTAACTTAGCGTGAATTTAACATTGATGTTTGATAAGCTCCACTGTTAATTCTCAGTGTGACATGCCAGATGATTCTCTCTTCCTTTCTAACTTCCCAAAGGCTGTTCTGGGAACATGAGAGCTCATTTGTCTCCAGAGGTGTGAGTCTCAATTCATCAGTCCTGTTCTTATTTTCTTAATTTCTCATTTCCTCCTCTCTCCCTTTTTTTTTCTTGGCAGATAAAGCCACAGATCCAAGCATGTCTGAGGAGAACTGGTCGTGCATCCAGTGCTTCTGCGACCGGGTGAATACTGACCCTGATGGGTAAGATTAATCGTGTACATTCTTACCTCGGTGGTTCTTGTAATCTCCTGGACATGGTGATAGACACACAGAAATATTTAATGCTTCAGACAGTAAGGACACTAAAATTTAAAGGGGCAGATATTTTGTTAGGTAACCTGTTTTGGGAGTCTTTGCTGTGAGCTGAGGGGCAGAGAAAAGGGGAGAGGGTTGTGAAGGGTAGAGAGATGGAGAGGAAAAAGAACAAGCTGAACTTTGCTTTCCAGCTCTCCCTCATGGGGCCCACAGTGGCATTTTTTAAAGGGATGGAAGCAGCGAAGGCAAAAATTGGTTTCTCTGTCTCACCTGCTCTGTGGCAGAGGTTCAGGCCCCTTTCCCCGCCTTGTTTTCTAAAATAAAAAGATGTAGAAATCCCTTTCTGCAGAGGAGTTCCTAAAAATCTTGGGCCCCACGCTCCTGTGGAGGCTTATGCAGTGGCTGGGGTGCTTCCTGCTGGGTTTCCCACCGCTCTCTCTGTCTCTCAGTCACATTATATGCTCATGACCCTGGAAAAGGAAGCCCTTCTTTTCAGACTGACTCAGCCTTTTCTGAGGCTCTGTTGGGCTCCTTCTTTGGTATGCACACAGAACTTAACATAGAAGCACTGTGCTGCTAACGTGTCCTAGGCTTGCTGGAACCATCTCTGTCTTGCTCCTTTTGTTAGAGACACTTATGGGATATACTGTGTTGGGGGAAATCACAAATACAATGTTGCGGGTAGAATGTAGCAACATTCTCACGGCCTTGTCAGAACTTCCTGGAATGATTTAATCTTTTTTTGTACTCTTAGTGATGGGGGTGGGCAGGAGGAAGCACATGATGGCTGCTGCGCCTCTGGCCAGCTTCTCTGGGGTTCCTAGGTCAGCTGCAGTATCAGAAGATTCATGTGTAACGAGCTACAGCCCCTCCCTTTTCTCCCTCTGTCAAGAGGAAACCTCTCAGCCCATGCCTAGTCTTGTCCTTTTCTGTTTCCTCAGCCCATCTCATGCACCTTGGCTGCTGGCCCACAAGATCCAGTCCCCACAGGAGAGGGAAGCTCTTCATGCCTTAACAGTGAGTTGGACTCTGGTCTCCCTGCAAGACCCTCCCCTCCCCCCTCAACATTGGAGAGAAAAGGACACTAGAGACTCTGTTTGGTGGCTGATGAGCTCCCCTTTGACTTTCCTAAAGGGATCTATTCAGACTTCCAGCCTTTGGGGGGAAAGCAGGATGTGGGGTGAGGGGAGGTCTGAGGCCAAGGCTTCTCATTCTCTCAGGCTTAGCTCTTAAAGAACAAGACTAGATGCTTTCATGCTAGATGAGGGAGAAGATTCTTCTACTTAACCCCTCCTGGCTTTTGTAGTAGGTGCCTTTGTGCATGCCATACCATTCGTGCAAGGCAAAGAGACAGGGTTGGGGATAGAGAAAGGAAGATCTGGGCAATCAAGAATTCTGGGAAGGAAGGAAGAGGAGAGAAAGGAGGGATTATTTGGAGATTTCCTGGGCTAGCTATTCTTAAGGAGGGCCAGAAAAGCCTTGGCTTAGGAGAAACCCTGTTGCACACCACACATCCCAGTACTGAGAGAAGGACATACCTCAGAGGGATTCCATCCACACAGAAAAGCAGACATACCGAAACACACTGCTCACTTTTACTCGCTAAACCAAGTGCCATCCATGTTTCTCTCTGCTGTAAAAACATCCAGTCACAGTCATCAATAACTCTTTATTGATTGGTTGTATTTTATTTGTTTTTTATTGACTTTATTGATCAGTTATATAGTAACTGGATTCGGGTCACTTGGTGATCAGCTTCCTTGAATTCAGCTGCCATCTTTATGTAGATGATTCCTAGATTTGTTTGTCCAGCCTTAACTACTCTGCTGACCTTCGGTCCTACATCTCTAACAGCCTCTCTTACATATCCAGCTCCAACTCGAACTAGATGTCTCTACGTGTCATGCTTGAGTCCTCCTTCTCATCCCTCCTCCATGTCTAATCAGTCACTAAGTCCGTCATTCCTACCTTTTAATATTCTTCTGTATGCCCCCGCCCCCTTCTCTCCTCTCGCATGGCCACCACTCTAGACTTCACTCCTAGCCTATTACAGTAGCCTTCTGCTTGGTCTCGTTGCCTCGAGTCTCTTTCCACTCAGGTTCATTCTCCACTGAGTTGTCAAATTGATCTAATGAAAGGGTAAGTCAGAGCATGTTAAACATACACTCCTCCCCATTCAGTCAACCTTAGTGGCTCGCTGTATCTTTCAATCAAATACAAAATGCTTTTTTTGGCTTTTAAAGCCCTCCATACCCTGGACCCATCCTGCCTGTCCAGTCTTCTTACATTTCAGGCCTCTTCATGAACTCTGTGATCTAGTGACACTGGGATCTTTGTCAGTCTTTGCACAACATACTTTATCTTTCTCTCTCTCTCTCTCTCTGTCACATACACACATCCCCACCCTTCTCTGCCTCCTGGCTTCCTTCAAGTCCCAGGTACAGTGTCATCTTCTGCAGGATGAAGCCTTTCCTGATCCCATTTAATGCCAGGCCTTCCCTCTGCAGATTATCTCCACTTTATCCTGTATGGATCTTGATTGTACCTAATTGCTTGCATGTTGTTTCCCCCATTAGTCTGTGAGGTCCTAGAGAGAAAGGCCTGTTTGTTTGGGGTTTTTTTTGGTTTTTTTTCATCATTTTTGTATCCTCAGAGCTTAGAATAGTGCCTGACTCATAGTGCTTTCAGTTGACTGAAGACACAGGTGATATGCTTATCTAATTTTTAAATGACATCAAGCTGGGACAGATCGAGAAGATCATAGGTTTAAAAGAAAAAAAGACCTTGGAGACTTGGTAGTCCAAATTTCATTAATAGATGAAGAACTTAAGGCCCAGAGAAACTGACTTGCCTAAGGTCAGAAAGTTAGGAACAAAATCCTGGTGAATCTCAACAGACTGAAATGATGGACTGAAACCCATAAGATAAAATATGATAATGCTATCAAGTCCTGTATTTAAGTTAAAAAAATAAGCTGTATAGTTACACAGTGAGAGAGAACTGGCTAGATGGCAGTTCGTTTGAAATAGTTTAGAGGCTTTAGTTGACCATACACTTGCAAGCCAGTAATGTGACAGATCTTAAAAGCATGAATGCATTTTCACTTGGGATTAGGAAGAGGTAAGAAGAGGAAATACAGTATTGTTCTAGATTACTACAGGCTTGGTGCCCATATCATAGTTGAAAGATGCCATAACATAGTGGTTGGAGTACTGGGCTTGAAAGGCCTGAGTTTGGGTTCTACCTCTCACAATAATTGTGTGACCTTGGGCAAGTCATTTGACTTCTGAGTCTCATTTTCATCATCCTATCTCAGATACTTGTTTTAAGTGATAAGGTGATATGTATAAGAAAAAGTTGTTTGCAAATTTTGAAGTGATATATAATTTTGATATCTGTCAAGTACTGTGCCCAGTTCTGATTGTAACACTTTAAGAGGGACTTGGACCAGCAGAAGAAAAGAAAGCTTAGGAGAGGTCATGATAGCAGTATTCATGTATTTGAAAATCTACCACAAGAGTCCTGGAATTTGTAGGGAAATCATTTAGTTTAGTAGTTGGTCATTTAGTAATCATTTGGTTCAATTCACTTCATAGTCCATTAATCTTATCTATATAGAGATTTTACATATATGTGTGTGTGTTTATGTATTTGTGTATATACAAGAAAAATGGTGTGGCAGGGCCATTAAAGTCAATGCCAACAATAAAAAAACCCTGTCGGTATAAAATAAAGCTTTGATCGTATGATTGCTGACTCACAGTTATATATAACTCAGTAGTATAGGGTTAATGTTTAGAATGGAGTCATTCTACCAAACAACAGTCATATAAAAAGCACCTACCATGTGTTAGCACTGGGAATATAAAGGAAGACAAAAGACAGTTCATTCTCTTGTACTGATGGTATAATGGGGAGGAGGGGAGTCACCGTATAGAAATCAGAATATACAAAAAAAACCAAAACAGTGTAGACAGAAGGTAACCTTAAATGGGTTGGCACTAGCACCAAGAAAGGCCTCCCACAGAAGGTGAGATTTGAGTTGTATCTTAAAGAAAGCCAAAAACTTAGAGATGGCGATAAGGGAGCAGAGTGTTACAGGTGAGGGAAAGACAGTGCAAAGTCACAGTGACAGGAGATGGAGTGTTGTATTTGAGCAAGTACAAGTAGGCTGGTATAGCCAGATTGTAGAGTTGCATGAAGAGAAGTAAAATATAAGAAGACTGGAAAGATAGGAAGGGACTAGGTTATAAAGAACTCTAAGGACTAACTAGAGGAATTTAGGAGGAATTTATATTTGATCCTGTAATCAGGAAATAGGGAGCCACTGGAGTTTATTGAATAGAAGAATGATATGGCAAGATCTCTGTTTAAGGGAGATCAATTTAACAGCTGAGTGGAAGATTGATTCATGTGGAGGAGAGTCAGGAGGCAGGAAGACAAGTTTGAACATTTGCAGTAGTCTGGGATAAGTGAAAAGGACCTTAACTAGACTGCTATGTGAGTGGAAAGAAGGGAGATATATGTCATAAGCCTTGTAGAGAAAGACTTGCCAAGATTTGGCAGTAGATTGGGTATGTGAGGTGGGTGAGAGAGAAGACTAGGGTATCACACCAAGGCTACCAACCTGAATGAAGGGAAAGTCATTCAGGTTTGTAGCCTTGGTGTGATAATTCAGAAGAGGGGCGGGATTGGTTGGGGAAGAATTGCTGCTTTGAAGTCTTGTAGAAGGTTCTTAAATGCTTTAAGTTTTCATAGAAATATTAGTCTCTTCTCCCAGAGAAAATTATAAAGATTACATCCACAGTGATTGGTTTGGTTTTCCCCTGTTTTGAAATGCCTGAGTGCTACAGGATTCCACAGACAAAATAACCATTGCCTGAAGTACTGCCATGGAAATATTTAGTTTAAAAAGTTATGCTTCTGATAGGATAGCCCTAGAACATAAGCACAAACACTGAGACTTTAATAAAATGACACAAAACCTAGCCGTTAGAGTGGTACCAGTGTGGGTGTCATGTTTTGATTTTGTAAGACTCAGCCTAGAAATGGCACTGTTACTCAAAAATGACACTATTTTCAGTGACTTGAAAGTTGAGTTCCAGAAGTCTTGTTGGATATTGGGTATGGCTAAGGCAGAGACTAGTGAGCCCTTTCTAGATTAGAGTTGGGCTGTTCTTTTCCTTCTAATGGGGCTAAGGTCATTTAAGTTCTGGGAAATTTTATTGTAGGGAAGCAGCCTACTTTCCCTCTTGGTGAGCCTACTTTCCCTCTTGGTTTTCATAGCTGTTTCTCATGGGGCTTCCTGAAGGAGAGTCATTTGGATTAGCTGACGAACAGATGCTGTCCAATCTGCAGCTGCCCATCCCTGTCTCCATGGGTAGGAATGTAGTAGATAAGCTTTCTTCTTGTTCTGAGAGCTGATTGGACTTTCCTAGGTGCTGGAGGTATGCATGAACTATTGTGGAGAGAAATTCCATGGTGAGGTGGCCAAGTTCCGCTTTCTGAATGAGCTGATCAAAGTGCTTTCTCCAAAGGTGAGTATTTCCCAGGGAGTAGAATGCTCTGAATTACATTTCCTTCCCTGAGGAGAGGCTGACACCTTGCTTGTAATTTGTATGTGAAGTGCTTTGAGGAAAGTATAAGGCACTCTACCAACCAGAATTGCTATCATTATTACGTAGATAATGGACAAGCAACTGACTTCTATCCTTTGCTTTATCTCCCAGTTTCTTGTTTCTCTTTTATCCAGGAGCCCTGAGAGTGTTCCCTTCCCAGTTTGATTTTTTAAAATTTTTTTTATTTTTATTTTTTTATTAAAAGGGGCCATCCCATGAGTAATTACTTCAAGAGGCCTATCCTTTGAATGGGTATATCTCACTCAAAGTAAGAATCTGATAAGACTTTAGCCTAAAATGACCAGGGTTCCACATTGCATCCTGAGCCATCTCTGGTCATCCTGATGAATATCAGGCCAGTGGACCCAGATGGCTCTGGAGGAGAAAATGAGCCCTCCCCCACTCGAATCAAAGTCAAGTGCAAGTCATGTCATGGTCCACTTCAAAAAAGAAGGACAAACATAACAGCATTATAGCCCCTCTAATACTGAAGTTCCACTCCAACAAGGTATTGTGCCATGGAGGTGACCCTGAGTTTTTAAAGGCTGTATTAGTGGATTATAAACTCTAGAAGATCCTACAAAAATGTAAAGACCCTGAGCAACCTGGATGATGGACTGTATGCCTATTGTCTGATGGTCAAATTAGCTAAATTTGGAGAGGCCCATCACCAAGGGATAGTGATGTTTTCCTTTGGCCCATGCAACTCATTACACCATCAACTATAGCATGGGGGAGTTCTGATCTGACTCTGTAGGGAGAATCTTTGGAAATAGTGTGATTCTAATTCCTGCTGTGACATTTTCCTCCACAAAGAGACACTTGGAAGAAAGGGATTCTTTATCTTGGATGGATGCTATGATTGGGGTGACGTATGCAGACTTAGGTTTCAGCTTGAGCAGTGTCTTCCCACCTAGTCTGTTTCCCCTGTTTTGATTATTTATCTTCCTTCCATTGGACTTCTGCCTTAATTCCTCTACTATCTTAATGGGCATCCTTCTCAGTCAATGGAATGTATAACTCTTATTGAGGTTGGATTTAAAGAATTTTAAAGAATGAATCCTGTCCTGAGGCAATAATGAAGCCTCAGCCTAGAGTCCTACCTATATAGTAAATAGTCAGTAAATGTAGGTCACTTTTCAATAGTCATCCTGACTATTCAATAAGCACCTTTGGTGCTGAAACCTACCTTCTACTACTTAGCATTCAGTCAGTAGTATGGTGTAGTGAAAAGAGCACTGGACTTGAGAGTCAAGAGATTTAGAGGGCAGGGAGTAAATAATTTTGGGGTTCCCAGAGATCTGACATTGACTGTATTACCTAAATTCTCTTGGTTTTGTTTTACTAAAGGTTTTGGACTAGGCTATCTCTCATCTCATAACTGTCTAAAATTCCATCTTTCTGCTTTTTTGCTTTTAGTATCTTGGATCCTGGACTACAGACAAAGTCAAATCAAGAATTATTGAAATAATGTTCAGTTGGACAGTTTGGTTTCCTGAGGATATCAAAATACGAGATGCGTATCATATGCTGAAGAAACAAGGTCTAGCTTATGTTGCATCCCCATTTGTTTTGAGTTTAAGTTAAGAACTTGGCTTTTCCCCCTCTGTCTCCCTCCTGGTACAGGTTTTGAGAGATTAGTAAAGGACCTTTCAGTGATTGGTGGATTTGGGGGTGTTTATATATAGGATGTTTGCCTACGATGACCAGTGTGGCTTTGGGTGTGTGCAGTCCAAAGCTAGCTGGGCTCAGGGTGAAGCATCATTAACAGTCACCTTGTTGTGTCTCTAAAGTGTCCCTGCCTTCATGCTGATACATAGGATTTCCCTCAACTGACAATTAGAACTTCATGCCTCTCCCTATCCTGGGTGTGTCCTGTCTAGCAAGTGCACTTGGTCTGTCCCTCCTAGGACATTAGGTACTAGGTATTTCATTCAGATTCTTTTCAGAGGGAGGCCTCTTTCACTATAAGATTCTTGGATTCATTCTGAGATCGCCAAGACCCCCATGTGGGCTGGGCAGAGGCAGTGTTTGAAATCTAGGTGTTGCATGTTTCAGGAATCATTAAGCAAGACCCCAAATTACCAGTGGACAAAATCTTACCCCCACCTTCTCCCAGGCCCAAGAGCTCCATCTTTGATGCTGATGAAGAAAAATCAAAGGTAATTAATACCCTTTTCCTCTACTTATCCTTGCCCTGGAGGGTTGACCTTTCCTCTCCATGGACTGACTGACAGGCAACACACATGGAATTTTTTTCCCATGGATTGTCTAATGGGTTATGGCCACAGGCCCCTCTTGAAGGTCCTTAAGCATCCAACTCAGTGCTCCTTAAGCCCCTGTGAACTGATGCAAGAGATAGCAAGGGGACTGGCTTCTGGAGACATTGTGGTGATTCTGAAAGAGCTTTGGATAATGGGAGATTGAATAGAGCTCTGTGTGTGCATGTCAGCCAGCACACACTGGAGCTCCTGAGAAACCTCTCTGGCTTATGAGTCATCTCTAGGCCATTTAGGAACAGGAGGGGATAATGTTGTGCAAAGAACCTAACCTTAGGATATGCAGTTCAGGAATCATTAACATAAATAGTGTTGTGTAATGAACTGTAATATTTTTATTCAGATTAAAATGAACACATCAAGGACATTCTTGATGGAAGGGGCAAAAGAAGGGTAGCCTAAGGGAAAGGAGAGAGAGAGAGAGAGAGAGAGTGTGTGTGTGTATGTGTGTGTGTGTAGTTACATCCAGTTTGAGGGATGGGCCAATTATCAGCCCAGTGCCTTTGCTTTAAGCACTTTCTCATTGGATCAACTCCTACCTTACCCAGAGTTACCCTCTTATCAGCGAGCATTTGATGTGGGTACACATAGCCAAGTTTCAGGGGCTGTTAAAGGTCAGACCTAGGGCCTTATTTCACTGAAGCATAGGGATGCTTCAGATGCCCTTTATCCGTAGCTGACTGACCTTACCCTATGGGATGTACAGCCCCTTACTTCTACATCTCCCCAGGGGGACAACAAGGGGAAATGACACAGTGGTTCTTATTGAACCTTCTCGGGAGCCTGACTTTCAAGCAGTGTCAGTGCCAGGTGTATCAGTCTTCAGGGCATTCCCCATCTCTTGTGCAGAATTGTGTAGCCAGTTGTCTTACTCTTCCTTTTCCACTTTTCTAACAGTCACCCTTCCCCCAGGGTCCAGGACAGTAGTAGGCCACAGCATTCCACTGTGCCATGAGCTGCTTGTCATCTAGACCCTGGCTTTGTCTAACATCCCAGAGGATAACAATTGAGGGGGTGTTGGGGTAGAGCAGGAAAGAAAAGATGGGAGAAGAGGACAGTTAGGGTCTCACTTCACCTTCTCATGGAATATCTTCCCCAGCTCCTGACAAGACTTCTGAAAAGTAACCACCCTGAAGATTTACAGGCAGCCAACAGACTGATCAAGACCCTCATCAAAGAGGTGAGTAGCAGCAGTTTATCCTTTGTTTTGGGGGGAAGAGGGGCCAGGATTGGGCACCAGTTTCTTACAGTCTAGAAGTTGGAGTTTTAATAGTGTTCTGGATTTTAGATATCCTTGGTATCTCTTATTCCCTCTACCAATGTTTGATCTTTGGGTAGAAGGTGATGGAAAGCCCAGTTATGATGGCTGTATGCATAGGGGTATGGCTGCACAGATTTCTGGAAGAATGGGCATGGCTCCTTTTCCTTACCCTAATTCTCAGCCCTATCTCATCCTCGGTGGCTTCTTACAGGCTCACACTAGTATTCCAGACCAGTGTGCATTTGCTACAGATCTAATATGAAAATTTTGGATGAAAGTCATTTGTATAACTTTTCTCTAGAAAAAGGAGGAAGATTGGATTGGGAAAGGGATGGGGAAACCTGTCAAGTAGGTCGACTCTTAACTCAGCATCCTCATCTCCCTAAGGTAGCAACAGGACAGTCAGTGCCCAGAAAAGAAATAAGAAGGGATGGGACCTTTAATGTGGAGGCCACTAAGAATATTCTGTTCACTCACTGCCTTCAATTCCTTTGAAAGGAACAAGAGAAATCTGAGAAGGTGTCCAAGCGGATCAGCACCATCCAGGAGGTCCACAGCAACGTCAAGCTGATGAAGGACATGCTGAGCACCTGTCAGGGGGCCAGGCTGGAGCAGCTGGACCTGAAGAGCCTCCAGGTGATCCTTCGTCTGGGGAACCCCAGCAACATTTGGATGAGGGCCTTGGTTAGGGGCGGGGTCATTTGTAGAACTTGTTTGTAGGAGGAGGCATTTGGCCCTCCAGGTGCTAGATTAGGCCAAGCAGGTTGGGAGTGAGGGAGATTGGGGTAACTTTGTAGAGAAATTAGTTTTTTTAAGAGCAGGGATTTTTACTCTGGAATCTAAGAACTGAAAAAAAAAATAGGTAACTGGATTTATGATAACTGATTTATTTTTGAACCCTATATATTTTATTTTGTGCATCTAAAAACATTCTGAGAAGAGGCTATTCATAGGCTTCAGCAGATGGACAAATGAGTTTGTTGCATCCACGCACACACACACACACACATATGTGTCTTACAATCTTCTACACATACATTCCTATTAAATACATTTTCACCTTAGTCATGTTGCACAGAATAATTTAAATGAATGAGAGAATCCTATAAAACAATAGGAATGTTTTTAGCCTGTGTACAGGGAAACCCTCAGTTTATATTCCAGTGAGGAAAGTCTGAAAGTGGGATGCCACTTTCTTAAAAGCCAATTCTGTATTCTCCCATCTTTTTCACAGTTGTCAACTATGAGCAATAATTTGACTTTCCTTAGGGATATGCTTCTTTTGTGCAGAGAGAGAGTGAGTGTGTGTGTGTGAGTGTGTGTGTGTGTAAGGGAGGAAGTATGTTTTGATATGTATTTGCCTTTGCCCTTTTCAGTATCACATAAAGCAATCATCTCTAAGTAAACCCAGTGTTGAATTATTGCCCATCCTCCCCTGTTTGGGGCCAAAGCTACACAGTAAATGCCATGGACTGACGTAGCTAAAAGGCTAGGGTTCATCTCTGTAGGTTGGGAACCTTTGCAGCCCATATTCTCATTTTCACATCATGCTGTTTGGGAAGAGTGGGCACTTGTTTCTCAGGCTTGGCTCTAGGAGATGTGGTTACCATGTCTACTAAGTGCTCAAAAGGTTGAGCCTTTCCATGGGATACCACTTTCTTAAAAGCCAATTCTGTATTATCAGTTGTCAAAAGTTTGACTTTCCTTAAGGATATACTTTTGTGCAGGGAGCAGAGCAAGCTATTCTACTAGACTCCTAGAATGTTAGAATTGGGAAGGTCTTTAGAGAGCATCCCAAACCCTCCTTTTGTAGCTAAGAAAACTGAATTCTAGAAAGGCTGACACCTTATACTTTTTCAGAGCATGGAGCCCAAGTCAGTCCAGTGCTCTTATCACTGCACTAAGGTCCTTCACTCAAGTCTCCTGGTTCCTTGAGGGTTGTCCTGGAATACTGTGATAGATTCCTAATGGGCTTCCCTGCCTCTTTTCAGTCCATCCTCCACTCAGCTGCCAAAAATGCACAGGTCTACATTAATGAAATTCCAATCGTTTCTTATTTATTACCTCTAGGATCAAATGCAGGCACCTTTGTTATTTCCTGAAAGCAATATTCTATTTCCGATCTCCATGCCTTTGAACAAGGCTGCATCCCTAATTTGGAATGTACTTTGTCTTTTTAGAATTCCTAATTAGCCATCCTATAGTTTCAAAGAAAAAGACAAAGAGGGAAAAAAATTAGACAAAACCAATCAGAGCATCAGAAATATATGTTGATGAATGCCAGAGGTGTCAAAACACGAGGCCCATTCTCTGGTGTGGTCTGAACCAGATTAAAATGTAATTAAGAAATATTTAACAAAATAAATAAAAATGCAACATAGACAGTGAAATATTACACAGCTCACAGGAAATCCATGTCTATTTTAAATTTGATACCACTGTTATATACAGTGTTCCACATTCATGGACCCCAGCCTTTGTAGTATAGTTGAAGGATGCCTTTTCTTATCTCTTGGGGCCAAGTCTGCTCTTTATGGTATTTCACAACATTTAGTTTCAATGATTTTATGGTTTGTGGGGAGAATATGCAAAGTTTGGATGAGAGTCAGTCCCTACTTACAGTCTACTAAGCGACAGGACATAAGCACAGATAACTACACGATTATGTGGTAAGTACACTAGAGAGTTGCAAAACAAAAGTGCTATGTAAGGTGCAAGGGGAAGGTGCTTCCTGTTTGGGACTTCAATTCTGCTTATTTCCTCTGATACTAATAACTGGTTTTAGTTTTGAAATACACAGTTAACTGAGCCTAAGGGATGAGAGCTTGAGTGGGTGGGTTGGTGTTAGGTAAGAGAACTTTTTCCTTCTCTGTATAGCTTGAATTGTCAGCTCCAAGGTCCAGGCTGTCACTGGTCGTTGGAAGAGAGAGAGGCTCATGCTTCAAGCATGTCTGACAGCCATTAGCAGAGAGCCTGCTAATACATTTGGCCTGTGTATCATTCCCAGGGCCTGTATGAGAAGTGTGAAAAGCTGAGGCCCACCTTGTTCCGGCTTGCCAGTGACACTGTGGATGATGATGATGCCCTAGGTAATGGGGTTTTGTGGAGGGGGTTCATTTGAAGCAGAGCCCTGGAAGGTTAGGAACACAACCACAGATGTGGCCCATAGTAGGGGAATGAGACAAACGTGAGTTCTGGTCCTATAGCATAAGAGATAATGGTGACTGGGGTTTGGGTACCTGACTTGAACTGCCCAAAGATTTGACTTTTTTTAAAAAGTGATGAAGTCTTAAGGTATCTTTCAGTGTAGGTTAGCACATGGTCTGAAAGTTTTTAGAAGAGAAACAGAATAAGCTAGAGATTAGAGAGGGGGACAGAAGATCTGAAGAAAGACTGAAGGAACCAGCTGGGCAAAGATGGGCAAGGGGCATTTGATTCTGTTTGAATGTTAAGCTTCTTTTTACTGTCTCTGTATGAAGCCGTGACTCTGAGGAGGAAGGGGGTGCTGGTTCCTCTGTGCCAATGTTTCTAACTGGTTTTGTGTGCCTTCTGCACCCACTTGGTCTGGCATTCTGGCTGACTTTGATCAGCCATAAACCAAAGGGCAGACACTTAAGAGAAGATCTTGTTGGTGATTCTCTCATCTGAGCTACAAGTTCTTTTGAGAGGATAGAGTCAGGGAATGGATGTATACACGAGGCAAAATTTGAAAGGTCACTATTGTCTCCTAGCTCCTACCTTTTTGGGAGGCTATTTCTTATTCTCAATGGTGAGAATAATTACAGAGTAGGTACACTTCTTGACTTTCGGCCATATATCTGGTGGCAAGGGGGCTCATTCAACTTTTGGAGCCAAGTGAAGGTAAAAAGTGCTACTTTTCTGTTTGAGGGAGAGAGTGGAGGGGCAGGTACTTAGGTTCTGTTGAGCAGAGGTTTTGGTGTAGTCAGTGAAGCTTGTATCAGGACTAGCTAAAATAAACCTAGGATTGGGGACTGTGGGTAGACTAGCCCAAGTGACTTGTTTTTCCTCTTTTTTGCAGCGGAGATTCTCCAGGCCAATGACGTACTCACTCAGGGTGTTCTCCTGTATAAGCAGGTGGTGGAGAGCCAAGTCAGTGCTGGGAACACAGTCACCAATAGCACACAGAGAGAACTGCCTGCCTCCCAAGGTAGCATACCTTTCATATTCCATGTACTTTCCACTTGGCAGAATTTCTTTAATATTTTTTTTTTAAGAAAAACACTCATGAATCATCAAGAACTGGGTGGTGTGTTCTCTTGGAAGTCTGAGGCAGCATTTTTAACTTTGTTCTAAAAGAGAGCAACCTTTCTGTCACTTATTTATTTCATACAGCTCAGATTTTTATGTGAACTGGAGACAGAAGTCCTACTCTGCTGACTTCTTTCTGTGAGAGTACAGTTTTTCTTGGGGCTAATTACTGGGTTTTTGGTGAGTGGGAAGATAGACCACTCCAATATATGGTGAGGAACAGCAGCTCTTGGGTCTCTCTTCATGTGATATTTTATCTATAAGTGCTAAGATCTGCCACTACCCACCCCTTTTCCACCCTGATAACACTAACAGCAACAAAACCATACAAAAACCACCTTCCACCCCAAGCTAAAATAAGCTAGAGGTGGTGCTGGAAGGGCAGTCCTAGGCAGCTAGGTTTTTTTCCAGAGCCCCTATGGGTTAAGGGAGAAAGTCAGATTTGGGGGTGTTTAGATTGTAGTCCCCTACACTCAGAAGCTAACTGTCCCCTTCTCTAGCCTTTCAGGAAAAGGAAGCCAGCATCAAAAGCTACTCCCTGATTGACTTTTCTGAACTGGACTCTGGATCTGAAGTCCCTTCTGAGCAGTGTGAGCTCACATCTTCTAGTCTTCTAGAAAAAGAGCTGGCTACTTTAGGTGGGTGAGTGGCCTAAGGAAGCCCACATAACTTAGGCAGTGTTGTATGGCTTTCCCTTTGGGAAAATATTTATGCTTTTGGTGGAGACATGAGGGTGGGGGCTTTTACCTGGAGTTTAGAAAACAGCTGTTCGAAAGAACTATACTTTGCCATTTACAGAAGGTGAAGGAGGGTGAGGATAACTGGATGCCTGGCTACAACCAGGGATGGTGGGAATAAGAATATTTTCTGATTTAACAATTGCTTTGTGTCATACTTGTTATCTACAGGTCTCAGTGATGCCCCAGTCACGTGCAAGACATCCTCAGACTTTGATACCCTTCAGGTGAGGAAGTCTATTCCAGGGACATGAAAGAAAGATTGATATTCTAAAAGCCACCTTCATAGGAGCATTACCTCTGGTGGTGGAGAGATGTGACTTGGAAATGATTGTCATGACAGTTTTAGTCGGAGGCCTAAATCTTTTCAGACTACATTGCTCAACTCTGGGGGGCTCATCCATAAGCTGGATCTTATTCCTGCCTTTCTCTGATTTGCAGCCTTTAGGAATTATTGTACCTCACCATTCCTATTTAATTTAGGCAATGATCGGGAGGCATGAACTCTAGTTTCTGATGGCCCTAACCTAGAGAGAGAGAGACAGACAGACAGACAGAGAGTGTGTGCGTGTGTCCTTCTGTGGCAGATTCAGTTAGCTTTGGGGCATCTGCGTGCCTGTTTGGCTGAGTGGGGCTGATGGCCACTTTCTCTTTAAACATACCCCCTTCTTTGTTCTTTGCGTGCATGTTCCTGGCCTTGGTTTTGGGGAAATGCTTGTTTTCTTACTCCAAGTGGTTGTGCTCTGGCAGGTTGCCCCAGAGAATGGTTACCTGGAGGATGGAGATTTCTCCTCCAGTACAGTGGCCAGGAAGCCCTTACCTGGCAGGGCTGACCAGACGAGTGACTCCCAAGGCAGCTCTCAGAAGAAATTGTCTGCTCCTCAGACTTCTCTAATCCCTGACCTATCAAACACATTGTGAGTATCCCAGAGAGGGGGTGGTAATGACATCTTGGATTAGAGAGAGTCTGTAGTTGTATCTTGTTGTCCATTCTAGTAGTTGCATGGACTGGGGAAACATACACACACACGCAAACACCAAAACCCAAAATACAGGCTCCTAAGAGCAAAGCTAAGATCCCTCATTCTGGAAAAATCTTTGCATTGACAACTTACCCTGAGCATGTTGCTTCTTCCCTTATCCCACCTAGACTGCCTTGGTATTGTCACCCTGCACTCTCCGTCTCTTTACCCTAAAGTTCCCCTGTAAAAAATTGTTTGTATGAGGCTTTCTGGGACCTGCTGAGAGAAGACTTGAGATGGTGTGAGAAAGAGGAGGAGGAAAAATGGTTTTCATTGGGTGAACCTCATGGTAGGCATAAAGCTGTCCCACTGTGATACATCTTTGTGTTCAGAGCACCTAGCATTCCTAGAACTGTCTTCTTGGATGTTTTCTCATGTCTTTTTCTCCTTCCAAATATGTCGATTTCTATATTTCCAAGAATGGAGTCCAAAACCACTAGCACTTCTTGTAATTCAGTACAGGGAAGAATAACAAATTCCTGGGTAAGGCTGATGGACTCAGCTAAACAAAATGAAATTTAAAAGGAATAAATGTGAAGTTTTTCACTCAGGTTAAAATTCACTGCAGAAAAGGTGTAACGGGCCTAATTTAACATCATTTTGGAAAATGCTAAGGTTCACTGCCAAGTTCATTATGAGTCACACAGTTTAACATGGCCGGCAAAAGAATTCATTTGATCTTAAAATGCATTAGTTGAAGTCTAATATCTAGACTCAGGGACGGAACTATCCCATTTTGCCCTTTTCTTGAGGGACTATATTTGGAATGTTGTTTTAAATGTTTAAAGAGAGACCATGACCCAAGTTGGTGACAGGACTCAAAATCATGACAGGAGAGGAATGGTTGAAAGAACTGACCTGAAGGAGAGGGTTGGGAAGGGGAAAGAATGTGAAATATTTGAAGGGCTGGCTTTTGAAAAAGAGATTAGGAGGCCTGGTACAAGTTACAATAAGGTAGATTTTGGTTTCATATTTTTCAAATAAATTTTTAATGATACTTTTTATATTCACATTGCTTCAGTTTCCCCTAAAGAAAGAAAAAGAGAAAAAGGAAAAAGTGATCAACTGATCAACTCATTGAAAAAATATCTGAGACTACATATAATGTTCCACTCCTGTGGGCCTTAGCCTCTGTAAAAGGAGCAGACTGAGGTACCTTCTCACTGATCTCTTCTTTGGAACAGTCTGCAGCATTATTTTGTCTGTTTTGTGGTTATTTTTCTTTCCATTTACATTTTTGCCATCAGAGTATATATGTGGTTTTCTTGGCCCTTCTTACTTTGATTCCATCCTACCTTGCCTCCCCCTCCCAATTTATTTATTTTTTTGTTTTTTATCCTGGCTGTGGATGAGCACCAGCTAAAGTAAACACTTCAGTGTTTTACCTAGTAGAACAGAAAAAGAGGTAGTTACATGCAACTGTATGTTTTATTGTGCAAAGCATGCTTTTAAGTGTATAATAATTAATAGCTAACGTTTGCATAGCACTTACTATGGGTCAGGCACTTAATGCTAAGCACTTTACAATTATTATCTCTTTTGATCTCACAACAACCTTGGGAGGTAGGTGCTGTTGTTATCCCCATTTTACAAATGAAGAAACTGAGGCAAACAGAGTTAAGTGACTTGCCCAGGGTCACACAATTAGTAGGTGTTTGAGCCTTCCTGTCTTCAGGCCTGGCATTCTTATCCACTGTGCTCCCTAGCTATGCCCTGTGCCACCTGTCTGTCTTTATTAAATGTATTAAGTTTACCATATAACTTTCAAAGCTCTCTTGCTTATATGTGATTTTTTTGCGGGGGGGTAACCCTATTATTAGCACACTGTCTCTCATCCCGTTCACCATTTGAAAGACTTTATATCACTTTGCATCAGTTCATGTTGAATTTTTCTTTGATTCTCTGTATTCATCATGCTTATGGTACCTCATGGCATAATATTTTAGTATGTTCATGTGCCATAATTTGTTGTTCTCCAGCTGATAGATATCTACTTTGCTTCCAGTTCCCCTGAGATTGTAAGCTCCTGTAGGGCTTTTTCCTCTTTTTGTATCAGTAGTGCTTAGCACAGTGCCTAGACTGGCACATAGTTGACATTTAATAAGCACTTATTGAGTCTTTGCTACCACAAGAAGTGCTGCAAACCTATGCTGGTGTATAGGGAGCCCTTTTTTTGGTCAGTGACTTCCTTGGGGTAGGAGAGTCTCTGCCATAAAGTTTATAGATACTTAATACTTTATTTGTATAATTCCAGATTGCTTTTCAGAATGCTTGTACATATTTACAGTTCTACCACAATGGATTGATGTACCATTTTCTTCAAACCTCTTCAGTATTAACAGTTTCTGGCTTTTGTTGCTGCTATTTTTTTTCTGGATGTGACCTCAGAGTTGTTTTGATTGCCATTTCTTCTCTTAGCAATTTGGAGCCTTATTTACATGGTTAATTTACTACTAAAGAACTTTTAAACAGTTATAATGGTCCAAAAATTTAATAGGTTGTCTTATGAGATAAAGTAACTCTAGTGATGATACAAGTTGACTACCTTCTAGTGAAATTCAGTGGTCTTTTCACCATCTTCTTTCTTTTAGGACTTTTTCTAGTATTCTAGTATTTAACACTTCTGGCAACCCTTTCCTTGAAATTGTCTTCTGTTGTTTATATGACTTTGTCCATTGAAGTACCTAACATTGATGGGAATAATCACCAGAACTTAGATGGCCATTTGGTGAATATTATGGAAAGAATTCACTTTTTTCCACTTTTGTGATTCTTTCTCTTGGTTGTAGTGAATGTTGAAAGCTTCATCTGAGCATCTGCCTGATTGGACACACGTGCAGTGTTGGTCCGAGTATTAAAAGGGGTCTTTTTAGGAGGCAATTAAATATCCAGCCCTACTCTCTCTTGAGCTGCAGTTCTGCTCTAACAGCTCCCTCTTGGGATGTCCTATAGGCTCCTGAAACTTAACCTTGAAAACAGAACTGAACCCTTTTGGTCTTCTTGTGGCCTGCCGCTTTCCTACTTTCCTATTCCTTTTCCATGTTATTCCCTTCTGCTCACTCTGCAGTCCAGCCATACCAGCCTGTTTGCTTTATACTCTTATGTTCTGTCTCTTGTCCTTACTTTTGTACTGACTGGAATGCTTTGCTTCCTCATCTACGTCTTCTGGGATCCCTGGATGCTTTCAGAATTAAGCTGAAGTACCTCTTCCATGAAACCTTTCCTAATTTCTGCTGGCTGTTAATTCCTTTTCGCTCCAAATTAACTTCTATTCATTTTGTATATAATTTGTATATGTTTTTATATGTGTGTGTTGTTTTCTCTATTAGAAAGTAAGGACCTTGAGAGTAGCAGCTGTTCACTTTCGTCTTTGTGACCCCTTCCTACACGTACTGCAGTGCCCGGCACATGTTTGGTTGTTTCTGCTGTATTTGACTCTTTCAGTTTGGGGTGTTCTTGGCAAAGATGCTATTTCCTTCTTTAGCTGGCACATAGGTGCTTAATGAATCCTCGTTGATGGATAATGTTGATAACTTGCATTTTTAAAGCACTTCAAGGTGTATAAAGCACTATATAATCTCTATAAATAGATTATCACTGGAAGGAAGGGTTTAATCTTCACAGTAGTCCCATGTAGTCACAGTGTAGTGAAACCTAGGGAACTCTTACTTAACCAGATCTGAGAGCGTGAAAATAGTTTTTTGTGTGTGTTTTTACTCTAGAGAGAGTCCTCTAGAAGAAAACCTTTTCTTTCTAACCTCTTACTTTTAAATTATTTTCCTCCAGGAATTTCTTTCATCAGAAAACACTCCCCAAAGATTCCCCAGTGGGTACCAATTCCTTCCCAGAACAATCTTGGGAGACAAGATCGGGAGACATTCCTTGCCCATCAACACCCCTGAATAAAGCTCTCGCTCATGTTTTTGTTCCACTAGAATCAATTAAGCCCAGTAAGTACAGCTTATTTCATTACCAATCCTGTAAACAGACAATGAGAAAACTTAGTTGGACCAAAAGATGTTGAGGTAGGGTTGGAGAAAAAAGGAAGTAGCTGTAGAGTAAGTCACTCAGTTAATCGGGTGCCTACTATGTGCTGAGCCTGTGCTAGGTAATATGAGAAATTTCAAAGAAAGAAGACTCAATATGATAATTTTTGTTATGGTAGGCTCTCACAGCGTAGGAGGGGAAATGACACAAACATAGAACTCTTCCCTGTCTAACCTTTTCCTTTCAGGTCCCTTCTGGGGAAGAGTAAATTTTTCCTAGTCTGCAAAGTGGATAGTATAGGAAGTGGTTGGGGAGTGCAGGTGGAAACAGTAGAGACATAGAACCCTCTCTCCTCCAGCGTAGGAAGCAGTTCTTCAGGCCAGGACTTCTCTTTGAGGATTTAGGTACTAGAGGAATTTGTGGTTGTTAATATTCCTAACTGGGTCCCTCTCCACCAGGTGACCTGCCACCCATCACTGTATATGATCGCAATGGTTTCAAAGTCTTGCTCCATTTTTCCCAGGCTGGGGCCCCAGGTTTCCCAGAGGTCCAGGTACTACTGCTCTCTATGCTGAGCACAGCACCACAACCCGTCTGGGACATTGTGTTTCAGGTGGCTGTGCCAAAGGTGAGTAGTGGGTAGAAACTTGTTTTTCTGGAGGGTACTCCTGAAACCAGGAGGGACACTTGGTGGGCTTTTGCCAGAAAGAAATCTCTTTAGAACTAGAGGCCCAATGAAAAGACTGTGTATCTGTTTCTCCGAGGTTGCTTCCTGAAAGGGATACATCTCATGTTGTTAACTAGATGAGCTCTTTTATTTGAAAAAAAATTTAAATGTATTTTTATTGGTATTCAGATACTTTTCATCAACTACATTAGTCACAGGATCCCGTTCTAGAGAGCCATTCCGTGTAACAAAGAGTAAAAAAGAGAAAGTAATAAAAAGTTTGGCAAGACTAACCAAGATAATGAATCTGACTTTATTTACCTACATGTAAACCTCTCCTTCTGCAAAGAAGTGAAAGAATGTATCATGTCATTTGTCTTTGGGCTCAAGCTTTGCTCATTATAATTTTGTCACATTTACTTCTGATTGGTTTGTTTTTTTTCCATTTATCATTTTGTCACCATATATATTGCTTTCTTAGTTCTCTCTGTTCACTTTTGTGTAAGTTCATCTAGTCTCCATGCTTTTCTTGAATTCATCATTTCTTATGCCACAATAATATTCCTTTTCATTCATGTATGACAGTTTTAGTCATTTCCTGATACATGGATTGTTTCCAATCTAGTGTTAACCACAAAAAGTGCTGCTATGAATATTTTGGTGTATCTGGAGCCTTTGTCTTTGTCATTTACCCCTTGAGATGGCCGGCCATGGGCTTCCTGAGTTCAAGGTTATGAACGTTTTAGTCACTGTTGCACATTTCCAAATGGCTGCCCAGAATGGATACAGTCTTAAGCAGTCTCAGAAAATGAAACTGATGTAGCTGTGAAGGAACGCCCAAAGGTGGGGCTTTGGTCCAGATGAATTTGTGAATTGTGTCAAACTTTCCAATAATAATAATTTCTTAACCATTACTATTAAAATTAAAAACACTCTCCGAGCCCAGTTTATGAGTAAAATATAGTCCTGATACTTAAATTGGACAATGAATAAGCAAAGGGAAATAGATTCATTTCATAGGGAATATCATTTCAACAATTTAAAATAAAACTCTGACAGAAGGAGGACAGCAAGTTATCAAATTGAGCGTTCATCATGATTTGACTAGATTATTGCAGGAACACAAGGGTGATTCAGAGTTAGGGAGACGATAATATTTTAAATCTAAAATGTGTCAATAGATGCAGAAAAAGCCTTTGACAAAATAGAACTCCCAAATATGGTATGAAGTACAGGTATTTTGTGGTTGTTCAGGCATTTTTCAGTAATGTTGGACTTTTTGTGACCACATTTGGGATTTTCTTGGCAAAGACACTGGAGTGGTTTGTCATTTTCTTCCCCACAGAAGAGGAAACTGAGGCATATAGGGTTAAGTGACTAGCCTAGGGTCATACAGCTAGTAAGTGTCTGAGACCAGATTTGAACTCAGGAAAAATCTTTCCTGACTTTAGACCCAGTCTTAGAAAAAGAAATTGAACAAACCATCAGTGAACTTCCTAATCAAAAAATCTCCAGAACCAGATGAATTTGCAAGTGAGTTCTACCAAACATTTAAAGAACAACTAATCCCAATATTATATAAACTATTTGGAAAAATTTGTAGTTGTCTAAAGGAGTCATACCATATTCCTTTTATAACAGAAATGTGATGCTGATACTTAAACCAGGAAGAGCCAAAACAGAGAAAGAAAACTAGACCAATTTCCCCAATGAATATTGATGCAAAAATTTTAAGTAAGATAGTAGTAAAGAGATTACTGCGTTGTATCACAAGGATCATACACTATAACTAGGTGGGATTTATTCCAGGAATATAGGAATATTAGGAAAACTTATCAGCATAATTGACCATATCAATAACAGATTATCTTAATAGATGCAGAAAAAGCCTTTGACATCAGAAAGCATAGGAATAAGTGGAGCTCATGTTAAAATGATAAATATTATTTATCTAAAACACTCAGCAAGCATTATCTGTGATGGGATAAGCTGCAAACCTTCCCAGTACAGTCAGGAGTGAAGCAAGGATACCCATTATCACCCCTATTATTAATATGGTATTAGATATGCTAGCTATAGCAGTAAGAGAAGGAAAAGAAATTAAAGGAATTAGAGTAGGCAGTGAAGAAACAAAGCTCCCACTCTGTCAGATTTACAAATAAGGGAATGCCTTAGGATGAAAGAAGATAAAGAACATTACAAAATATAAAACTGATAATTTTGATTATATAAAACTAAAAAACCAGTGCAACCAATTAGAGAAATGCACTTCTGAGGTACCACCTCACACTTATTAGATTGGCTAATGTGACAAAAAAAGGAAAAGGTTGGATGTTGGAGGTGGGAGAACTGGGACACTAAAGCCCTGTTGGTGGAGCTGTGAACTGATCCAACCAATCTGGAGAGCAGTTTGGAACTATGCCCAAGGAGCTAGAAAACTGTGTACCCTTTGATCCAGCTAAATACCACTGCTAGGTCTGCGTCCCAAAGACATCCAAAAAAAAAGAGGAAAGGATCTAATTGTACAAAAATATTTATAATAGCTCTTTTTGTGGTTGCTAAGAATTGGAAATGGAAGGGATGTCCATCAGTTGGGGAATGGCAAAACAAGTTGTGGTATATAATTATAATGGAAATGACAAGCAGGATGATTTCAGAAAAACCTGGAAAGACTTACATGAACTGATGTATAGTGAAGCGAACAGAACCAGGAGAATGTTGTACACAGTAACAGCAATATTGTTTGATGAAGAATTGTGAATGACTTAGCTGTTCTCAGCAATACAGTCTCAAAAGGCTAATGATGAAGTGTACTGTCTGTCTCTAGAGAAAGAATTGATACTGTTTGACAGACTGAAGCATGCAATTTTTCAGTCTTTTTCTCTCATGCTTTTTCTTTTATTTGAATCATCTTGTACAAAATGATGTAATTGCCATGTATAACTATATCCGATTCCTTACCATTTTGGAACAGAGAGGGGAGGGAGGAAAGGATACAATATGGAATTCAAAACTTTAAATAAAAATGTTTAAAAAAATAAAAACTTAAATAACTAGAGGGACCAGTGCTCATTACAAAAAATAATTCTCTAGAATTTAACTTACAGATTTAATAATAAACCAATTGATCTCCCAAAGTGCTACTTTAAAAAAAAAAAGACAAAATAATAGAACAAAAGATCAAATAATGAAAAAAAGAAAGGAGGAGGAATAGATCTTCTAGACTTTATGTTATGACAGACATTAAGTGTTTATTAAATTTGTACTACGTGCCATGCACTGTGCTAAGTGCTAGAGATACAAAGAAAAGCAAGTCAGTCTGTCCCCTCTGTATGCAGTTATGTAAAAAGCAGACACATGTTCAGGAGACTTTATTTTACATGTGCAGCTATGTTAAACATCTTCACGAGTCATGTTGGGAAAGAAGAATCAGAACAAAAGGGAACAACAAAAGACAAAAGAAAATGAAGTAGTATGCTTTGATCTGCCTTCCACCTCCATAGTTCTTTCTCCATTCTTTTAGATATGGATAGCATTTTCCATCATTGTATTGCTGCGAAGAGCTAAGTCTGTCATTGTTGATCATCCCCAGTGTAGTTAATTGTGTCTGATGTTCTCCTGGTTCTATCCTGTAAAAGGCAGAATTTTAGCAGGGACTTGAAGAAAGCCAGGAAGCAGAGAGGAGGAGGCAGAGCATTCCACGGTATGAGCGATGACCCATTAAAATACCCAGAGTTGGGAGACAGACTGTCTTGTGAGAGGAACAGTAAGGAGACCAGTTACTAGATCACAGAATATATTCGGGAAGAAGATGGAAATGTAGGAGAGGTCAGGTTATGAAGGACTTTGAATGCTAGGGGATTTTATCTTTGAACCTGTAGGTGACTGGTGTGGATTGGAGTGGGAGTGTGGGGCGACATGGTGAGACCTGTACTTTAGTAAAATCCCTTTGGCAGATAAGTGGAGGATGGACTGGTGGGAAGAGACTTGAAGTAGGTAATAGTCTGAGTGTGAGGTGATTAGGGCTTGCACTGTGGTGGTGGCAGTGTTAAGAGAAGGGGGTCTGCAGAAGAGATATTACAGAGGTAGAATTGTAGGTTTTGGTAACATTAGATATGGGGGATAAGAGAGGAAAGATCACAGTCAACTAAATAATCAATTGTAGATTTAATAGTGTTTGCTGAAAACGTAACCATCAGTCCTTGGTTGTGAGTCTGAGTGACTGGGAGAATGGTGGTATCCTTGACAATTCAAGGAAGGTGAGGAAGAGGGGAAGGATTGTAGGGAAAGCTAATGAGTTTGGTTTTGGGTATGGTTAGTTTAAAAATGTCTCCAGGACATCCAGTTGGAGCTGTCCAATAGGCAGTTGGAGAACTGAGACTGGGTGTCAGCTGAGAGGTTAGGAGATTTGAGAATCACCAGCATAGAGATTATAATTGAATCTGTGGGAGCCAATGAGATCGCCAAGAAATGTAATAAAGAGGGAGATGAGAAGAGATCCCAGTGGTTAGCAGGCATGACCTAGATAAAGATTCAGAATGACTGAGGAGCAGTGAGTCAGGTAGGAGAGGAAAGCCAAGAGAGGAGTGTTGCAAAAACCAAGAAGGGAAGGGTCAGCTTTGGAGTTACCATGGGAAGATGGGCACACTGCCTTGTTCGTGCACAGGCCTGGAGGCTGGCTCTTAGACAAGTTGGGATGTCATTGTGAGTTTTTTTAATTCTGGCAGGCAATGAGAGTGAAACTGCAGCCAGCCTCCAGTTCTAAGCTCCCTGCATTCAGTCCACTGCTGCCCCCTGCTGTGATCTCTCAGGTTCTGCTGCTTGCAAATCCACACAAAGTAAGTACCGGTGCCATTTGGCTGTATCTTCAGGCTGGAGGAGAATGGTTTGTTACCTTCTCTGGGTGTGCTGGTATTGTCACTTGTTGAATATCCTCTGTAAAGTCATCTTTCTTCGTATATCCATTCCCTGTTAAGGTTTGTATAATTTGGGGCATAGGGAGTGGAGGCAGGGAAGGAAATAAGTCAGGTGCTGTACTAAGTGCTTTACAGATACTATCTCAGCTGATCTCAGACAACCCTGTGAGGTAGATGCAGTTATGGTTCTTAGTTTCCAGTCGAGGAAATGGAGATAGGGTTTTGGAAAAGTCCGGCTCTTCTGCTGACAGTGGAGCATTCCTGTCCCCCCATCTCTGGAAACCTGAGAGTCATGAAATGTTTATTTATTAAATGTGTACTGTGTGCCAGGCACTGTGGCAGACTGTTGCAGCAACTTCTGTTGTCTACCCTGCTGCTGGTCAAACACAAGATTTGTGAGTTCTCTGTGATCAAGGCCAGAAATGGGACATCTTCTGGTCCCGGTTTGCTTTTTTCATTAAGGAATGGGTGGTATGGGACAGATGTCTAGATTGAGTGTTCCTTGTTTGGAGGCTGCTGAGAACGTTCCCTGGACTTAGGGTTGATTGGATTCTTTGCTTTCTTATGGATCAGATCTCCCCTTTAAAGGGCTGATCTTTTCCCTCTCAGACTCCTTGTGAGATTTCAGGCCCCACTCAGTATTCTTCTTTGGAAGAATTCTCTATTCTTTGGAAAACTTTACATTTTTGATCTTCTTTCTTTTCTCAGGAACCTGTCAGGCTAAGGTACAAGTTGACATTCATTCAAGGTGGGAAGCCCTTCAGTGAGGAAGGAGAAGTGAGTGATTTTCCAGACCTAGCTCTCTGGAGTACAGTATAACCTGAAGATGGACTCTTCTGGACCTTGCCATCAAGCCTTAGCCCATCTCTGTTGCTCATTTTTACCCAGGACTGGCTAGGGTTTTTGATATGTAGTGTATGGGTGGGTACTGCTGTTTGGACAGCATATGAGCCCTGTGTGAAATGTACCTGACACCAATCTTTGATATTACCTAGTCTGCCATCATCTCTGGTGCCTGTATGGTGATGGACTTCCTGGAGTCAATGGGATTTTTATAAGCCAAAGCTTACAGCAGAGGCCCGTGTTTCAGGGAATCATTCCAAAATGGAATCTTTTATGAATGTTGCCTCATTCTTCTCACTTTTGTGCCTTGTCATCCCTCAAATGTGTTGGGGCTTCTGGGCTGCTCCATTCTTAGAATCCTTGGAGACATTTGGTTGGTCTTGAGTACCTCTTTGCTTAGGAGACCTTCCGCCTGACTGACATCTTTAAAGAGGATCCTTGTCTCCATTTTTATACAGACTGCTTATAATTGACTGAAGAAATGTTCCAAATGGAATGCTCATTGCACATGCCTCTAGATTAGAGGGACGCATAGCAGTTAGCCCATACTGTCTTCCATTGTTATGCCTTATACCTGCCCTACATGGACGGTTTTCAGGTAAAGGAGAAGAAAGTAGTCCCATGTCTCATTTAGCTCTTCAGAACTTTGCCTAGAACCTCCAACTCCCTTTTCATCCTCATTGAAAGCTTTTTTCTACTTGCTTATTTGAGCAGCCCATTTTAGACATTGTACAACACAATTATGATAGACTTGGTTCAATTATGATAGACTTGGTTCTTGTTTTTTAGGTGGTTTGTGATGCAGAAAGACAAAAAGTACATAACAAAGTTTTGATTCAATATGTAAAGCATTGACATTGAATAAAACAAGAACAAGTGTATTTCTGCAGTGGTCATGGGGGGTTAGGGGTGCATTTCAGTGTAGTTTAGCTCTCCCAGTGCCTTCTCCGTACAAAGATTTAGAAAATGCACCAGACAGTAACTGGGATAGGTGAGTAGAAATCTGCAACAAGGAGGTGGTAGGGAAGAGGCTACACTGGAGCCTCAGTCTCATTTTCATTGGGCAGAGGAGAAAGGAACACATACACACACACACACACACACACGCACGCACAATTGGGTATAGAAATGCATTTCACTCAACCAGAAAATATGAGGGGAAGGTAAAATAAGAGGGAGGGCAGATTAAAGGAGGGAATCTCTTGTAAAAAAAACAGGGTTAGAGTCACTATATGTTTGGTCTAGAAGAGGATATTAAGTAAATCTGTTTGGGTGGAACAAGGGAGTAAAGGGTCTGATTTGGGATTAGGGTCATCTGGTGAAGGGGCCTGATTACCTTACATTTGTAAAGCACTTTATATTTTACAGAATGCTTTCACATGATAACATTTGATCATTCAAGTAACCCTGTATAGTAGAGAAATCATTATCTGAAACATGGGGAATAATAGTGACCAATGTTACACAGGTTTTCTGGAACGGATCTACTGCATAAAATACAGTACTCTTGTCAAAGAAAATTTGTATTTTGAAAAACAGTTGAATAAGGTGACTGATATGGGCATAGATGATACTGCCAGAAGTAATCTTGAAAGCATTATTAGAGATTATGAAGTTAGAGGCAAGGAACTGGAGACCTTAGGGACACAGGTGTTCTTTTCATCATTAATACTGTTCAGGGGCAAGAGCTTATGGAAAACATCAGCTGTGGGATATGAACAGCTGGTTAAAAGCATATTTGAAGATGGGTTTTGATTTCTGAATCATGGCTTAAAATGTAGGAATAATAGAAGGAAGTATACTTAAAAAGCCTAATAAAAATCTTTTCTAGTCTTAAAAATCTGGAGAAGTGATCTCTCCTAGGTCACACAGGTAAGTTACTGGGCCAAGATTCAACATCAAATCCAGTGTATTTTTCCGTATATGAAACGTGCTTCTGACCACTTTTTCCATTAAAAATATTTTTTTATTCATGCCTTGATTTGATGATGTCACTTTCAGATACAAACCTTCTCTCTAACTGCACAATGAACCTTCCTGAATAACTAAAACAGTTAAGCAAAACCAACTGAACAATTGTCGGGTATTGTATTATTCTGTACCTGAATTCTTTTGTGAAAGGAGTTTATTTCTAATCACTTTGAAAAGATCATATTTGTAGACAGGATTTTAAGACTCTAGATGCCTGGAAAAATCATCTCAACTCTCACTGTGCTTAAGAGTTCCTCTCCCCTTGAATCCCTTGCCCCTTTCTCTTGCTGCAACTCATCCCTTTCCAAAACTCTGCCCCTGGATGATTTTACTGTGCCTTCTCTGTGTTCCTACCCACATGCTGCTGGAGGAAGTTAGAACTACTGACTGGGTCTATGATATCTTTATGTTGTGTAGTCTTATCTTTCTCCTCTGAGTATCCATTGCATTTCCTAGTGTCTGTTCCAAACTTCCTTTCTTTCAAGTCACCCACATTACTCCTCCACTTCCTCTCTGACAAGGACCCTTGCCTAATACTTAGCTGAAAAAATTGAGGCCCCTGTGAGTTTCCTCTTGATTCTATTTTTAAAATCACTTATCATCCTCCATTCCCTCCATTGGAGGAAGAAGAGATTATCCAGTGGCAGCCCCGCTATGTCCTTGATCCTATCTCTGGGGGCCTGCTTCTTTCAGGAACCTTTCTCTCCTTATTTTCAATTTCTGTTTATCTACCATTCCCTTCCTTAGTGCCTACAGTATGCCCAGATCTCTCACATCCTTAAAAAAAAAACAACACAACAAAACCATTTATTGTATCATTCATTCAAGCCATCATCCTATATCTCCAATGATCTCTATTGTTAAAACCAATCTTTGGTTTCGGCCAAAAAATACACTGTAGCATATTTAACCCTGTTGAACAGTCAAAAGTGGACTTTTTTCCCCTGTGGTTTATGTGACACTGCTCTTGTGGTTCACCTACTTGCGTGACTAATCCTCAGGGCTCTTTTGCCCCATCTCCTTTGTTGGGGTGTATTCTAGGGCCCTGACCTGAACCCTCTTCTCTCGGCAGTCTTATAAAATCCCAAGGGTTCAGTGGTTATCTCTGTCTACATATCTACCTGTTCAGCCCTCATCTCTACCCTAAGCTGCAGTGAGTAGATGCATCTGGCTGAATGCTAGCTGGGGACCTCACCTCCTCTCCTGTCTGCCTCTCCCTCTCTCCGCTTCTCTCTAAAGGAAGGTAAATTTGAATGGCCAAAAGTTGTCTGGTTGACCTGGATTTTACTGTCTCCTTTCCTCTTTCCTCTCCTTTCCCCCTGGGACTGTAGTGGGCCCCTGCCAAGGGCTTCTGGACTCCCCTACTTTTAGTGTTTATCAGTAGTGACTGTTGCTGTTTCCCTCTCAGCCTGATGTCTTTCTCTTTCTTGACCTCATTAAAGGGGCCAAGCCCTGGCTACTTTTCAAACAGGCCTATTCAATAAATGGGCGTTGCCTCACCCTAAGTGAGTAACTGCAAAGAGCTGGCCTGAAGGGCCCAAGGTCTCCCAGTGCATCCTGGGTCATCTCCAGTCATCCTGATGGATTCCGATGGCTCTGAAGGAGAAATGAGGCTGGGGACCTGCACAGCCCTCTCTCCCTCAAAACACAGTCAAGTGCAAGTCATGTCATCGTTTCTCCCACGGCGTGGTCTTTGGCAAGGAAGGATGAACACACTCGTACAACAAGCCAAGTTCAGACCCTCGTTCCTTTCTGCCTCCCCTTTGTTTTCTCCGAATCCAGCCTTATGTGTGTACACATAAGCGTAATGTATTGTCTTTACACACACGCCTCCTCCCTCAGGAGAATTTTACTTTGTATCCTAAGCAATCAAATGATCAGGCCATTAAGGACCTAATAGATGCTGGCGTACAAAGAGAAACAACTGGTTAAAACGAGCTACATTGTAACTGGGAAAACAAGCGAATACGTACATGTAACAATATAAAATTAATGCATGTAAGTAAGCACACGCTGAAAGTGGCTCGGGAGGGAAGGCACTAGCAGGTCGGGAGGGTCGGAGAAGCGTGGGGCGCGCCGGGGTGTTGGAGCCACCTCTTACAGGAATGAGGAGAGGTAAGGAGGCTGGACAGTCCGGCCAAGGGAGGCTGCGGCGCAAAGGCACGGAGGAGGGAAATCCGGAGACAGGCGTGAGGACCGTTGGCGGTCAGTTTGGCCGGAGGCCTGCCAAAGGCACGCGAGCTTGTCAGCCAGCCTCGCAGCTTTTGCCTTAGCTAGGGGCGCTGGGGTGAGAAAGTTAGGCTGAGAGGGGCGGGGGCGGAGTGCGTGGAGGAAGGGATGAGATCGCCCGTTGCTACGGAAACTGCCAACCACTTCCGGTAACATTACAGCTCGCCGCAGCGCCGCTCGTGGACGCCCGCGGAAGCTATTCTTCCGAGAGTTTGGGGAAGAGTCTTCCGCTCTGTTAGCCTAGCGAAGCTTAGGGACCAACCGGCGACGCAGCTGAGCGGAAGTCCCGCCTCCGTGGGGGGGGCCCGGTTTCCGGGTGCGCGCGGACGGCCCATCAGACCAGCCTTGGCGACGAGCGCCCGAAGGTTCGGGCAGGCCGCCCCGGGGAGGGGCCGTGCGGGCCCTTTGGCCCCGGGACAACACGATGGATTTCTCCAAGTTCCTGGCGGATGACTTCGAGGTGAAGGAGTGGATCAACGGGGCCTTCAAGGCCGTGCCCAAGGAGGCCCCGGGAAAGGTGGACGGGCACGCCGCCACGCTGGTGATGAAGCTGCAGCTGTTCATCCAGGAAGTCAACAACGCCGTGGAGGGTGAGCGCCCGGCCCGCGGCCTCCTTCCTTTCCTTTGGGGAGCAGGGGTTCGGTGACGGCCGCTGGGGATCGGGATGGGAACCGGGATCGGAGCCCGGGGTGACGTCTAGGGACGTGGTTCGGGCCAGGAGGTGTGGACGCCCCCCCAAAAGCGATCCTTGTTCATTTCTCCGGGTGTGTGTGTCTAGTCCGCAGTATTTATTAAGCACCTGCTGTGTGTACCTGCCTGGGCGTGCAGAGAAAGGCAGAAGCATGCCCCGCTCCCCAGCCTGACGCGGGAGACCACGTTCACCCAGCGTGTGTCCGGATTAAATCGGAGATATTCGGCACAGGGAAGGCACTGCTATTAACCGGGGTCAGGAAGTGGTTCTTGAATGAGAGACCCAAAGGACCCCGGGAGGCAGAGACAGGAGGAGAGGGAGCCTTCTAGGACAGCCACCGAAAGTGTCAGGAATCAGGAATAGTGGGTCGGTGTGGGTGAAAACTTGCTATGAAGTCGTTCAGTCCCGTCCTACCCCTTCAGGACCCCATTTGGATTTTCTTGGTAAAGACACTGGAGTGCCTTGCCATTTACTTCCCCAGCTCATTTTACAGAGGTTCATATTGCTGGTGTCAGAGGTGGTGTTTGAAGCTACACCTGCCTCCGTCCATGCTTGAGATCATAAAGAAGGTAAACTAAAGTATATTTTAAAAATAGTTTAGCTTAGAAAACACAATGCACAATATTTTATTGTTTTTACTTCTACAGATACATTTTGTTTTAGTATCACCCTAATTCATTCTTTCCTCCCCCCAAACCTAACAAAGAATGAAAAACAGAGGGGACAAAAACAGCTTTGTAAAAGTAACAAATCCTGCAGATTTTTCAGAGAGAGAGAAAAAGACTGAGATTTTGTATTTTGGTATAGAGTGTAGCCAGTAGTGATATTTTGAATATCAGTGTCATCCTAGAACAGGAGTGGGGAAACTGTGGCCTCTGAAGTGCGGCCCTTTGACTGAGCCCACGTTTTACAGAACAAATCCTTCTATTAAGGATTGAATTTTGGATTCAGTCCAAGGGCTGTCCTTGAGAACCTGGAGGGCCTTATGTGGCTTCAAGGCCACAGATTCCCTTCCCTTGTCCTTGAACTTTAGCTTTACTATTCGTTGTCTCCTCAAATAGGCAAATCATGGGAGTCAGAACAGGATGTCTGATGTAGAACTTCACGTTTTGATTTTTTAATCCATTCCAATGTTCCTTTGCAGCATGGGGAAGATCATTGTTCTGCTGAAGGATAAACTTATATCTCCCACTTCCTAATCCCTTTCCCAAAGGGAAATTCATTAGTTATTCCACTAAGAATTTATTAAATGCCTACTCAGCGCCAGACACCGTAGTAGGTGCTGAGGATACAAATGAAGCACAAAATGATTCCTACTCACAAGGGATTTACCTTCTGTTAGGAAGACAAGAGATGTACACACGTATGTGTGCGTGCATGGGTGTGGGTGGTGGCATGGTGGATTGAGCACTGGACTTAGAATCATGAGGACTCATCTTCATGTGTTCATAATTAGTCTCAGACACTAATTGTGTGATCTTGGGTTAGTCCTTAACCCTTAGTTTTCTCATCTATTAAATAAGCTGAAGAAGGAAATTGCAAACTACTCCAGTAGTTTGCTGAGTAAACCCCAAACGGGGTCATGAAGAGTTGGGCATGACTGAACAAAATAATAGGTTTTTAATATATGTGTGTGTATGTATATATATATGTATGCAGAAAAAAATAAGGAGATTATAAAATAATACCATATGTGAAGTCCCATTAAATTTACACTTTGATTTAGAGATCCTTAGGTGTCCGTGATCTGGACCAGAGATTTGCAGATACATTTCATTTCTTTTATTAAAGACATTTAGTAAGACTGAAGAGGTAACATAGCAGAATGGGTGGAGAGCTGGCCTTAAAGCCAGGAAGACCTGGGTTGTAGCCCAAGCTTTGACACATACTGAGTAACTCACTTAATCTTTCAGTTCATGACGAAGCTCTTTAAAACTGAAAATTGCAGAAAGCTGATTTAGTTTGGTAGAGGGAATTTCCTTACCATCAGTCATTTATCCAGCGTTTATTAAGCAGGCACTAAGCTAAGTCCTGGAGATACAAAAAAAGGGCAAAAACATCCTGTGCCTCAAGAATAGCAGATTCTAATGGGGAAGCAAATAATATAAGATGTAGGCAGAGTAGATAGAATGACATCTCAGAGGGATAGATACTAGCAGTGGGAGAGACTGGGAAAGATGTCATGCAGTGGGTGAGATACAAGTTGAACTATGAAGAAAGCCAGAAGGCAGAGATGAGAGGAGAGAATATTTCAGGCATGGGGATCCACCAGTGCAAAAGGACAGAATTAGGAAAATGGGGTGTCAGTTAATAGATTGTTATGGCTGGTTATAGAGTCCATAGAAGTGCGTAAAATGTAAGAATACTTTAAAGGTAGGAAATGGGCCATGCTGTAAAGAGCTTTAAATAACAAGAAGAGGATTTTATTTTTGATCTTAGAGGTAATAGGGATTCACTGAAGTTTGAGTAGGGGACAATAAATGAAACTTTAGGCAATTCACTTTGGCAGCTGAGTGGAGAAAGGATTGGAGTGGGGGTAAAATGAGGTGCTGAGCCCAATTAGAAGGCTATTTCAGTAGTAGCTAAAGGTACGAAGAAGACCTGACCTAGCATGGTGGGTAGGTAAATAAAAGGGGAAGTATGAGATATGTTGAGAAAGTAAAAATGACAATTTTTGTCAGTAGATAATGGCTAGCTTCCAATAGAGTTTGGAATCTACGTGAGTAAGAGTAACAAGGTGACCCCAAGGTGATGAGCCTGGGTATCTGGGAAGACGGTGATGTCCTTAAGGGATTAGGGATATTCAGAAGAGAGAAGATTTAGGGAACAGATGATGAGTTCTGTTTTGGGCATGTTGAGTTTAAGTTGCTCCTAGGAAATCTAGTTCTAGGTATCCAAAATATAATTGTTGGAGCTCAGGAGAGAGATTTGGGCCAGATATATAGACTTGGGAATCATCTGCATATAGATGATAATTGGACCCGCGGGACATGATGAGATCACTAAGTGAAGTGTATAGTAGGAAAAGAGAAGAGAATCTAGTACAGAACCTTAGGGTATACCCATGATTACTTGTCATGATGTAGAGGAAGATCTATGAAAAGGAGACCTAGAAGGGCCAGCCAGCCAGGTAAGGAGAGGAACCAGGAGAGGGCAGTGCCATAAAATCCTAGAGAAGAGTGTATTTAGGAGGAGAAATTGATCAGCAGTGTAAAAAATGTGACAGAGAAGTTAAAATGAGTCTAACCTGAGAAAAGATACCTGATTTGGCAATTAAGAGATCATTGGTAACTTTGGAAAGAGCAGTTTCAGTTGAATGATGAGGTCATAAGTCAGATGGGAGAGGGTTAAGAAGAGTGAGAGGAGAGAAGGTGGCACCAGGTGTAGGTGACTTTTTTCAGGGAGTTGAGCTGAGTAGGGGAGGAGAGCTATAGAATGATAGCAATTGGGGACAGTCAGATGGAGGGAGGGGTTTTAAGGATGTGTGTTTGTCGGCAGCAAGGAAGGCTCTGTCTACGAGGGGTAAAGAGAGATTGAAATTCTGTTGAAGGAGATGGGAGAAGATGGAATTAAGGGTACATGTAGAAGAGTTTTACTTCTAAAGGAGAAGGGCTGCCTCTTCATGTGAGACGGGAGTGATGGAGGAAATGGAGGTGGGAGGATGTCTATGTGATATAGTTGAGGAGGAGGGGAGAAGAGGGAGTTTTCATGAGTGGCCTACATTTCTTTAGTGAGGCAGAATCTTTTGCGCAGAGGATGGAGAGAGGAGGTGCTATGGAAAGCTTGAAGAGAGATGGGAAAATTTGGAACAGTTGCTAGGAAAAATGGGATAGGGAATTATTGAGAGAGGAGTAGAATGATTGCCTTACTACTTGGAAGGCCCAGTTGACATTAGATAACTTGAATTAATGGTGAACTCTAAGGAGGCAGATCATGAGAGTGAGCTGGAATCGGGTATTGACAAGTGTGATTGGCGGTAGGACAGTAAGAGTTCTTGAAAGTGTAGTGTCGAGTAGAATTGATTTAGTAAGAGGTCAGGATAGGGAAGGAAGGAGAATGTAGTGGGGATAGCCTATGAGAGAACTGAGTGGTGGAGGGAAAGAATTTAAGAGTAAGATAAAGAACAGGGCTAACAGTTGTAGGGCATAGGGAAAGGTGGAGCAGTAATAGCTAATAGCTAGCCTTTATATGGAACTTTAAGGGTCCTAAAGTACCTAATATGTGATAACACATTTACTCTTCATGACCACCTTTTACAGTAGGTTCTTTTATCATATCCTTTCACACCGAGGCACAGAGATCTCAGTTAATAGAGGGGTTAAGTGACTTACCCAGGGTTGCAGAACTAGGGACTATCTGAGGCAGGATTTGAACTGTGGATTTACTGACTCCAAGTCTTGTACTCTGTCTACTGCACCACCTAGCTGCCTGATAAATAATAAAATGTTGTTGTGGTTTGTCCTTCATTCTCGAAGAGTAGCGATGCTGTCTTGGGGGTGACGTCTTGGGTGTGAATTGGATACAAGTGAGGTAGAGCTTTGTAAAGTCGTCAGCCTTTATCTTTCGAATAAAGTATTGTCAGACAAAGGATTTTTGGAGTTTTTAAACCTGTAAATGAAACACTTTGGGAGATGGTAAAATCACGAGTAGGACCATCTCTGTGTTCAGCTGAAGTGGAATAGAGATGAAGGTGATAGGAATTAAATAGATTGAAGAATTGGGGAGTTTAAGGTGTTTGAGGGAGTGTCTATATTTATATTCAAGTCCCCTAGTATGAAGGCAGGAGTTCTGGAGTGACAGGCTTTGAGGCAGATGCTGAAATCACAGGGCACTGAAACAGAAGTCCAGAAACTAAGTGGTTGTGGGTAGCCTTCTGAACCCAGATGGAGGTATGCCTGGGGTCCAAGACAGAGAGACCACATTTTAGAAAGGACATTGATAAGATGGAGAATTTCAAAGGGAGGGCAACCAGGATGATGAGGGACCTCAAATTTATCCCATAAAAAAAGAAAATGTAACTTAATGGTAAAATTGTCAGCTCCAACTCATCTTTTTAAGTTAAGAATTCAGACTTTATTTTACTGTTTCCATAATTAAGCTGAGTTTAACAACACTAAGCATGCTTCTTATATTTTATGCTGTTAAATCTATAAGTAACCATCAAATTTGCCTCCCTCTGTCACTTTTGTCAAAGATAAGAGGCTTTAACTTTGAAATAATGATTATATTTTTTCCCTCTCTCAACCATTTTTTCCTTCCTTTTTTTCTTTTCCATAGATTCCTGAAATTGTTTGCTAGATCTGGAGACCATATATCCTTCTATTAATATTTTTCCTGTTGATGTATCTGTTTGAGTTCAAGGTCTGGGCTTTTGGTAATTCAGTCTTCCTGAGATCTTTGGTAATTTCAGTCTTTCTCTCTCTGTCTCTCTCTTTCCACCACCACCACCCCCATCTCTCCCCACTCCCACCCCCTTCCCCTTGATTTGCCCCTATTTATTTTCTGACTCTGTCCCTTCTAATTGTGGTTTCCTGGGGACTGGATCTCAAAACCTCCCAACCTCTTCCCACACTGGGAAATTCATGATTCGGCAGCCTAGGTTTCTTCCCCTAGTGACTCTTGGGTGGTCAGAACTGAGTACAACTGAATGATGTTGCTGTGCTCTTTCCCGCAGGCCTAGTGAGAGGCTAGAACTCCAGCCTCCTACCCCCTAAACACACAGTGTCTTATCCAGCTCCCTCTGTGCCTTTGTTATCTGACTTGGCTCCTGCAGTTCAGAGTTTTGAAGTACTGGTGCTACAGGGTTATAGCTCTACTGGCTTTTTGTCACTGCTGTCCAGGCAGACTTCTGCAGGCTGGAGCCAGGGTCTCCATGGCACTGGAAAGAGAGAATGGGATGGGGTGTTGGGGTGGGTTTCATTGTAAGTCTTTGTCCCCATCCTTGGGTCTGCTGCTAACGCAACTTCATGCTGGTATTGTGGGAGGTGCGAGAGGGGTGAGTGAGCTCAAGGCCAGTGAGCGTTGGTTCATTAGTTTTTGTTGTTTTTTAAAACCTTTTAAATTATGAATGTCCTGTATCTTGGAGATAGATGGAGTTACTTTATCTTTGGTGCATAATTTCTGGCATGGAGAGAGTCATGAGGATCGGAGAAAATGTCTAGTCCTCTGTCTCACTGCTCACAAGATCTGGATTCCCTTCTTTCTTTTCATTTGCCCTTTTATTTTAATCTTCAGTTTCTTCCTTTCTGCCTGTTCCTCTCCTGTCTTCAGTGATGCTGAGTCTTCCCCATTAAAAACAAACAAACCAGCACCTTCTCTCAACCTTGTTTTCCCCTCAAGCTCTTATCTTGTACTGTTTCACTTCCACTTGTGAATATCTGTAGAGTAGTCTACACTTGTGACCTCTGTTTCCTCATTATTCACTTACTCCTTGACCCTCTGAATTCTGGTTGTTGAACCATGTTGCTGAAAGAGTTTTCACCAAGTTCATCATAAGATTAGATCTGTAAAGGACCTCAGAGGTCATCTCATCCATACCTCTCATTTTACTTCACCTTTTCTCAGTTCTAATTGATTTTTTGCAGCACTTGACCGTGTTGATTTCTCTGTCATTTGAGATGCTCTCTCTCCTTTCTTGGCTTATTCTGTGACACTGTTCTTCCTAGGTTCACCTCCTTGTATCTGACTGCTTCTTCACTGATTAATTTTCCATTTAATTTCCAGTTAAATCCTCCAAAGGGCTGCTTTTACCCTTCTCTTTTCTTCCCACATTTTCTTCCTTAGCGATCACTTCTGTGATCCCAGTTGTCACCTTCATCCTGTTGATTCACCAATGTATATTTCTGTTCATAATCTTTAAGTTCCGTTCTGGGTGTTGCAGAGCATCAAACTCAACGTGTCCAAAATTTGTGGAATCTTGATATTAAAGTGTGGAGGGGTTGTTTGTTATTAGCAGTGGTTGAGGGGGTAGCAACACTACTGAAACTGCAGAGCCTTTGTGGTATCAAAAAAGGAAGAACAAGGAGTTGAGTTCTTTCTTTGAAGTTGAATGTATGTCTCTGCTTGGCACACTTGATTTGTTTTGAAATATTATAGTTTCAGTGACATTTCACATATGCCTACAGAGTTGGAGAATCTCAGTATTGGAAGGGACCTCAGAGAATAACTACTCCAACTTGCGCCCAAACAAGCACCTTCTTTACAGTATAACTCACTAGTGGTCATCCAGCCTCTGTTTGATGACTTCTGGTAAGGGGAAACCACCTTCCTCCCAAGGGAGTTCATTCCAGTGAAGTACTCTCTCCTAAAATATAATTATGTTAAGACTTGGTGACAAGATGAATTTTGTTTCCTTTAGTACAGGAATTCTTAACCTGGCATTTGTGAACTTGTTTAAAAAATTGATAACTATATTTTAATATAATTGATTTAATTTGTAATACTATGTATTTTATTTTGTGCATTTAAAAACTATTCTTTGTAGTCCAAAGATTTCACCAGACGGCCAAAGAGGTTCATGACACAGAAATTGTTAAAGACATTCAACGTTAGCATCTCTAGCAGTTTGAGGTAGAGGAGTCTATGTGAGAAAGCGCTCTAGGTGTTCTTTTCCGCCGGCTTGCAATTTAATTGGGTTTTAGTGTTCAGAAATTGATTAGCTAGTGGAGCCGCAAATGAAGCATGTGAGCAGATGTTTCCATCCCATGTTGTGATGTATCTGTTTGGAATCTTATTGTTGCTTGTAGGCATTATTGTAAATTAGACATAATACCCATCAGCTTGGTTCCAGCAGCTATTTCTTGAATTCCAAAGGAGCTTTTGGTAGCATAGTACAGAATTGTGGTGTTTCAATAAGATGACTGATTTGTAAGTATTCAGACCATAGTTGATTGTTTTCTCTGTTACTTTATACTTAGCAAATAATGTACCATTTCTAACTAGCAGATGATGATGGTAGAGTGAATTAAGTATCCAGACAGGCTTGTGGATTTATGCTTTGTTGGAAGGAGTGTGAGCGGTGAGAGACTGTTTTGATTTTAACTTGTTTTTCCATATATTCCTTTAAGTTAGTACAGATGAAAGAAATAGATTTGATGCTAAGTAGCTCTTTATAGTGTTATGCTAATTCTTTTATGGAGACTTCTAGTGATGGGAAGAAGTCATCTGTATATTAGGATTCTCTGCCTGGTCATTTAGATACATTATTTGCTGTAACCAATATTGGTGGCTCTTAAGTCATAGGCATTTGATAGAATCTAAGATGTGAGGTTCCAATCCCCTTTTATTTGAGTATCATTGATTAGCATCAGAAAAACTAGATTTGAGTCAAAACTCTGCTATTGGCTAGCTTTGTAACTGAGCAGGTCAACCCCTTTGAGCCTCAGTTTCCTCACCTGTAATGTTTATCTCTTGGAGTCTTTGTGAGGAAGGTACTTTATAAACCATAAAGGTCAATTGGAGCCAGATTGTGGATAACTCTGATGTCGGGATCAGGAGATTGGCTTCTATTGGATGTTTTCAAGAGGTGAATTGATAAGATTTGCTGTCATCTCTTTTAATTGGGAATTTTGGTAGGCACAGTTGTCTCCTCTTTAAAAAAAAGTTAAATTTGCTAAAAAAAAATTTTTTTGTTTCAAAAACAATTTTTGGTGTTTATTTAAAATTTCGGTTATTCTTTTGACCTTCATATTGTTCATTTCAATCCTGATCTTTTTAAAAAATTGTATTTTTTAAAATCTACTTTCTCCCTCTGATCCCCCTGCCCCTTATACTCCCAACTGAGAAAGGAAAACTTTTACAAACACGTATAGTCAAACAAAACGAATGAATTGGCCAGGTCCAAAAAGTATGCCTGAGTCTATTATCAGGGTTATCCACAATCTAGCCCTCACTGATACTTCCATCTCTCTTACTACTTGCTGCCTTTCATATCTTTATTTCTCTATTAGGAGGTTGGTAGCATGTTTTAGTATGAGTCCTTTGAAATTGTAGCTGATAACTACATTGATTAGAGCAGCTAAGTCTTTTACAACTGTAAACCCTTGATGTTAGCATAATTGCTTTAACTGAATGGTTGTTGTAAATAGTAAAACATTTTAACTTGATTAGCAAGTATTCTATCTCCTTTTGCGATGCTTTAGTAAAGATTCTTATTTGTCTGTAGGGTTCTTCAATTTTGTTCATTTGTGATGGCCAGTTTTCATCTGCTTCCATTTCTTTCTACAGAAACCAGTCACCAGGCCCTCCAGAATATGCCCAAAGTTCTCCGAGATGTGGAAGCCCTTAAGCAGGAGGCATCTTTCCTGAAGGAACAAATGATTCTTGTCAAGGAAGATATTAAAAAGTTTGAACAGGACACAGCTCAGTCAATGCAGGTATTCATAGACTCATAGAAATAATTAAATGTAGGAGCTAGAAAGAACCTTAGAGAATAGTTCAACCCCTTTATTTTACAAATGAAGAAACCAGAGCCCAGAGGGATGAGCTCACTATTAACCCATGGTCGCAACATTTGGCAGAGCTAAGACCAGAATCAATCTTTCTTGAATCCCAGGCTAGTTTTCTTTCTTCTCTGTTTTCCCTTGAAAAACTTAAAATACTATGAAAAGACAGATAGTTAACATTTCTTTAGTTCTTCCAACTTTGGGAAAGAATGTATTGCTATGCTTTATCAACGGTGCTGGTGAATTCTGCTGTTTTGATGCATTGAATATGTGTCACTTTAAGGTCACCCATTCCCTTATATTACACATAGCACAATAGGATAGTGGGAAGAATGCTGAACTCATAATCCAGAAATTTGGGTTAGAATTCTGTCTTACACGTTACCCACTCCTCGCATTAAAATACGTCTTCATCCTTCTGTAGTCTGAAGTGGCTACCTCTTCTCACCAAAGTTAAACCTGCACTTGGGGTGCTGTAATCTCTACATGTTTCATCTAGGTGCTCCCTCCTTGAACATCCCCTCTCTCTCTCATCTTCAGTCTTTGCTTATCTACTTGGTTGTTCTCTGCTGCTTAAATATATGTCCAGGTCTGCTCCGCCAATGCATATTTCTGCTCTAATGCTAGTTAAGTAGCCTTTGAGAGTTGCTGTGACTGAAAAATCCAATATTATGTGGCCTTGATCTTGAAATTTAGATAGATTGACTTCAGATGAGGTAACAACCTGTCACTGGGTTCCTACTTCAAGAACCCATGGTCACCATCAGCATTTACTCTCATTTGTTATGTGATGTGACAAAATGTGGGTTGGCTGGGTGATCATGTGGCTAATTAAAGCTGGTTAAACTTTAAAAAAAATTTGACTTCAGAAAGGAGAAGAGCTATTGGACAATAGTGTTTCAGGAATGTCAGAGTTAAACAGGTTTTTTAAGGGTGGAGAAGAGCCTTGAAACTACAACACTGTCAGCTTTACAAGCATGGTGGTCCTGTCTGCGCTTCCACTGTGCAGTAAGCTCAAAACAACTCCTTGCTTGTTTTGGCTTGGTTAAAATGAAATAACAGTACAGATATTTTTAATCTGAGAAAACAACAGATAACTACATTTTAAGGCAATGAAGACAATTTAAATGGCTGGGTTTAGAATTCCTCAGGATTTACTTTTGATTTTCCTGCCTTATGAGCCAAAGAAAATTATATTAAGTTTATTTGTTACTGATTCTAAGTGTTTTTATAACAATTAAATGTAATAAATGAATTTAGCATATTAGAAGAGTTCTATAGTATTTGTCCATAAAAGATTGATTATATACTATACAAACTATGCAAATTGTACAAAGCCAGTTTTCAGTTCCTGTTAAACTGAGAAGAATCCTATTCAGCATGCTTCTCCTCCTGAAGTGGTTCGTGCTGAGCAAGCTTTGTTTTCACTTTTTTATTTTCTTCTGCTACAGCTTCTTTTTCTCTTTCACCTCTGCCAACTCTCGGTGAAGTAACTGTATTTCTGGATTTTCTGGAGTCACAGCTCTTAAGTGATGCTTTAGAAAATCCAGTACACTATTGAGTTTTTCTGGTTCTTTACACAAGGCTGCCGATGCTTTGGTGAGCATGTCCACCACTCCCAACTTCTCTAGGTGCCTCCAGAACTGTTCCCACTTCGAGTTGGTGGCTTTGCAGTGGGCCATAGTGACAGCAGCTGTGGGGGGGCGTAGCCTGCTCTCCCCACACCATGGCTACCAGGCTCCTGGGGCAGGAAATTGCAGTCAGACTCCTAGAAAAGGATTTCCTATGGTCATTGCCTCCCTTTTCTCACCTCCCACTTTCTTCTTGTCCCTTGAATTCTGCCTTCTGACCCCACTACTGAAGTGAAACTCCTTTTTTAAAATTACTGGTGTTCTCTTCATTACCAGAGCTGATGATCTTTTCTCATTCTTCATTCTGTTTGATTTCTCTGAAGCTTTTTTAGTATTATTGGCCTCCCTCTTCTTTTTAAATGGTCTGTCTTCCCTTTGTTTCCATAACACCACTCTTTCGTGGCTCTCCTCCAACTGTCGGACTACACGTTTTCTCTTGTTGGCACCATAAATACCTTCCTGGGCTCACTTTTCTTCTCTGTATTCTTAGTGATCTTATCTGCTCCACTGTGTTCACTTGTCATCTTTATGTAGCCGATTACCACATCTTCATATCCAGCCCTCATCTTTCTTTACTGAATTCCAGTGCTGCGTTATAAACTGCTTGCTAGAAGACTTCACCTGGATCCAGGTAGGCATCTTAAATTCATAATGTATAATGTGCAACTCATATTTTTTTCAAATCTATTTCTGTTTCAAACTTCTTTATTTTTGTGGCTTTGTTTTTGTGACCATCAAGTCACCTAGGTTTACAGTATTGCAATCATCTTTGATTCCCTCATGTCCAGTTGGTTGCTAAGGTTTGTCAGTTCTCTCTCTACAACATCTCTTGAGTCAGAAGCAGAGATAGGAGGTAGCATATCCTAGATGAATCAAACCACCACCATCTTGACCACCATCTCTCCTTAAACCTCAATGGAATCTTCACAGGACCTTGAACCCAAGGACTTTGGGAGTTCCATTTCCCCCAGACCACAATCCCTGCTTCCAGCCTGGGCCTCACAGCTATCATTGAGGGATCAGTCACTGTGCAGATGAGACTCACCTTTATACCACCACTCCCCCATCTGATGACAACTTGCCACTGCTGGGAAAGTAAACCCATGAACCTCAGGAGCAACCAGCCCCCAGAATTCTGATCCTACTTCCAGCCCAGCCCAGCAAGTTTTTTACTTTGAAGAATGGAAGATTCTCTTTATTGATTTGCCATGTTTATTGGATTGAAAGAATTCTTTCATTAGTTTCATTATTTTAAACTGTGAAATTTCTTTATTATAATTCTCATAAATAGCACTTTTTTCTCCTTAAGCTCTTGTTTCTTGGAGTACTCTGACTTTGCTGAACTTTGACATTTATGAAAAAAGACTGGTCTTAATAGTGACTCTTCGCCATTAGGAATGTCAGAAGTTAGAAAGGGAGATTGATGAGAGAAAACCTTCTATGCAGTGTCAGGAGACATGATTCCTTCTTATTATGCCAGGGTGGTATGATAGAAAGCACTGAATTCTGAGTCAGAGAACTCAGATTTAAATCCTGGTTCTGACAGTCACTTGCTATATGATGATGACCAAATCTTTTAACATTGTTGCATCTCAGTTTCCTCCTCTGTGAAAAATGGGGATAATAACATTTGCCCTACCAGGCAACACCCTCACTGACTTGTGAGGAAGCCTGTTGTGTACTGTAAAGAGCACTATAAATAGGAGTTGTTACCATCTCATCCCTGCGGAGGCTATGGGAACATTTTGTTGAAGTTGTGGAATGCTGTCCGTTTATATAACCCCTTTGGATTCGCCAGATGCTTCATTAAAGTCTATTATCTTAAAGGCCTGTACCTGAAAAAGGAGACCCTTGGTAACCTTCCTGACAAGTGGTCATACAGCCTTTGCGTGAAGAATTCTGGAGAAATGGAGCCCGCTCTCTTCTGAAGTGGTCCATTCCCCCTTTGCCCAGCTCTAATTGGTGGGAAATTTTTTCTGACACAGAGCCCAAATTGGCCTGTTTTCTATTTCTTTTCATTGTTCCTGGTTCTGCCCCTTCTGGGTTCAAGGAAAGAAGGTCTGATTTACAGATGAAAAAAATTGAAGTGTGCAGAAGGTAAATGCGCTTCTCAGTATTGTGTGGATAGAAGAGCCCAGATTTGAGCTCAGGTCCTGTGACTCCAAATCTAGTCCTTTTCCCAGGATACTGATGATACTGCCACATCCTAATACTGACTCATACTATCTTAGACAGTGCTTTCAGGTTTATGAAAAACCTTCCTCAGATTCTGTGAATGAGGTAGACAGTATAAGAACTATCACACACATTTTAGAGCTGAGAAAACTTAACCTTTTAAAAGTAAATTGACTTGCTTAGGGTTAGCTGGCCAGTGGGTTTCAGAGTCAAGACTTGGATCGAGTCCTCTTTGGCTGAATCCAGTGTTGTTTTGGCTGTTGTTCACACTACCATGTTGTCTCAAGTCTGCACTGAGATTGTGTAGGAATAAAATAGAAGGCCTGGTTAAGCAGAATACAAAGCAATGAGCATTTATTGAGTATCTACTGTTGTCAGTCTAGTAAATTATTACTGTGCTACAGTCAGCCCTTCCTCACTTAAAGTCAAGTGTACGTTGTCATTATTTCTCTAATGGCATGGTCTTCTTCAGCAACAAAGGACGAACACACTGTACTACAGTGGACAAATATTATATATATATATATTGACCTAAAGGAGTGTACATGCCAAGTCATTTTCTTTAGTTTACTTTCCATTCTTCTGTTTCAGGTACTGGTGGAGATTGATCAGGTGAAATCCAGAATGCAACTTGCTGCAGAATCTCTTCAGGAAGCAGATAAATGGAGTACCTTGAGTGCAGATATTGAAGAAACATTTAAGACACAAGTAGGTTTTTTATGGAGGAGGTTATTCCAAATATTGTAGAAAAAAGCCTATATAGAGAGATAGAAACCTGGGGAAATCAAATGGAAGAGGGTGTGACTACAAAAGCTTAATAACCCTAATTAGTGGATTATTTCAGTATGTGGAAACATAGAGAAGGGAAAATTGTTAGCTCTCTGGAGTAATTCTACTTCCCCCACTTTCCCTACTGTCCTAACATTGCATAAAGTGTTTTCCTGGGAAAGCCGAAGCTTTTAGAGAGTCACCCTGCTTTTAGTCTCTTCCCACATCACTGTCTGTTCCATAGTAAGTGTAGGTGAGGCTTAATTTTAATACCTAAAAGCAGTATATATGATTTAATTCTTGACTGTGTATATAAGAGAGGAGATGTTTGATGTTTGGAATTGCTTTATGTTTTTGCTTATGATTTGTGATATTTATTTTTGTCTTTGTATACTGAACATAATGCCTTCTGTGTAGCCAGTATTCATCATATGATATAAATGAAAATGTTAAATATTGATAAAGTTAGGGACTCTCTCTACTATAATTTCACGTTTCTTCCCCAGAATGCTTTCTTTTTTTCCTTTTTTTTGGAGGCAGTTGGGGTTGAGAGACTTGCCCAAGGTCGTGTAGCTCCCAGATCATTTCTGTAGAATATTTACACTCTTTATAGACAGTGCTGATTTCTTTGATTTAAATAGCTTGAAATTTATAACTTTTGAGAATGTAAGTTTTTTATTAATGAATATCCCATGTACCATCTTCTGATTTTGTTGAAGGATGTGGCTGTGATTTCTGCTAAAATAACCAGTATGCAGAACAGTTTGACCATGCTTGTCGATACACCAGATTACTCAGATAAATGCGTGCACCTTGAGGCATTGAAGAACAGGCTCGAGGCCATGGCCAGTCCACAGATAGTGGCTGCATTCAACTCTCAGTCCGTAGGTGAGTGCAAGTCTTTTCTGTCTCTACTTGTTCCTAAAGAGAAGGCATCCTGCCTGCCTGCCTACCTGATCATTACTGGCAATACTGTCAACCTAGACTGGGATCATGGGATCCAGAGATGTAAAGCCAGAAGGGACCAGTCCCCTCATTTTTTAGAAGAGGAGACACTGAAGTGACTAGCCCAAGACTGAGTATGTGGCAGAGCTGAGCCTCAAACTTGACTGGAATGCCTGCTTTCTTTGCTCGGCACTGTGCTCCTTTTCCAGTCCTTTCAGTGTTGGATGGGTCATGAAGCTACTAATGAAATCACTGTGGGCTTCTGACTGTCTGTGAGGGATGCTGTCTAACTCCACAGATGTTGCTCTGGTTGCTGGGGTCTAACACATTCGGGCTGCTTCCTAAACCTGGAATATATGTCTTCCTTTTCCTTGCCTTTCAGTTTTCTTATTTTCCTTCTAGGCTCAGTTCGGGTACCACCTTCTCCTTGTAATCCTCTATAATCTCTTTCAATTTGAATTGTCTCCTTCTGGTATCTCTAGAGCACTTTCTCCGAACTCTCCTTTGCCTCTACACTCTTTAGGCAGCTAGGTGGTCTCTTGGATGGAGTGCTGGACTTAGAGTCAGGAAGACCTGAATGTGAATCCTGTCCCAGCCATTTACTAGGTATGAGACCCACAGCGAATCACTTACTTCTCGTAGCTACAGTTTCCTCATCTGTAAAATGAGGATAAGAATAGCCCTACTTCACAGGGTTGTTGTAACGTTAAAGGACATGATATATGTAGAGAACTTTCCAAAACCCTATATAATGTTAGCTGTTATTATACTTATCTATCTATTCATACGCAAGTTCCTTGAGAGCACAAACTATTTCATTTTTGTCTTTGTATACTGAACACAGTATACAAGCCTTGTATGTAGCCAGGGTTTAACATGTGTTTGTTGGCTGAAATGTAGATTTGGGCTTTGGGGCTGTCTCCAGTCGTCCTGATGAATGTCTGGACCCGCAGAGTTCCTGGAGGAGAAAGTGAGGCTGGTGACCTCGCACAGCCCTCCCTTACTTGAATCCAGTTCACTTGCAAGTCGTGGCATCATCTTCCTGATGTCATGGTCCTCTTTGAGAACAAATAACAAAGAAGACCAGATTTTGGTTTATTTGGACGTTGGACTTTTGCTACCATACTCTTTTTTCAGCAGACTTTTCTGCCCAGTTCTTTCTTTCTGGCCATTCTCTCCTCATGACCATAACACAGTATAGGTAAAACAGAGAAAGCTTAGTAGACCATCATGTGATGCTTTGTCACTCACTCCCTCTTTCTGTCTTTTCCAATGGTTTCCATAACATCCTTTTCTCTTGATTCTTATTGGGTTGGACCAGATGTATGATCCCATGATCTCTTTACCTGTTCAGCTTCTTCTTCTCACTCTATCCAGTGGTCAGCTTTCTTGTTTGACCTCTAAGTGTGGATGTCCCCCAATATCTATCTTGTGCTTTTTTTTCTTTTTTTCTTTTGCTACATTCTCCTTTGGCAATTTTTTCCGTTCCCATGGATTAATTTATCACTTCTGTATAGTGATTGGAGGCGATAGTGATCCCCACCTCTATATGTTTATGACTAGTCTCTCCCTTGAATTCCAGTCTCACTGTCTGATATGTGGGTTTCTTGCCAGCACCTTATACTCTACAGATTCAAAATTGAACTCAACAGAGTCATCACTGAACTGATCCCTTCTCTCTTATTTCTTATTTTACGTTCTTGAAGCTTAAGTGTGAAGTCTCATAGTTGTCTCTTCCCTCTTCCTTACTGCCCACATCCATTCAGTTACTGAATTCTGTCAGTTCTGCTACATTTAACATTCATTACTTTATTCACAGGATCAAAGGGTCATAGACTGAGAACTGGAAGGGATAGTAGAGGCCGTCAGGGCCAACCCTTCATTTTATACATGAGGAAACTGAAGCACAGAGTGACTTGCTCCAGGTCTCACAGCCAGTAAGTGTCTGGGCAGAATTTGAACTCATGTCTTCTTGACCCCAAGTCCAGTGCCCCTAACCATGATGCCCACTGCCTCTCATTAAATAGAAAATAGTCATTAATTTTCCTCCCCTTCTTGATACTATCACCATGCTCTTTCAGGTTCTCATGAGCTCTTGCCTAGGTGATAGTAATAGCCTTGTCACTGACTGCTTCTTTCTGTCTCTTTCCTCTCTAAGACATCATCCTGTTTGAAACTACCCCAAAAAATCTTGCTAGAGCACGTGTCTGAAGTCTGCTCAAAAAACTTCAGTGGCTCCCGGGTGTTTGTAGGGGACATACAAAATTCTCTTAGCATTTAAAGCTCTTTCCAAGTCTTATTTCACATTACTGCCTTCCTCACTCGACACTAACCGAACTAGACTGAACTATTTCTAGAATCACTTTTCACTTCAGTGGAATTATTCCAGACTGCTTTTCTCCATACCTAGAGTACAATCCCACTTCATCTGTCAGTTAAAATCCTTTTCTCCCTTCAAGATCTAGCTCCACAAAGTCTTCCCTGAGCCTTCAAGCTGAAAGTGATTTCTCTCTCCTCAAACTTTCCTGGAGCACTTTGTTTAGATTTCCCTTTATTATCTGCCCCACACCACTTTGTGTCATCATTTCTCACCAATTAGACTTTGAGTTTCTTCAGGGCAAGAGCTGTCCTGTTTCTTTATGTGCCTAACAATACTTTGTATATAGTGGGTATTTAATCAGTGTTTGCTCAATTTCACTTATTTAATTAAAAAAGTTTTATTCTTTGTCATGATGAACTTAGGTAACACTAAAAAATTGAAACATTTCCATATAAAAAGAATCAGAAAAAGATTTTTGTATACATGAAACGGAATCTTAATGTGTACAGCTGTTTTTTATTTGTTGAAAAGCATATACTAAATTCAACACATTAGTTCCAAAAACCGTTGCTTTTGTTTATTCCCCTCAGTTCCGTTTTTCTCCCTTCTTTGCAAATTTTTAAATACTTCATTAATATTGTTTTTTCTTTCATTTCTTTCTCCTCCCTTTTTCCTTCCTTCTCTCCATCCTTCCTCAGAGGGCACAGACAATACATGTGACATAGCATGGTGATTGTTGTAGAGCAGGCAGGGCAGTGAACTGAATTGTGGCTGGAACTGGACCAGCTTACTGGATGCAGTAAGCAAACCATCAGAAGAGGAGGAAGGGGTTAGAGTGAGAGGACCAGGTGTGAAAAGATTATGTCCTCTGTGTTTTGGTTTTTGTTCTGAATGTCCAGGAGATGGCCATTGTCTTTTTCCTTTTTTGGTCATCTTTACCAATCTGATGGGTGTGAGATGAAGCCTCGGTTATTTTATTTTGCATATTTTTTATTATTCGTGATTTAAAGGAGGGGTGTTAAAAACATGCCACTCTTGTATAGAAGTGGTCCATAAGACCGAATCAAATGAAAATGTAGTTCCTATCTGATTTTAATATGTTGATATATTAATAAGAAAAAAATAAAAACATACCCATTATGGTTTTCTAAGTATGTGACTCACATTGATTCCTGTTTCCTTTTTAGTGGTCCCCGTTTATATTTGAGTTTAATACCATTGATTTTAGAGCATTTCTCTCATGGTTATTGTTAGCTTGATTTTCTTCTTTTGAAAACTATGTGTTCATATCCTTTGACTATTTTCTATTGACTCCTGTTCTTATATGTTTGAATCAGTTCCATATATATTTTAGATGTAGACCCTTTATCAGAGAAATTTGCTAAAAGGTTACTGTTTCTTTTCCAATTTTGACTGCATTGATTTTATTTGTGCAAAACCTTTTCAACTTTATATAATCAAAATTGGCTTTTTTATTTTCTGTGATGCTCCTTACCCCTGGTTCAGTTAAGAACTCCCTTATTTAGAGTTGTGAAGGATAATTTCCTTCCAATAGAATTCAGTTTTAAAGCACTGATAGGTAACATTTAGTAGGATTAACTTGGAATGCTTATTGCCAGCAGGTGGTGCTATACACAGGACTAGCCTTCAGTGTCCTTAGCAATTTTACACTGTGTTGGAAAGTGGCTACCATATTTCCTCATGTTGTTTGCCCTGCATGGAGTAAGTAAGAACCATCTTAAAATAGGACAAGAAGATTGGTACTTAAAGAGCATACTCTGTCTGGAGTAATGATATTTACAACATTATTCTTCATCTTAAGGATAGGAAAATATTTAGAACACAATTTTAAAAAATTCTGTTGATACCAGCAGTTTCACAGAACAAGGTGACTTTAACCAGGAGCTGAATTTCCCAAGGGAGAACCTCAAAAGCTACCAGTGATCATCAGCGTTACTTAAATTGTTTTTTTCTTTAAGTTTCATAGTGTGGTAGTTGGCAAAAAGAACCTACAGTGGAATGGTTCCTGTTAGATTCGAATCTTAACATTTTAGAGTAGGAGGGAAATTTAGGGACCATTTAGTGTAATTCTCTTATTTTATAGATGAGGAAGCTGAGAACGAGAGAGAATTAGATGACTTTCTCAAGATTCTAACTAGAACCCAGGTTTCCATGACTTCCAGTCTCTTTTCCTCTTTATATTACACTGTACTGGGTTTATTATAAAGGGAGTAATTCCTATGAAATCTGTGGACTTTTTAAGGTAATTTTTGGATCAAATACAGCAATGCTTTGTATGCTGTCTTCTCTCCTTTTCTCTGTCTCAAAAATCCTTGACATTATTCCCCACTCTATCCTCCTTTACTCAGCGTCTGAATAATGAAGTGACCCTTTTCCTCTCTACAAAGGCTTTTGATCCCATCCCTTTCCATCTTCTCTCGTGGATTGTATCTTCAGTCACCCTTCACTAAACTTTAGCTTCTTCCTTTCTGCTGCTTCTTCCCTGATACTTACAAGTATGCCTGTTTGCCTCATCCTTAAAAAGGATTAGACTTCATTGGATTTTATCATGCTTTCACGCTATTGTCTTATATCTCTCCTCCCTTTCTCCTCTATTCACGTTCGTTGTTTTCACTTTCCTTTTATTCACCTCTTTGCCCTTTGAATTCTGTTTTCTGATCTCATCACTCATTTAAAAGTGCTCCCTCCAGAGTTAATGATTTCTTAATTGCTGAATCTGATCTTTTCATAATCCTCATTTTTTTGTACCTTCGAATGCAATTAACAATTGATTATCCCATTCTCCTGGACACTCCCATCTTCCCTGGGTTTTTGTGACACTATTCTGTTCTGGAAGTCTTCCTATCTGATTGTTTCTTCTTAATCCCCTTTGATGACTCCTCATCCATATGGCTCATCATCCTCCTAAACTGTGAGTTCACCACGACAAAGAGGCCCTCTTTGTTCAGTGACCCTCTGAGTACGTTAAGTTCTAGAATATTGTAGAGCATCCTAAATGCTCTTGCAGACTTTAGCAGGTCTATGGACTGTCTACCTTAGTTCATATTTGTAGCCTTGGCAATGGTTATCTTCATCATCTTGCTTCTAGGTTCACCCCTTGAGTAATATGGATTTCATTTAGGAGGCTGTCCAGTGTTCTAGAGCTTAATGTGATCATCACAATGTCTTTCACAAATGAGCAGCTGGAGGACCTCATCATCTGTAGGGAATCTCATCCTTTGAGACTCTGCTCTGGACATCCTTTGTAACCTTGAACTAACACATCCCCCTGTTTGCTGCTTTGCTTCCTCCTAGCAATCAGGAACAAAGTTACCTGTTTTCTTTCATCTATCAAGAAATCTTGTATGGTCTTAACCTTTGCATGAGAACTCCTTGTTGGAAGAAAGCCTTTAAAATTGTGTTTTGCTCAAAAGAATCAAATGTCTAACACTAAAGACTGTGGGATACTGTCTTCTCTGTACTTTTCAGTCAGTTGTGTAAATACAAAGATATGGTCTGCTGTAGAATATTGATTTTGAAAAACTGTCTATCTCCATCTCATATTTTCATCAAGGATGTCCTTGATTTATTTATAAATTATTTTTGTGAGGATTTGTGGAGATGAGAAAGTAAGCATATTTGATTGGTAGTTATTGGTATCTTACCTTTTAAGGGAAGTAATAATGTCTGATTTCTTGTGCCTACCAATGTAATTCACTTTGGTATAATTGATAGTTTGTTCAAATAAAATATAATGTTGCTCACTGAAAGCGGTGACTGGTATGTAGTTGGTGTTTAATAAATGCTTGTTGATTGGTATAGTATCCATAACTATACATTGCATATATTCTAATTACATGATTAGTTGTTTTTCATTGGCCTTTTGCATATTTATTTTCATTACTTTTATTGTCAATAATAATAGTAAGATCCTAGACACATAGATTTAGAGCTGGAAGAAACCTTAGAGGTAATCTAATCTAATTTCTTCACTTTTTGGATTATATTAAGTCAATTTATTCATAAGTGGGGTGACAACTTCAGAATATTAGTTTACATCTTTATGTCTATATTGAGGAATGGTAAATTCCTTTTATATTGAATTTTATTTGTAATAGAACACCTTTTAACCCTTCTATACATATTTGCCTCATTTTGCTATTTCAGATCAGGCCAAAGTATTTGTGAAAGTTTTTACAGAAATTGACCGGATGCCTCAACTTCTTGCCTACTATTTCAAATGCCATAAGGTAAAAAATTGTTGGATAGCTATGATCACACGTTGTCTGTAACATTTGTTGTAGTGCAGAGAATTCTGGATGAGAGGCAGAAGACCTGGGTTCCACTCTTAGCTCAGCCTCCTGCTAGCCCTGTGTCTGCGGGCAGGTTATTTGACCTAACTGAGCTTCAGTTTTCTCATGTAAGATGGAGATAACAGTTATTAACGTTATTATCATTATTACCTCACAAGATCATTGTGAGAATTGGAAGCGACAAGGTATGTAAGGTGCTTTTAGTAATGTAAATGTAAAGTTCTGTATCAACATGAGTTATTGTTCTGGGAGATTATAAATCTTTTCCCCTTTTGGGATTTTTTTCTTTAGATTTTCCCATCCAGTAGGGGGTGCTCCTGGCTTAGGCTTTCAGTTGGTAATGTTTTAAACCATCTTCAGTTTAAAATCTCTTGAGTCTTTATATGTTGGGATATTGGCAAAAACATTCCTACTAATGGAGAAAAAACAATTTGATCTATCCGCTTCGTCCACCTGAAAAGGTGTTTGTTTTTTCCTGTTTTTGTGTTTTCTGATTGTATTCTATTGATTGCTGCCCTAAACTCCATTACCTAACATAATTGGAATTTGGTAAATATTTTGATATTGAAATTGGTTATCAGAAAATTTGGAAATTGCTAACTATAACCCTAATCCCTTTAAATCCTATCCTCAAGTGGCTTTTAAGGATTAATATTTAGAGTATTAGGATGTAGAGCTTTCAAGACTTTCAGTAATTGAGAATCAGTGTGTGTGTGTGTGTGTGTGTGTGTGTGTGTGTTTACATATAAGTTGCTAAATATACATGAGTATTTTTTTTTTCTGTGCTATTGTTTCAGAGAATGCTACATAGTGGTAAGTCATTTTTCCTGCCAGGAGGGAAAAGCTGGCCCGTTAAAATATCCTTGGCTTTTGCTTTATAGGCACAGCTTTTGACATCCTGGCAGGATCTTTGTCAGAGTGACCTACCTTTAGACCGACAGTTGACTGAATTCTACGACACCTTGCTTGGTGCCTGGCACACCCAACTCCAGTGGTCTATGCAGGTAAGTATGTATGAAGAGAAAGTAGAAGAAAATCAAGGTTACTTAAGAGGGGTGTCCTCATATTTAGTTTCTAAAAAGTCTCAGAAATTTGCCAGTCTGCTTGGAGAGTTAAGCCATTTACTATCACCAAAGGAGTTAAAAGATCATCTATAAACTCATGTCTGTAATGTTGTGTGGTTGCCATTAAAATTTTTATTACTTTTATTTGTATCTTAAATAGCATCTAATGTGACAAGTGTTGTTCTTTGTTCAGTTCGAGAGCATGTGAAATTCCTGAATTTCATTCTCTTCTTATCTGAATGCAGAGGAACTCAATCAGGTGGTTAGTATTGGATTGCTGTTTTGTATCTTTACTATGGAGTGACATTCTAGTGTCTGAAGTTTCCCACATTATTAGTCATACCAAATATTAGAGAAATTTTTCTAAATCTACTCTGAAATTGACCTGAGGGGAGGGATTGTTGAAGGTCATATGTTTTAACTTAAGATAATCTAAACTTGCTTACCCCAAACCTTTAAGTCTCTAAAGCTATGAAGGATGACAGTTTTCTTTACTTGAAACTTTTAAGATGCAGCATATTCTTGTCACTGGAAGCTTCAGTGGTGCAATGAATAGGGTGCTGGACCTGGATTCAGGAAAAGTTGTTTTCCTGAGTTGAAACCTGGCCTCACTTATTAGATATGTGACCCTGGGCAAGTCACTTAGCCCAGTTTACTTCAGTTTCCTTATCTGTAAAATGAGTTGTAAAAGGAAATGGCAAACCACTCCATTATCTTTGCCATGAAAACCCCAATGGAGTCACAAAGAGTCAGACATGACTGAAAAAACTGGACAACAACAAATACTCTAGTCATACAAGAGGAAAAACTGAACCTGCTTTAGTGCCGTGTCTTGCAAGGCCTGTTTGAAATGTGGCTATTTTTTCTAATTAATTATGAATCATTCCTTAAGTGTTCACTCATTCATTGGTATGTGTCATATGAAAAGCTAGCATTTTTAAAAAAATAAAAGAGCTCACTGTACTCACAGTAATGTCACTTAGATTGAAGGACTTCCCTCCACATATCCCTAACCCCTTCTCTTTGTGTTAGACCAAGCCATTCTTGCATGTGGTTTTAAAAAAAAATTGTGGGTGCATATCAGTTTTCCCTTGGATAACATACTACATGGATTCTGTCCACACTTACTTATGCCACTCCACCCCTTCTACTACTTCCTGTATTACTAGAATAAAAACACCAGCTCTGCTTTTATGTAAAGGAACTCAGACAGCTCCCCCTCATATAAATGCCTGTAAAAATTGAAGAAAAGGGAAAGAAAGCACATAGTTAAAAACGTTTGTTTTCATTCCTTGTGCTAATTGAAGATCAGTAGAATTTAGACAAAGGTCACACAGTGAGTGTCAAGTGTCTGAGGTGAGATTTGAACTCAGGTCCTCCTGACTCCTGCACGGGTGCTCTATCCACTGCACCTCCTAGCTGCTCCAGCAAGGCTGATAAGATCATACAGGATGAGGAAGTCATCCCAGGAATGAACTTCCTGGGGTGTGGTGAAGAAGTCAGAGAAGTTCCAAAGTATCCTAGCCATGCGAGAGATGAGGAGGCATGGCACTTGGGAATGTTGTGGCCACGTATTTGATACTTCTGGTCGAGAGTAATTATCTGTTAATTCAACAGCTTCACGTGTGCTAGAAAATTCTGAGAATGCAAAACTCCTATGTTATTGAAGCATAAGTGGAAATAATAATGAAAGTTCATTACCACTCATATTACTTAACAGGAGTTCCAGAACAGAAGAAAGTTAATTAGCACTCTTTACAGCTTTGAATCTTCTGACTAATTATCCCTTTGAAATAGCTTGTCACCCATCTCCCCCAACTATTTAAATAAAGGATGAAAACAAGGTAGACATGTCTTTTCTGTTTAATTTAGCATCAGATGAATTAATGTAATATAAGAAAAGGCTTTTCTGTTTTTTGGTTGGAGTAGCTTTCAGATACTGTACTCTTGTGTTCTTTTCTCTGTGTTTTCTTTCAATATGGTGTCTCCTTTTTCTTGAATCATGTTGTGGGACAGAAGCTATCTTTTCAGAATTTTCATTTCTTTGAAGAAAAAATGACTAGTGCCCTTCGTCCATTAAAAACCTTTGTTGTTAATTGTTCACTCACTGTTGTCAGCAGTTACATCTGATGATGTGATCTTAGTTAATATGAGTAGACTTTCAGTTCAGCTGCCTTCTAAAGGATAACTTTAGAAGTTGATATACTTGAAATTTATATGCCTGAAGACTTTCCTTACCTACTAATAACGCATGTCAGTAACAGTTATTTTCAAAGAGAAAGCATTGTATAGTTTTCCTGTTTGGTTGTCTCAGCCATAACAAAGTTGTCATTCTATTTCATGTTTTTTAAATTTAGTAATTATAGACCTTTATTTAGTAATAAGTACTAGAATAATACTTCTAATGATATATTCTATATAGAGAACTTTCTATTCTAATAATATAGCCCTGCATGTAAATTATAGTTATGTTGCTTAGTACACTAAAGGGTTAAATGACTTGCCCAGGGTTACATAGTATGTTTCAGAGCCAAAACTTGGACTCAGATCTTTCTGGTTCTGAGGCTTGTCCTCCACCCACTGTACCACTAGTCTGTCTTATATGTGCATGTACATATATGTGAAATATATCCAGGATAAATATAAGACTACCTTTTTTCACCCTAACAGCTGGATAGATTGTAAGTTCCATGAGGGCAGGAGAAATGTCTTACTTAAATCTTCTTTTGAATTAAGTGCTTTCTACACAGGAGGTGCTTAATAAATATTTGTAGAATGCTTAACTGAAAAATTGAATCATATAGAACATAGGTAGAGATAATTGGGGAATGGAATGGTGGGAGAAATTCTTATAGAAGTAGTAGAGCTCAATCTGACTCTTAAAAGGAAGGTAGGATTTGGATAGGTGGACATAAGCAAAGTGGCAAGAGAAGAGAGTACAGACAAAAGACTGGAGTTGGAAATAAATGCAGCATTTAGAGGACAGTAAGACTACTGGTCTGGCGGAAGTACAGGGTTTACATTGTGGTAAATTAGATGAGTTAGAATGGGACCAGATGGAGCAAAGCCTTGAATGCCAGGCCAAAGTATTACCTATAGTGTTGCACAGACACTGAGGAAACAGTAGATTATTTTGAGCAACAAGATTGATGTGTTAAGAGGGTTGTAGTTTAATGGTGGTACATGGGATGGAGTCGTAAAGGAGATTCTGGAGACAGGTGTATCCATTAGGAAGTTGGGGTAGCAGTGGGAATGGAGAAGGGCTGGTGGCCCCAGAGATGGTTGGAATGAAAAATCAGCATTAAATGTAGGGCATGAGGTAAAGAAAAGAATAAAAGATAACTCTTAAGTTTCAAAATGGTGATACGTAGATGGAAATGTGGAAATTGAGAGTTGAGTCAAGATCGAGGGGGGGGAAGTGGATTATTTTGCTGTTGAATGTATTGAGTTCCAGGTTATGCTTGAGGGGAAGATAAGGGACTATAGTTTAGGTGGAATACTGGGGCTGGAAATGCAGATTTGAGAATCATCTGCAATTTATCCGTTTGGTAAACCTTTTTATTATTATTCTGATGTTTCATTTCCTTCCTGCTCTTGTTTTTTTTCAGACTATAAATAAGAAGATCCAAGTCTAACAATTAGATTTGTGGTTTGTAATTTAGGGTTAAAATATCTATTTCTAGAAATTCTTTAAGAAAATTTAGAATTTCAATATACTGATTGGTTTGCTGATTTTTTTACTCTTTATCTTTTAAAAAACATTGTTACTTATATATGATAGCTCTCTGGGAGGGAGAGGGGAAGATTTACTGGAAAAAACTGAGGATATAAAAAAAGACATCAATAAAAACATATTAAAATAGTATTAAAAATCTTCTGTTTTGCATGTATCAGAAAGTTGTTGGCTTTACTGGGCCTTTGGAAATTCCTTCCAGCTTTGATTCATTGCATGATTATTCCTTGATTCTATTTGTTTTCAATACCTTAGTCCTGCTATTACAGGACTATTTTTATTTATTTTTAAATTTTTTTTTAAGGACTATCTTTTTAGTTTGATTTTTGGTAGCCATTTCTGTGGACTAAATGAAAAGTCAAGTGGGAGATTTGCAAATAGCCAGTTATATAGCAAAGGTCCTTGCTTAAAGTCACAATGAGTAGCCCTTGGGCTACTGGCTTTTTATCAGACCATGTTATAGTCTATTTTGATGTCAGTAGTGATTCTTATGGGTCATATTGGGGACAAATGGATTGAAGTGAAAAGTGGCTATTATTTTAAGTCACTTGTACTTACTGGGTTAGAGGGCTTTTTAAGAAACTAGTACATGTCTTCCACACGCAGGTCTTCAAGAACCCTCATGAGGTGGTGACTGTGCTTCTGATTCAGACACTGAACGCTTTGGTACCCTCTCTGCCAGTCTGCCTGGACTCTGGAGTAGAGAGAGCAGGGTCTGACACAAGGCTCACAACGCTCCTGGAACTCTACGACACCACTGCTCACTTTGCCAAGGGCCTCGAGGTGGCCCTTCTCTCACACTCGCGTAAGGAGTTTGTATCTCTCTCTGTCTCTGTCTCTCCGCTCACTTTCCCCAACTCCCCACCTTGTTGTTTCTTTTTTCTTGTTCTTCTTGGAGATTGCCAAGCTTGGCTTTGTTTGCTAAGATAAGCAGTTTAAGGAATCAGTATTCCTAGTCTCGATAGGTAATTAATACTTGGATATCTAAATGTGTTGCAGTTTCAGTCCTTTTGGGGTGTCCATCATTCAGTAGCAACCAAAGGTCAGCTTCATTTAACCCAGGAAATCTTGTCTGTTTCTTAGTGAGCTTTGAGATTAAATGAGACCAGGAAAAAGGAAGAGTTGGAACCATGTTGGATCACGTGTGTCGTGTTGGAGGTGTATTGTTTCTTCAGGTCTTCTTGGGACTTCAGCTAATCTGAACTAAAATTAGACTTAGAAGAAAATTGCCTCAGGAATCTCTTCTGATCCCTGCAGTGGCACTAGGTGTCCTTGGAAAGGAAGAAATCACTTTGAAAGGGTCAGCTACATATGAATATCGAGATAAGGATTTGTGAAATACCTCAAGGGTGCAGGCAGGAGAAGCAGATGAAGTGGAGACATGCTCTTTCAGGGATAGGGGGTAGCATGGCTGTAGGGTCATAGATTAAGAACTAGAAGGGACCCCAAACAAGCATGGGCTATGGTGGTCATTCCCCTGTGTGGTACATGAGCAGAGAGAACTCTTCATTCTCTTTTAGGCAAACAGTACATGGTGTGTTGTTTTCCTAGTCATTTCTCCATTTATTTTAAAACATCATAAATTTTTAGCTACATGAACCTTGTGACGCATGTTGGTGTCTAATCTGGAAATTGCCTCAGTAAGACCTTGTTCTGCCATTTGGTTGGTGTGTGTCACTGACTTGGTTTATTTAATAGTTATTCTCTTTAATTACATTTCCTTGTAATTGCTTGTACATTCCAGGGAGTATTTATTGTTCAGTTTCTGGTGATTCATAAGGTATTCTTGGCGCACTCACTGGTCAGGCTTTAATTATGGGAGGCAGGAGATCCACTGTGGATATTGCAGAGAAGTAATCTCCAAAGGAATGGGATACAGTTGGCACCAGAATTAAGAGTTATGAGATTGGGCATGCTGCTGGAGACAGGGTGGAGTGAGGATATTCATCTAAAGTGGTACTAGGTATTGGAGAAAAAGAAATCTTTTAAAATATAAGCTATGAAGGTTCTTTTTTGGCCCGTGAATAGAATGCATGAGACATACATATAATATGCCTACTATATGTGAAGTTCTGGGGATACAAAGAAAGGCAAAGACAGTCCCTGCTCTCAAAGGTACTTAGAGTCTAATGGGGAAGACAACACGCAAACAACTGTGTATAGACAAGATATATACAGGACAAATTGGAAATAATAACAGAAGAAAAGCACTAGCATTAAGGGGGAATCATGAAAGACTTATGGAATTTGGGATTTTATCTGGAACTTAAAGGAAGGCAGAAGGCAGAAATGAGCAGGAAGAGAATTCCAGGCATGAGGGACAGCCTGTGAAAATTCCAAGAGTTCAAGAATTGAGTGTTTTTGTTCAAGAAACAACTTGCTGACTTAACAGATAGACGTAGACACACATACATCCATATATATGTACTTGCATACCTCATGTCAGAGTCTACTGGTTTTTTCCCCTCAAAGCACCAGAAAAGCACCAGAGATTAGAGGTGTTCCCTTATATGCAGAGTTATTTCTTTGTCACTTAGGTTTTAGTAGCTCATGTAATATAAGTTGTTAAAATTTATTCTCTAGGGATGCCTAAAAACAGTGGATGTGAGGTTAAGAAGCTGATGCTTTTAACAGTTTTCTGGTAGCAACAGGCAAGGCCTATGTTTTTTTAATAGTCTGTATTTGCAAGCCAGGGAGTTAACTGAAATGTTTTTAGAAGTGATTGTTGATTGAAGAAGCCTGCATGGCTTAAGACACAGGTGACAAAAGCCTAGTGACATCATTTTAAGAGTTATTGGTGCATTTTTCAAGTACTTGAACACTAATGCAGCAGGTAGAGTAAAAGGAAAATTGCTTACTTACCTTTTTCCAAAAATGTGACTTAAATTTCTAGTTGACTTGTCTTTAACATTGCTGATTCCTTGTAGGAGAACACAACTTGGTGAAGGTCATGGAACTGGTGGAAGCTGTGTATGGCCCATACAAACCCTACCAGCTTCGGTATGGAGAATTGGAAGAGAGTCATCTCCTCATTCAGATCAGTGCTGTCCCTTTGGTAATGTAATAATCCTGTACATTAAGCAACATGTATTTAGTATTTCTGTACTAGTATTCTGGTAAGTGTTTGGTGGGCTACAGAGAAGTATTAAATACAGAGCCCACTCTTAAGGGTATTTACAGTCTGTCAGTGATAGAGCAACAATTTCCTATTTAAGGATTTTTTTGTAAATTAGAGGTTTAAATGTTCTGGATACACTGATGACTTCCGAACATTTAGCAAAAAATTTTTTTTAAGTTAATTTGTTTGTTTTCAGTTTTCAGCATCACTTCCACTTTCTACCCCTCCTTCCCTTCTCCCTCCACAAGACGGCATGCAGTCTTATATGTATTCTACACATACATTCTTATTAAACAAATTTTCACATTGGTCATGTTGCATAGAAGAATTAAAACAAATGGGAGAAACCATGAGAAAAAACAAACCAAAACATAGCAAAAGAGAAAATAGTCTGATTCGTTCTGCATTCTGGTTCTATAGTTCTCTGAATGTGGATGATGTTTTGTATTGAGTCCTTTGAAAATGTTGTAGGTCCTTGCATTGCTGTGAAGGGATAAGTCTATCAGAAACAGTCCTCACACACTGTGGCTGTTACTGTGTACAGTGTTCTCCTGGTTCTGCTCATTTCACTCAGCATAAGTTTATATAACTCTTTCAAGGTGTTTCTGAAGTCTTCCTGTTCATCATTTCTTACAGCACAATAGTATTCCATTACATTCGTATACCACATCTTGTTCAGCCATTCCCCAATTGATGGGAATCCTCTCCATTTCCGGTTCTTGGCCAACACAAAGAGAGCTGCTATAAATATTTTTGTACATGTGGGACCTTTTCCCATTTTTATGATCTCTTTGGGATACAGCCCTAGAAGCGATATTCCTGGGTCAAAGGGTATGCACATTTTTGTAGCCCTTTGGGCATAGTTCCAAATTGCTCTCCGGAATGGTTGGATCACCTCACAGCTCCACCAACAATGAATTAGTGTTCCAACTCTCCCACATCTTCTCCAGCATTTATCATCTACCTGTTTTGTCATGTTAGTCAATCTGATACATGAGATCTGGTACCTCAGAGTTGTTTTGATTTGCATTTCTCTAACCAATAGTGATTTAGAGCCTTTTTTCATATGACTATAGATAGCTTTAATTTCTTTCTCTGAAAACTGCCTGTTCATAACCTTTGACCATTTATCAAATGGGGAATGGCTTGTATTCTTGTAAATTCTACTCAGTTCTCTATATTTTTAGAAATGAGACCTTTATCACAGACACTAGTTGTAAAAATTCCCAGTTTTCTAGCAGTTCTCTTTTTAAACAAAGTTATTAATTATCTGAGTGTAGACAGATAGAATTCATGGTCAGTCCTATAAGTTCAGTAGGTATGTGCTAATGAGAAAGCTATATCATTTCAAAGATGATCCTAACAGTGGCAGGCTTACTTTGCCATTTTTTGTGTTTCCCAGTTTCTTCCCATGAGTTATTTTTTTGCCATTGGGCAAGAAGAGAATATTGTCATTGAGATGTATTTATTTTCTCCTAGAGGATTTGGTCACCTACTAGAAACCTGTGGGAATGGTCAGCTTAATAACTATTTTAAAAAAAAAGAGGAATGAAATGGAAAATGGTAGTTTCAGTAAAAAATTTCTGTCAGAAGTTTGTTTCTGTAATCACACTGATATATTGTGTCAGCTGTGGTTACGATTTCTCAGTGCTGCCACTGTTTTTGAGTATGTTCCTGATGAATGACTTGCTTTGTGGTGGTGTTTAGAGGTCCTAGAATTAAATTCCCTTTTATTTTCCCCATACATTTATAATATTGGTTAGTCTAGATCAAAGGTGTCACACATTTGCACGTGCAGGCAGCGGGCTGTAGTGTGGCAGGCAGCACTCCTGAGTGTAGCCTGAACCAGATTAAAAAGTAATTGGAAAATACTTAACAAAAGAAATAAAAATGCAGTGGGACGCAGATGATGTTAGTGTGTGCTTTTCTAGGTCAGTGTTAATATGCAGTCCACAGGGATCCATGTGCATGATGTAGAGGCCTTTGGCACCACTGCTCTAGATGTCCTTGTGTCTAATGCAGCTTTTGTTTTATTCTTTTTTGATTACCAGGAACATTGGGAAGTTATTGACTGTGTTCAAGAGCTCAGCCACTCAGTGAACAAACTCTTTGGTTTGGCCTCTGGAGCTGTGGATAGATGCATCAAATTCACAGATGGAATGGGGACTTGTGGGCTTCTGTCAGCCCTGAAATCTCTTTTCACAAAGTAAGGCAGTACTACCCCCTGTAGAGAAATAGAAGTAGAAAGGAGCCCAATAGGCCATTTGTTTTAGTTCCCCGCTTGGAGGCAAATGAATGACTAAGTCGTGGAAATTCTAGAATCTTGGTAACTTATTCTAGAGTAAAATTGCCCTGATAGTATATGTTTTCCTTAGGTTGAACTGAACAATCTCTTGTTGGAGTAAGATTAGGGAGAGACTTCTGATCATCCCAGAATTTCTGCACAGGCTATTGAGAGTTCTGAAGTTCAGCAAGAGGGTTTTGTCACCAAGAGTGGGTCAGTTAGTGCCAGGTGTCGTTAGAGGATTGTTAACAGGCTAGAGGAGATATTACCAAATTCCTTTTATGCTATAAATATGGTTTTTACACCTAAACTAGGGAGAGTTGAAACAGAAAACTATAGACTAATATCCCTAATACATAGCAATGCAAAAATTTAAAATATAATAGTAGTAGAGGCTATAGCAACGTAAGAGAAAAATCATACATTATAACCAGGCTGGATTTGTAGGGTTGGTTCAATATTAGGAAAATGATAATAGACCACATAGAGAACCAAAAATCATAAGATTATAACACTAGATATAGAAAAAAGTTTTTGACAGAAACACATATTTCTATTAAGAATTCTAAAAAGCTTATGAATACATGAACTTTTCCTTTATATGATAAATTGTACCAATCTAAAACCAAGAACCAGCATTATGTGTAAAGGGGATAAATCTGAGGCCTTTCCATTTAGGTGAAGAGTAAAGCAAGGATGTCTTTTATTACACCTGTTCTTTCTTATAATATTAGAAATGTTAGCTACAGCAGTAAGACAAGAAAGAGGAATGGAAGAAATATATGTTGACAAGGAGAACGCAAAACAATTTCTTTTTTGCAGGTGATATGGTTTATTTTGAGAACCCTAATGAGTCAACTAAAAATAATTTAAACAATTTCAGCACAGTTTCAGGATGTAAAATAAATCCACATAAATCATTAGCATTTCTTTTTTACTAACAAAACCCAGTAGGAGAAATTCCATTTAAAGTAATTCCAGAATGTGTAAGATTCTTGGGAGTCTCCCTTCTAAGACAAAACAGGAACTATATAAGAATATAATTACAAAAGCATTCTTTGCTGAAATACAGACCTAAATAATTGGAGAAATGTTAATTGTTGACAAGTAAGCCAAATTAATGTAGTAAAAATAAAAGTACCACTTAAATTTTTTTGGGACCATCCCAATCCAACTACCAAAGTTTACTTTATAGAGCTAGAAAAAGTAATAATAAAATTATTCTGGAGGAACATAAAGTTAGGATTCTCAAGAGAAATAATGAAAAAAAATGGGAAAGTAGGAGGCTTAGCAGTACCAAACCACAAAACTATACAAAGTGATAGTCATTAAAATGATTTGGTGCTGGTTAAAAAAAAAAGGAATATAGTAGGTTCAGCTGTTTTAAAATTTGAATCAATGAAGAGGGAGCAGCATTAAGATTCCTGACAGCATTTACATTTAATGGGACTGTGTGTTTAGAACTGTCTGAAAGTTCTCTTTACAGGCAGAAGCTATTTAAATTAAAGGACTCGACAAATCTAAATTACATGACCAGATGAACACAAAGAACATTTTTACGAGTGCTAGAGAACCATAAATATATAATGAAGTATCAGTTTTCCAAAAAATTAGTCACTCCGTAAAGGGCTGAGAGTGAAGGGAACTTGAAAGCTACTGAAGGGATTAGTACTGGGTCAGCCTAGTCTGGGGCACTTTAAGAGAAGGGAACATGGTTTGGTGGAAAGCAGAGTAAATGGGAGGGGATTGGATTTAGGGCAGGTGTAACGAGTGTGGTGAGAGAGGGTGATGGGAATGCCCTTTCTTGGCTGGAATAGAGTAGCATAAGATAGAAGTAGTTAGGTGAGGAGAGGGCCTTATAACACAGTGATGAAGAATTTTAATTAGGTATGAAATTGAGAGGCATTGGAGGGTTCTAGGAAGATATGATTGAAGCCACACCAAAGTTGGAATTTTTGTTATGAAATGTCATGCTGTACTTCTGTAATGAATATGCTCTAAATTTTAGAATGTAATTAAATTTGCTGAAATTAAAATTGCAGATAATTCCTGAGAACTGAGGCTAACTTGGATTCTCCTAAAATGAATACTAGTAATTGTTATTTTTTTCCTTTTTTTGTATGACAGATTTCATTTTTAAATTTTTATTGATACCATTTGTTTATATGTCCCTTTAATTTCAGATAGATCTTTTTTCTATCCTCTTCCCAGAGAGCCATCATCACTTTTAATGAAGTCTAAAAAAGAGAGGGACAAAAAGGCAATTCAGCAAAACTAGCCAGTGCATCCACTGCATCTGGCAGGATATTTTACACCTGTACCCTGTCCTTGCTGTTAGAAGTTGTATTTCTCCATCTTTTTTTCTATTCTTCCATTTCTTTTTTTTCTTTGATCTTATTTGATTTTATTCCCACAAAAACTTTTAAATTTTATGTAGTCAGAATTATCTATTTTTATTTTATGATATATTTTTTAATTTAATTAATTTATTTTCAGTTCTCAGCAATCACTTCCATAAGTCTTAAATTTTCTCCCTCTCCTTCTCCCCTCCCTCCCTGAGATGGCTTGCAGTCTTATATGGGTTCTACACATACATACTCATGTTGCATAGAAGAATTTAAACAAATGGTATTTCTCCCCTCTTTTCAGGGCTCAGCTTGTGATGATTCTTTTTCAGAGAATGATATAGGAACTCTCCAGAAATTATCATGCTTATTATCTTGGAGAACTTTGACACAGGAGGTTTGGGTAACGCACATGAATATTGGCTAGTATATACTGAAAAATACTTATTTGTCATAGTTGTAGAGGTGACAGAGTTATTCAGCTTCTTATAGCTAAAACATACAATGAGAACTACATTCCACTGCTGGTTGAAGATTCCCTCCTCTTCCCAAGGCCAAGAAAGTTGTTTATCTTTCTTTGCTTTAAGAAAAGGGATGAGTGGAGTCATTGCTTCATGGTTTTCCTCTTTTTAAAAACTAGCATATATAGGTGAGAGGAATCCTCTTATGGGCAGGTGAGAGGTTTTGAAAAAGGAGTTAGATAAGCCCCTTGCTGTAGTGATAAGCTTTCAAGCAGTGTTTCCCAGCTGGGCTTTTAGGTGGTTTCTCTCTCCTTTGCCTTTTGGATTTGGCCCAAGCTTCAGTCATTTTTATATTCCTTTTTAAAAATTTTTTAATATATAATTTATTTATTTTCCAGTTGACATTCACTTCCACAAGAATTGGAATTCAAAATTTTCTCCTCATCTCTCCCCACCCCCCCAACCCAGGACAGCATGCACCCCATCCATCCCTTTCTCCAGTCTGTCCTCCCTTCTATTACTCATCCTTTTTATATCCCCCTTCCCCTCTATTTTCCTGTAGAGCAAAATAGATTTCTATACTCCATTGCCTGTATAGTTTAGTTTCCAATTGTATGCTAAAACAATTTTTAACTTTCATTCTTAAAGCTTTGAGTTCCATTTTCTCTCCCTCTCTCGCCACCCACCCTCATTGAGAAAATAAGCAATTCAATATAGGTCATATATATGTAACAATGCAAAACACTTCCATAATATTTGTGTTGTAAAAAACTAACCACATTTCCCTCCTTCCTACATGTATTCCATTTTCTCCCTTGACCTGTGTGTGTGTGTGTATAATATTCCCTCTATCTACCCTAATACTCAAAAAGGTCTTATGAGTTACAAATAACATCTTTCCATGTAGGAATGTAAACAGTTCAACTTTAATGAGTTCCTTAAGGCTTTTCTTTACTGTTTGCCTTTTCGTGTTTCTCTTGATTCTTGTGTTTGAAAGTCATATTTTCTATTCAACTCTGGTCTTTTCAACAACAACGCTTGGAAATCCTGTATTTCAGTGAAATTCCATTTTTTCACCTGAAGTGTTATACTCAGTTTTGCTGGATAGGTGATTCTTCTTTTTAATCCTGTCTCCTTTGACCTTTGGAATATCATATTCCAAGCCCTTAGATCCCATAGTATAGAAGCTGCTAAATCCTGTGTTATCCTGATTGTATTTCCACAATACTTGAATGTTTCTTTCTAGCTGCTTGCAGTTTTTTCTCTTTGACCTGGGAACTCTGGAATTTGACTACAATATTCCTAGGAGTTTTCCTTTGGGGATTTTTTTCAGGAGGTGATAAGTGAATTCTTTTCATTTCTATTTTACCCTCTGATTCTAGAAATCAGGGCAGTTTTCCTTGATAATTTCATGAAAGATGATGTCTAGGCTCTTTTTTTGGTCGTGGCTTTCAGGTAGTCCCATAATTTTAAAATTGTCTCCCCTGGATCTATTTTCCAGATCAGTTGTTTTTCCAATGAGATATTTCACATTGTCTTCTATTTTTTTCATTCTTTTGGTTTTGTTTTGTAATTTTTTGGTTTCTCATAAAGTTATTAGCTTCCATCTGCTCCATTCTAATTTTTAAAGAACTATTTTCATCAGTGAGTTTTTGAACCTCCTTTTCCATTTGGCTAATTCTGCTTTTTAAAGCATTCTTCTCCTCATTGGCTTTTTGGACCTCTTTTGCCATTTGGGTTAGTCTGTTTTTAAAGGTGTTATTTTCTTCAGCAATTTTTTAGCCCTCTCTAGTCATCCTGAGGAATATCTGGTCACTGGATTCAAATGATTCTGGAGGAGAAGTAAGGCTGGTGACCTGCACAGCTCTCCTTCACTCAAGACAAAATTAAGTGCAAGTCATGTCATCATTTCTCTGATGGCATGGTCTTCTTCGGCAACGAAGGAGAAACAGGAGCAGGAGAAGGAAGGGCCTTCTTTAGTAAGCTATTGACTTGCTTTTCATGATTTTCTTGCATCACTTTCATTTCTCTTCCCAATATTTCCTCAACCTCTCTTAACTTGATTTTCAAAATCCTTTTTGAGCTCTTCCATGACCTGAGACCATTGCATATTTTTTTTGGAGGTTTTGAAAGTAGAAACCTTGACTTTGATATTTTCCTCTGATGGTATGCTTTGTTCTTCCTCATCCAAAAGGATGGAAGAAAATACCTTTTCACCAAGAAAGTAACCTTCTATAGTCTTATTTTTTTTTTCCCTTTTTGGGCATTTTTCCAGCCAGTTTTTAGTCCTTTATCAAGTGGAGAGTATACTCTAGGGACCTGTAAGTTCTCAGTTCCTCCAAGGTGGCACAGTCAAGGGAGAGAAGTTTACTCCTCTCTTGGCCTGCGCTCTGATCTGGGAGCAACCATAAGCACTCTTTTCTGTCCAGGATCTGTGAGTAGGGTTCTCTCTCCACAGCTGCCTCCAGTTCCACCACGTCAGTGCTCCTCCTCACCCCAGGACTGTCTCTTAGGACTGAGACCCAGATTGGGCCACTCAATTCCCCCAGGGTCTTTAGGCTGAGGGCTCCAAAAGTGGACACTGTTGCTGCATTGGCTGCTGCTGCCCTGGGCCTGGGTCTGGGGCTGGGGCCAGACCAAGTTACCCTCTCACCCAAGTGAAAGAGCTTTGTCATTGACTTTTGAAGCTGTCTTTGGTGTTTGTGGGTTGAGAAATCTGGGAACCGCAGCTGCTGTCTGTGATTCTGCACTCTGGGCTGCGCTCCACTCTGAGCCCAGTGTGATAGACCTTTTCTGTCGGCCTTCCAGGCTCTCTTGGACTGGAAATCTCTTTCACACTGTCATTTTGTGGCTTCTGCTGCTCTAGAATTTGTTTAGAGTCATTTTTTTACAGGTATTTTATGGGCTATAGCGGCAGAGCTAGAGCAGGTCCATCTTTCTACTCAGCCACCTTGGCCCCTGCCTTTATGTTCCTTTTTTGAGGAAGTTGTAAGAGTCTTTATTGTGTAGATAAATATGTTAGTGCTCTTAACTTCTGGAGAATCCTAATAGCCCATAGAGGATGTGTAGACCTTCTTTCTGTCATAAAGAGATTCTTCTAATGGTATTCTCTTATATGATGATATTTTATGCTTTTGAAAACTACTTTATTGTACACTATCTCACTTTTTTCCTTACAAAAATCCTATGTGGTAGATAGGGCAGGAATTATTATCTTCTTTGGATTAAATGATATGTTAAGGTCTCTGATATATCTATTGTGATGTGATTTATAAATTAGTAGTAAAGGAATAGGGATTAGACTTGGGATTTCATTGATGTAGGGACCTCCCAGTAAAGAATGACCTCTTTCTGCAGGATGGATCCTTCTCTCTACTTTGTAGTCTTAGAGAGTGACCTGGAACCAAGTGGTCACACCACTTGTAGGGGTCAGAGGCAGGACTTGACACAAGTCTTCTTGACTTTGAGGCTGGTTCTCCATCCACTCCACCACACTGCTTCTTGAAATGAGTCTGGAAAATGAATAGACCCAGAGATGCTAGTAGGATTGTCCCAGGACAAGGGTACAAGGAACCTTAGAGATCATCTTGTCCAACCTCCTCCTTTATAGATGAGGAAGTTGAGGCCCAGAGGGGAGAAGTAACTTAACCCACTTCAACACTAGGGCCAAATTCCAGGTCTCTTGATCCCTCATTAAGACCAGTGTGAGTTCAACATTCAGCATTTATTTTAATCAACTTCTTTAATCAAAAAATGTATTTTTTTAGGTAATCAACTCTTTGGTCAAGATCATGTATTTATTTCATCTGCCTTGTAGATTTGAGGAGTTTACTGAAAACTTGTCTTCTTCCTTTTTTTCCCTCAAAGGTATGTATCTGATTTCACTAACACCCTGCAGTCAGTCCGAAAGAAGTGTAAACTTGATGATATTCCTTCCAACTCGCTTTTCCAAGAAGATTGGACAGCTTTCCAGAACTCTGTTAGGTAAAGTGGGAATTGGGATTTAAAGGAAAAAATTATAGAAAGTGTGAAGTTCTGTAGTATGTTCTATGAAAAAATGCGTATGAGTTGTAATTTTTCTTTTTCATTGCCTTTTCTTTAAAGAAGTAAAATGAATAATATAGACAAAGCAAAAACTTCTTTCTCCATTGTCCCCCACTGTCCATTCCCATACCCCTGGAATCTTGGGAGGTTGGGGGAAGGAAAAGTTCTTTTGAATTCTTCTTGTACTTTAATGATTCTTAGCACTTTTTAAAAATTTGAAGGACTTAATACTTCTTAATCCCTTAGCCAAATTTGTACAGAGCCAAATCTTTAAATTAAAAAAGAAAACACTCCAAAATACAATTGATTTACCTCAATAATGTTTTCTAGTGTAATTGAGTTAAGTCAAGTGTGGTGGGCAAACAAATTTAAATAGAATGGAAGAAATGAAAGGATATCTTCTTGTTTGGAAATCTAAAATGATTTCCTTTGTTAAGAGTTGGGACAATTAATCCTAAGGCAACATTGCATTGTTTGGAAAGGGCAATGTGAGAGAGGAAGTGACTTGCCAAAGGGAGAGTCAGAACGAGAACCTGTGTTCAATGAAATCTTTTTGAGAAAACCTGTAACGTATTAATCATCAGGTTAGGCACATTGATGTCTTATCCTCAGGAGTCTGGTTGGTGTTTCTCAACATTTGTTTAGAAAGCCTCAGAGTGATTTGAGCCTAGATTCTTTAAGGAGATTTGGGTCTGCTTGGGAGATGTATAGAGGTTAGCAGGGAATTACTTTGGTCTAAGACTCTCCTGTTGCCCTAAAGCAGACCCCTCCTATAAACCCTACTATGGCTTGGCAGGATAGCATTTTTTTGCTTCCCCTTGGTCCACATTTTCTTGGTGTACATTGAAATGGTGTGTACAAGGTAGTTGTGTTGTACCTAGAGGGTGATGGAATGTTTTAGTTCTCATAAATCTTCCTTATGATGGAATGCTTAGATACCCTGCTGATAGGCACTTTGAGAGGAAGTTAAAAGTTAACCAGACTTGGGATATCTTTAATTCGTAGAATCTGTCCTGACATTATGAATTGGGTGTTAAAGGGCTCAGCAATTGAAATTTGAAGTCTGACGTAAGATGCCTTGAAAATCAAAGGAGTACTAAATTCTAACTTGATGGCCATAGCAAATTATCTCTGAAGAATGAGTAGATTGTTTCTCATTGAATTTCCTTGAAATCATAGAGAGAAAACTCATAAGATATAACCCTAATACCAAAATCTAAGTTTTGTGTAGTACCTCAACAAATATTAAATAAAACATTCTGATCTTAGCAGAAAACTTTTTTCCAAGTATTTTTCTACCACTTTTATTTTTAAAAATGTTTTATTGATTCTTTTTTCTTTTTCTTTTTTATACTTACTGTCATTTTCTCACTAGCATCCTCCTTCTCCTGACTATCTGTTTTACCAAATGGAACCATGCTTTTAGCATCAGAGCTGTGGAGTCATGATTGGAAACTGCTTTGACCACAGTTTTGAAGTCTTCCAATTATATTTTCCTTTATGTTATTATATTCATTGTGTAAATTATTTTTCTGGTTCTGCTTATTTTGGTTCTGCAAATTTGTTCAAATGCATCTTTCTAGATGTCCCTGAATTCTTATCTGTCATTTCTTACAGCACAATGACATTCCCTTACATTCATATGCCATAATTTGTTCATCCTTTCTCCAGTTGATGGGTATTTATTTCTTTCTCCTTTATCAAGATGAGATTCCTTAAGTAGTTCTCTGATTTATTATTACTGGAACTCCCATAGCGGGAAAAACTGCTTCATGGCAGAAAGACCTGGGACAGGGAGGATTTTATAAATATATAACATTTACCTTTTATAGTAATCACCAAAGTAGGAAATGCTTTCCATCGAGTCATTAAATAGTTAACGTTTCCTCTGGACATAGTATTACAAAATGTTTTGAATAGTTGGGAATTTTTGTTAGGGAGACAATGTTTGTTATGTGAGTGTCATAATTCTGCATATTTCACTTTTTTAAAGTGCTTTTCATTTTGCTTAGGATAATAACCACCTGTGGAGAACTTTTGCGGCATTGTGGGGACTTTGAGCAACAGCTAGCAAACAGGTAGGGAAGATTTGTGTTACGATTTTCTCTGTATAGAATCTTGTTCAGAGGGAAACTTGATTTTTAAAAATGTGTATTATAGTCATTACGAGTCTATCAAATCCAAGATCGGCCTATTAAGGACTCTAGCAAGATTCTGAGCATCACCTGGCAGGATAAGGTACCAGGCATTGAGGTCCTTGCTTGAGCTGAACTGCCAAGTATTCAAACTGTGCTTCAGAGAGCAGAACTCCTATGGGCTGGCCGCTTTGTTCGAATGCAAAATGTTTGCTTGCCAAAAAAAAAAACTTTTATGGAGAGCTCACATGAGGCAGGTGATCACATGGTGGCCAGAAGAAGTGATACAAGGACACTCTTTCAGGTCTTTCTCAAGAACTTTGGATTTGACTGGGCAACATGGGAGACACTGGCACAGACCATTCAGCATGGCGTGCCCACATCAGAAAGGGTGCTGTGCTCTTTGAGCAAAGCAGAATTGAGACAGCACAAAGTACACACAGGATGTGCAAATTTGGGATATCCACCCCAAATATTCACACGGACTTTGTGCCCAGCCTATGGTAGAGCATTCTGAGCTCGTATTGGTCTTGTCAGCCAGTCGGACACACTGAAACTTCCCTTTATTGTGGTGATGTCATGTCGGTCCTCTGAGAGCAAAGGACAACAACCAACCAGTCAAATTCAAAGTCTGTAGAGCTCAAGACCTACTGATATGTACCTGGATAAAATTTATATTATTGTTGTTTTCATTAAGATCATCTTTACTGTCTTTATCAAACATCAAGCACTGTGAGAGGCCATGGTTCTGTCTAGTGCTAGTAAGGGTTAATAGTATAGTTTTGTTTAGTCACGGTCAATAGAAGTTATTTGGACCACTATACATGTTTTCCCATAGAAATAATGTTATAAATGGTGGTTATGTTGCCAGGTCAGGCATCAGAAATATATTGAATTCACCGTGTAGCCCAACTGTGATGTATATGTCTGAGTTTTAGGTACTTGGGAGCAGGAGAGAAGAGAAAGATAGTTTCCTAGGTAAAAGTTTGAGATACGTATTTTTTTACGTTCTCCTTTTTCTGCACCAATACCCCTCTCTTTAGAAACTCAGTGACTTTAACTCTTTGAGACTCCTACTTCTGTACATCAGCCAGATCTACCTTTCTCTAGTGTTCAATATCCTAAAATTACTCCCTTCCCCTCCACTCCCCAAAAAGAAGCTTTCCATCATTGTAGGTAATACCAGCTAGACTTTAGAAGGAAAGCACTATGATTGAACTTACATTGATATATTAATGACTGCTAATTTCTTCACAGTTATTAGCATTTTAAAAGAATATTTTTTGCTAAAGTAAAAAAATATGCTAATTGGTAGTATACTTGAGGCAATATAAAAGTAAAATGGAAGAAAAATGGAGCCGTATGGAGTGTGAGAGGGGAAGATGTTTGATCTGATTGCACACAATTTGATCTGATTTCAAAAGTCATCCCTGTGGTCAACTTCTTTAATCAATGTCTCCAAGATCTTCTCTCATATTTTATAAATAATTTCATGGTAGCTACTTTGTTATTGAGGGAGCCAGGGCAGTTCAGGGGGTGCCCATAAGTGTGGTTTGTAAGTCAGAATTATCTTCACAGGTGAAGAAAGAAGTTATGTGAATAGATTTACAAAATATTATCTGTATGTGGAATGGAATATATGTGAGAAATGATATTTACTATGAACACATTGTCAGTTGACAGTGAATGAGATAGAAATTAGATTTGGTATTTAATTTAAAAGTTCTAAATTGGGATGAGGAGTAAGTGAACAGGGTATTTCAGACATAGGAGAGGCTGAGTAAAAGATTTGATTTTTCAGAGTTTGAAGAAAGGAGAGGCTGGAAGCAGGGGTTTTCTGTGGTGATAAAATGAAAGGAACAAGCATATAGAAAATATTGTATCCTATAATCCTATAAACATTGAGAATTGAAAGGAAAGACAATAATCTACCATGTGTTCTCTCTGTTAAGAAGACAGAATGAGTGACAATGGCCTATAAAACTTATCTTATCTCCCAATCTATCTAAAATATGGAACACAGACTTCTAACGAAGACCACTCCCTTAAACAGCAGAGGCAGCTGCTTGAAATTCAATGGAATTCACTTCAGCAACAGTCTTGGAATTTGTCGTCATTCTTTTGTAAGATTGCCACATTGCAGAAGTGGATAATTTAATGATTTTGTAGCAAGTAAAAGTGGGATTGCATGGCTGTTAGATGAAGGATTTCCCATGTAATGTGTGACTCAGATTTAAGTGAGGTATATGTTGTTTTTTTCTGCGCTGAAGTGTTGCTAGTTCTTGGAAAGATATCCATAGAATAAAATGTTGGAGACTTATGCTAGAATCTTTTTGGAGTATTTTAATAGGGAAATCAGACTTTGAGATCCATGTACTGTGAGCCAGGGAGGAAATTGATTTCTCATATGTCTGGTCACCAATATCAGACCAGCCCATAGTTTGCACATAGATTTATTGTCTTTTTCCTACACGAGGCCTAAAATTTCATTTTCATTCAGTCTTTGAAACATAAATATAAAGGTACAAAGACCCTTCCTGCTTCTCCCCCAGAAAGTTGTTTGTAATTGTAGTGGTTCTTAAGGATGGTCCTGACAACTGCCTAGTCTCCTTTGAACCTATTACTAGTTCATGTGCACTGTTAAGGAGACAGTAATGTGGTGGGAAGAGTACTGAATTAGGAATTAGAACATCTGAGGTATTTTCAGTAAACATTTATTAAATGTTGATTATGGCAAGGTACTGTGCTAAGCACAGGGTATATATACACGGACAGAAACGAGAGAATCCCTGTCCTGAAGGAACTTATATTTTACAGGGGGAAAAACTCATTTTTATTTCTGTAGCCCGGTCTTCACAATCATCCATCTTGTCCTGTTGAATTTAGCCCTTGTATGACTTATGACTGTGAGACATCACTTCACCCCTCAGTGCCTCCATTTCCTTAGTTCTAATGTGGAAATTGTAATAAGCATTCCCTACTTGCCTCATGTTGATCCACTGGAGCTTAGTAAATTGCAGCTGGAAAAAATTGCAAGGTCCCTTCCCCAACTTGCTGTGTGTGTGTCTGTGTGTGTGTATACATACACACATATATATACACACATATACACATATATGCACACACACATATACACACATACACATACATACTATATACACACACATATATAATGTCATGATAATAATACTCATTCTTATTATAGGATTTTGTCCACAGCTGGGAAGTATCTTGCAGACTCTTACAGCCCTCGCAGTTTGACTGGCTTTCAGGACAGCAGCCTGACAGATAAGAAGAGCTCTGTTAAGAACCCATGGCAGGAATATAATTACCTTCAAAAGGAGAATCCAGTAGAATATGCCAGTTTAATGGAAGTACTTTACACTCTCAAGGTATGAGGCCAGATGACAGTGTTCTTGGGAACTTTAACTTTGGAAGTTTTTAGGGTCCAATGCTCTTCCCATAACATAGCTAATCTTGCTCATTGTGTGAGATTCATGCTACTGCTTTCCCTCTGGCCATCGTTACTTCCATTTATACATTGACTCTCATTTAAGTTTGTCTACCTGTGTTAACTCTAAAGAAATCTTCTTGGCATTTGGGATAACAACCCTTTTAACAAAAGGGGTGACACAAATAGTAAATTGTAATTTATAATATAAATGGTAGCATTGATAAGGTGTGGTATACCAGTTTTTTATATCCAGAAATGTTTTCAGGAAATTTGTTATAAAAACTCTGTACCCATATTGTATTGTCTAGTGAACCTCATTACCTGTTTTTGACCATGCGTATCCGTATGTTAGTCAGTGATTTCCTAGACTACTACGTACCCTAAGACAGGATCAGATCTTAATGCTGGTATATTATCTTTATGCAGTTTACCTGCTCTCTACAGCCTGTCCCCCTTAACTGGCTGCATTTTAGCCTGACACATACATTTCTTAAAGTAATTCTGTAAATCCATTCATCCGTGTTTTTGTGATTAGGTTAAAGTAACTTTGTTTATCTTTATTGCTAATCTGATTTATGTCTGTTCGTCTTAACTGACTCATTTATAATAGCAAAACTAAAGTTACATTTTCTGGTATTTTCTCAGGCTATTTAGAATTCCTTGGAATTTACACAAGCAGTACATATTTTGGCTTTTAGTTAAATTTTATTGACTTAACATCTTTGGAAATCATGCTCATGTTTATGTATTTAGTGTACACAGATATTAATCTGGTGATTTTTTTTCCTACTCCTTTCTCTATTTCTTTAATGGTTAGATGTTGTATAAAGATATTCCTTAAATCCGGTTTTATTCTGTCATTTTTCAAAAACTTTTGTCATTTAATATCTTTTATGGTAGTTTACATAGAACTTTGTATTTAGAGATACTGTGTCCTGTACTTAGTAAAAAATTTTGTACTCCTCTCTGCTTATTAATATGACCTTTTATTCTTATGTAGGAAAAGGGCTCAAGTAATCACAACCTGCTATCTGCCTCTCGTACAGCCTTAATTCGCCTTAATCAGCAGGCCCACCAGTTGGCTTTTGATTCTGTTTTCCTGCGCATCAAGCAACACCTTCTACTAATTTCTAAGATGGAGGTTAGTTTTTTGAAGTTTCTTCCAGGACCCATTCTGATTTATAGATCTCTGTTTTCATCAGGAAGCCAACCATCTTTGAGACTCCCTTGGCAATACTTCTTGTTTAAATGTAGGGCTAACATTCAGCTTTTCTTTCCAGGACTTTAAAGGAAAGTTCATTTTCGCTATCCTAGAATCTCACCTTAAAAGTTGACTTTTCTTCTGTAAGTTATTATTTACCATGGATTCTTCAGTTAATACCATTAATTTGAATTAGGTTTGTGTCATTCAGACCAGAAATGAAAGAATGGATAGAAGAGACATTGAGATGGAAAACTTGACAGCACTTGGTGATACCATCAACGGAAGGAACACAGTTGTAATACATGTATATCCAGGGAAAATATTACACGTATCAGGGAAACAGTATGAACAGCAATGAAAAATACAAATTCCTAGTTTTATTCTTACTTACACTATCCAGTTTCAGTCCTTGTTACTTCAGTCATGCCTTCAGTTTTTCTTTTTTAAACTATGTCTTGAGCACTATCACCTGATTCAACTTCTGAAATCCTTCTTCCACTGTGTCATTCCCTTGTCTCCTTTAGGATGATGTCTAAACTCCTTAGCCAGATAATTAAGACTCTTCATTGTCTGAACATGAGATACCTTTTCAAATTGATTTCCCCTACTGTTCCACTACTGTATAAACCCCTTGTTCTGGCCAGACTGATCTGTTCAGTAGTCTCCACAAAGGCTGTCATTTATGTTAATTAGTTTTTTCATGCTACTCTCAAGTGGAATTTTTTTCCTCACTTTTCACCTGTCAATTCTATATCCAGCTTAAATATCACATCTTCCAATGAAGTCTCTTATGATTACTCCAGCCAGAAATAATCTCTTTTCTGTTATTGTATTTATTATCTGGCACAGTGGAAAGAACATTGACTCTGCAGTCAGAGGATGTGAGTTTGAATCCTACTTCTGAAACTTACTTGTGTACCCTTGGTTGAGGAATTTAGGCTCCTTGGGCCTTAAGTTTCTCATCTGTAAAATGAAAGAACTAGACTAAATGGGGTTAGACTTAGGGGTCCTTTCTAGCTCCAGATTTGTGGCCCAGTGGTACTTGTTTTATACTACTTTGTAATATAAGTATTTGTCATATTTTCCCTATTAAACTCCTGAAGGAGGAAAGGACCATGCCTTTTTTTTTTTAATCTTTTTACCTTACCACTTAGAACAGTCCTTTGCATATAGGAGACACTCAGTAAATGTTTGTTGAATTGGAAGAATAAAAACAGATATTTGAAATGTTAATTTGTAGTAAGTTAGAATTTGACTGATAGAAAGGAAAACATTGAGGACAAAGACATATTTGAAGTCAAAGAAGGGAATTCAGAGCAGAAAGTGTGAGCCAGGGCAGGGTGACTAGAACACTCTGGGGCAGGAGCAGAGAAATAAAGAGACTTTCTATATAAAGAGGCGTACCTAGAAGGGAAAAAAATCAAGAAGAATAAATTAGTGATTGAAGATGAATAATACTGATAACTGACATTTATATAGTACCTAGGATTATAGGGTTGGAGGTTTAGAACTGGAAGAGACCATTTACAAAGCCCAGGCCTTTCATCTTGCAGCAGAGGCATTGAGACCAAGAGACGTCAAATAATTTGCCCAGAGTCATATAGGTAATTAGTGCCATATTTGAATTCCAACTCAAGTCCTCTGACTCCAAATCCAGTGCTCCTGCCATTGTACCATCCTGTTTTCACACCTAATCTTATTTGGATCCCGTAACAACTCTGCGAAATAGGCAAGACAGGTGTTGTCATTTCCATTTTACAGAGGAGGAAACTAAGACTCTTTGGGCTTATTTGACTTGTCCATGGTCACTTGGCTAGTTGTGTGTCAGAAGTGGGATATGAACTCAAGGCTCTTCCTGGTTTCAAGTAGAGCAAATGCCCCATAGTGCTAAGCCAGAAGTTCAGGGCCACATTCTAAAGTTTAGGCTCAATTATGAGCAGATCATTGATGGACTCAGGTAACTGATGAAGACAGAATTATTTATTAAAATTGATTTTGTCTCTTTCTTTTTCAGAGTTGGAACACAGCTGGAATTGGAGAGACTTTGACAGATGATCTTCCCACGTTTAGCCTTACCCCTCTTGAATACATTAGCAACGTAAGAGACATAGCATATTGATTGTTCTGGGGCAGCCATGGCAAATAAAATATCTTTTTGTGTTTTAGCTGCTTGACACTCAAGGTTAAGTAGCTGTTTATTCCAGTTCTGCATTTTGTACCTTGACTTTTACAGTGTTTGTATTTAAGTCACATTCTTTAAGGGAAAACTTATTTTAAAGAACTTTTCAAACACATATGGTCGGTAAAGGATAAAGATGGAGTTTCAGGAAAAGGAGTGAGATAAATATGTGGAAAGTTCCAGTACTAGAAGTTGGTGATGCTGTTTTGATTTTCTCAGTCCTTTATAGAAACAGAAAAACTGTTGACAGCTTAAAACAAATGAACAATATTATTTTTAGTCTTGTTTCAGTCAGATTATACAAAGACTGAATTCTAATTAATTGAAAATGAATGCTAATTTCAAATGTTCTGTTACCTTCATCAGAGGGAGTGTAAACTAGTAATGTTTTTCATAGGCTGGTAAACTGGTTATACTTCAGCTGTACTGTGTACTGTTGGTTGTTGGCATTTATCTAGCACAAAGGTTCCCAAACTTATTTGGTCTCCTGCCCCCTTTTCAAAAAGAAAATTACTCAGTGACCCCCCCCCCCGGGAGATCTTTCTTTAATCTTTTAATTTTTTTTTTTTGAAATTTGCATTATTTCCAAAAATATAAAATAATTTTTAAAAAATGACACATCTTAAGTTTAATATTTTATTGTAAATTTGTGGGGTTTTCCTACATTGAAATTTTGATGATACAGTAGTTTGTCATGTAACTGTATAGTGTCATACTGTAAACCGATCATTAACATGCACATATTCTGCCAGTGCATTCTGGATAGCTGAGTGATGCTAGAGATCAACCAGCAGACTATTTATTGTAATAGTCCAGGTATGAGTTAATGTGTCCTTGGATGATTGTAGTATCAGAGGAGAGAAGGGGGCTTAATGTGAGAGATGTTATTAAGATTAAAACAAGTGGATTTGACAACTGATTGAATATGAAGAGAGAAAGCGAGAAGATGAGGGTGACAGTTGGGTTGTGAGCCTGGGATATTTGGAGGGTGGTGATATCCATGACAGCAGTAGCAAAGTTAGGAAGAGAGAAAGTCTGAGAGGGAGGAAGGTAATCAGTTCAGTTTCGGACATTTGAGTTTAAGATATCTGTGGGATAATCTAGTTTGAGATGTCCAGTGGACAGTTAGAAATGCAGGGTTGGAAATCAGAAGAGAGGTTAGGTCTGGCTTGGTTAGATTTGAGAATCTTTGGATAGAGATGATAATCAATCCATGGAAGCTGATAAGATCGCCAAATGGAATAGAATAGAGGGAGAAAAGAGAAAGGCGTGGGACTGAGCACTAGGGGAAACCAGTGGTTAGTGAATGTGATAAGTGAAAATCCCCAAAAGAAGCCTGAGAAGGAGGAGACCCAGAAGAGAGCAGTGGCAGGAAAACTGGAAGTGAATAGATTATTAAGGAGAAGAGGGTAATGGACAGTGTCAGATGCTGCCAAGAGGTCAACGAGTATGAGAACTTGATAATTTCCTTTAATATCTGACCTTCATTGTTTAAACAACAGGTTTAGGGTTAGAAATTGGGATTCGTAACTTCCAATCCTATCTGTTTAGACTCAAATAAAATACCTTATGATGGGAGGAAACTGATACAATGTAGTCGAAATTGCTGTACTTTTTCATCATTGCTATTTTATATTCGTCTGTTTTCTGAGTAGCATGCTGTCTCAGGATACACTAATAGATTGGAGCGAGAATATTGAACCAGTAAGGCTAGTTCATTTTTTGAGAGGCTAGAGGGATATATAAACCTGAAACCTAAAGAATTGTTTACAGTGTTCTTTATAACTGAAATCTGGGCTTGACCTTTTACATTTGGTATTTTAGGCACTGGTATTCTCTGAATTTTAATTCATGCTAAACAGCAAGCCAGGAGGATCACCACCAGGATTTTGAAATCTAGCCAATCTGTTAGCCAATAAATATTGACTGTGTCAGCACTTTGCTGAGCTAGGCTGGGCTGTCCCTATATGGTAAACTGAACTATGGCAACTGCAACCCTAGTAATTATCTCAACAGTTGTTTTAAAGATTACATAACTCCATCAGACTACGCTGTTGTGAGTTGTCTGAAGAAAAACAATGATAGAGTAAACTAGCACTCATAGATTTTTGAGGCTAGACATAGGGGTAAAGATGAGTCTTAGGGACAGAGTTGCATGGAGCACTGGGATCTGAAAAATGTTAGTTGGATCTTCTAGTGAGAGAATGGTATTTGTGTGTAGGTAGCAGGGAAAAGGCTGTGGATTATCTCTTCATCTCTTTAAGTATGCCTACATGTAAGAATATCAGGGAAGTCAAGAGTTTTGTCTTTGAATACAAGTGATAATAATCACACAACTTAAACACATAAATCTGTATCACACAGACAAAATATCATTGGTTTAGGAAAGTCTGTAACATGGTCAGTGTAACTAAATTCTGGAAAGAAATTTAGGTCAAAGAGCTCTTGTGTCAAGATATTTTGTCTCTTTTATTTGCCTTTAATAAGCATGCTAGCATAATTAATATATTCAATAATTGCTTGCATCCTGCCAACACAAATCTGATATGACAGTCAAAATATCTGTTGGAAAAATAGGACTGGCATACAGGTGAGCTCTCTGAGGTAAAGATAGTGTATTCTTTCCAAAAAAGATAAAAGCTGAGAAGTCTCTTTTGTCTGGAGTGTGGATGAGATCACCAAGGGAGTGAATATTGAGAGAAAAGAGCAACCAGCGGAGGAGGGGAGGGGTGACCTCAGAAGTTAAAACAGTGTTATCAGCTTCAACTCAAAACGTACAATCTGACTTTTAAAGTCTGAGTTTATTCAAATTGAGTAAAATTTGAATAAGAAAGGATGCTGATGTCCTTTATTTTGCTACCAATGAGAAGAAGAAACTAGCAACCTTTTTTGGTGGGCTAGTATAATGTCTATACATATTATGCCTAGACATTAATGGTAGTAACACTTTATTTTCCGTTTAGATTGGGCAGTATATCATGTCCCTCCCACTAAATCTTGAGCCATTTGTTACCCAGGAAGATTCTGCTTTGGAATTAGCATTGCATGCTGGGAAGCTGCCATTTCCTCCTGAGCAAGGTAAGAGAATCGCTTAGCTGCATTGCACCTCGGGAAAAACTGATCCACATACTTCTAGCCTTGTGAGAAGAGAACGCCAAATGTCACAGGATCATAGATTCGTATTGGGAAAGAACCCTAGAGGTCATCAGTCCAAAGCCCAAGAAGCTGAAGCTCACGAAGGTTGAATGATTTGCCTAGAGTGTCAAGGATTGTAAGTGAAAGAATGGAAATTTGAACTTGAGTCCTCTGACTTCCAAATCCATCACTGTTTGTAGAGCACCATGCTGTTGTCCTCTTAGCAGTGAAGCACTTTAATGCTTGCTTATGTACAGTCTTCCAAAAAAGAAACTCATACACAAAATGTTGCGCTAGATGGAACCTTAGCTTTTATTTGGAGTATTTTGTGGATAAAGAAACTGAGTCTGGAGAAAGAAAAACTCTTACCTGAGGTCTCTTGACTTAACCCAGATTAGAAGCCAGTTCTTTTAATTCTCATTTCAGTATTCTTTTTATATCCCTCTTATCAGTGAATTAATTCACTTGAATAGAATCGATTAACAGTTTTGGATCAACAGTTGTCAAAAAGCTACAGCAGTGGAATTGTAACTCCATAGTAAGGAGAAAGTATTCGCTCAGATGTTTAATTAATATTGTTGATGTTTGCCACTCTCTAATGGGCATTTATAATAGAACAGGTCAGGGCTGGTATAGTGTGTATTGATAGGTTGAGAGTGAAAGGTTTAAGGTTCCTGGAAACTTTGCCTCAAATGGAGGGTCAGCTGATAGGCAAAGGTTGGGTCACAGGCCTAGAAAACAGAGAGATAAGCATTACTGCCCTCAAGGGTGAAACATCAGAATGTATGTTTTCTTTGGGTAAAGTCAAAAGTTCTTGGGTGTAACTTAAAAGCATTTCTGTGAAGTGACTGCTATTAAAATTGAGGAAGATTGAAGTAATTACAAGACTTTGCATTGACTCCAAATCCAAAGTTAAAGGATACCATAGAGCTGTTGTTCAAAAATCTAGCTTTTCAGCAACTATTCTCAAACTCTCCCCTGCCTTGACTTCTGTGACAGTTCTTCTCCTTAGTTATTTTCCCGCTTCTCTGACTACCCTTTAGGGGCTCTTTTTCCCTGCCCATTGACTTAAGCGTGTTCTCCAAGGTTCATCCTACCCCACTTCCTTTTCCTGCAGTCACTCAGTCACAACTTCAGCTGTCATCCTTGTGCTGATGACTCCTGAATTTACATTTCCAACTCTGATCTTCTATCTGGGCTCCATTTCTCTGCTTTCAACTAACAATGGAAAATGGAAAAAAAAAACCCACTAATGCATCCTTAAGGGCCTAGGTCAAGATCCATCTCTTTCATGACATCTTCACCAATTATTCCAACCCATGTTGTTTTCCTTTTCTTCCAACTCTTGTGGTATTTTAAGTAGCACACAATTCAGCACATTTTTTTTGATTATTTTGTGTGTTGGTCTGATTTAGACATGGAGCTCCCTAAAGACAGACCACTTTTTAGGCTTCTTTTGTAACCTCTACAGCATGCAACACAATGCTGTACACATCTAGGAACTATTTAGTAACATCTAATTGACCAATGGGATTTTTCATGGGGAGATATCCTGTGTTTGTGGTGAAATATTCTTTCTTCATTTCAGGGGATGAGTTGCCTGAGCTGGACAACATGGCTGACTATTGGTTGGGTTCCATTGCCAGGGCCACAATGCAGACATATTGTGATGTGATCCTTCAGATTCCTGAGCTGACCCCACACTCCACAAAGCAACTGGCTACAGACATTGGTATGTACGGGGCTTATGGGAAGCAGCTGGTTGTCTGGCAGGCCCTCAGGGTCAAATACATAGGGGTTAGATTGGAATGAACAAATAGTGACAAGCCTGCTTCCTTGCCCTCCTCATTGGGGTCATTCCAGCACTGTCCTTATGCCTCCGACAGGATGGACCAGCTGCCAGATCAGATATAGGACTTGCCTTCTTTCAGCATGCCCAAGCATGTGACAGTCTGAGGTGTGCCCCTCTGCCTCCTTCCTGAAAGGTGAAAGACCAGCTTTTACCAGCAACACAGGACACTACAGAAAGAACCTTTCAAGTCTCTCTTTAAAATCTGGATTTTTTGTGTTCAAACTATGTTACGCATTGCAGACTCTGCTTAGAATACACAAGAACATTTAGAGAAACTTGTAAAGCCTCATATGTGTAATGCTGCCTGCTCTCCACAGAAAAAGAACCTTTTACAATAAAGAGTTTCCTTGAGGAGCAGCCCAAGTGCCTGTTTATTCCTTGCAAGAAAATGACCCTGCCAGCATGGGGCACTAGTTATTAACAGTGCCTACCTAGATTTTCATCTGAGTGCCTAACTGTTTCATGTTCAAAAAACTCTTTTCCACAGGATGAGAGAGGATTGCTAAGATAATGCTGTTTGTGAAGAGAAAACCTGCAGCACCAGTCTCTTTAATAGAATTATAGTAAGACATCTTGAGCTGGAAAGAACTTTAGCCCGTGAAGTCCAACCCCCTGCATTTTATTGATGAGGAAACAGTTTGACTCCCCAAAGTTGAACAGCTTATTAATGGTAGAATTGGAATCAGAACTGAGCATTCCAGCATTTTTTCTTTTATGCCACATTACCTAGAAAACATAGTTTTTTTTGTGGATTTAGTCTAAATAGACTCATAGAATATTAGTACAGAAAGGGATGACACAGGTTATCTAGTCCAACCTTTTTTTTGTGTAGGTGGGGAAACAAAAGCTTAGGGAGTTTAAGTCATTTGCCCAGAGTCACATAGGAGCTAGTTGCAGACCTGGGACTACAACCCAAGCGTTCTTATTCCTCTCCCAGTGTTCTTACCTATTAACCCATTAGTATCACAGTGTAACCATCTACTTTTTCCCACTTTACTGGGAATATTTTATTTAGGAAAGTAAAAAGAAATAAAACTCAAATGCATTTGTGTTACTCCTTATTAATTGTTCTAGGGCCCGGTGAGGGAACCTGCAGCCTCAAGGCCACATGGAGCCAGTGTGGCCCTTTGACTGAATCCAAACTTCACAGAACAAGTCCCCCAACAAAAGCTTTTGTTCTGTAATACTTGGACTGAGTCAGAAGGCTGAACTCAAGGACCTAGAAGGCCACATATGGCCTCGAGGCTGCAGGTACCCCACCCCTGTCAGGCAAGAGTCTTGGTGAGGAAGAGTGGTTGAAACCTTGAGATTTTGGGATTCTTTGTAAATTATAATCATCTGTTATTCCTTCCAAGGATTCATTCAATTCCAATGAGCTGAACAAGCTATCTTAGCAGTTAAACTGATGCTTGATTTATTGTCTTTATTACCTAGGCAACATCTTTGGGAAGGGGCCCAGTAAGATAAGAATATAAAATCAGTTGTGCTAGCACCACAGAGGTAATAGTAGAGAACAGGAAAATGCAATGTATAATCAGATGCCACATTATGTGGTACAAATTTTTCATGCCATATGAATTTAGAGAAGGGAATGGATGACAGAACGGAAGAAGGAAAACATGAAATTACCTCCTAATTTATATCATACCTGTTTAAGAGGTGATATTTATGTTCTGTGTATGTTTTTTTCTTCTAAGTTTAATATATTAGAAAAGCAAGCATATTTCCTTGATTCTCTAAATTAATGTAACTAAGGTTATGGAATTGAATGCAGTTATTGGTTACAATAATATCTCTTTACAACACTGGGCTTAAGGGATGTAATTCACACTTCAGTCATAAATATTATGGAATTTTACTAAATGGAGTTATTTTTAAAGATATATGACCTGACCTTTGCATATTTGAATTCAGACAGAACTGTCGGTTGTTTGCTCTTTAAATAGGAATCTGGGGGGCGTGGGTGCCTGAACTTTCTTCATGTAGTTTAGTGGTCTCATTCAGGTTGTAGTGCTGTAGAAGAGGATGTGCTGGTCATCTTTTACTTTTTGTGCTGAGTAATAATGCCTGTTTGCTTTTAAAATAATAACCCTTGCCTGCTTACAGAGACAGATCTTGTAGAGATATATTTTCTTTTCCTTTTAAACCCTACAGACTATCTGATAAATGTGATGGATGCCTTGGGCCTCCAGCCGTCCCGGGCCCTCCAGAACGTGGTGACTCTCTTGAAGATCAAACCAGAGGATTATAGACAGGCAGCCAAAGGTCTTCCCCGCCGACTAGCCAGCCAAGTGGCCTCCATGAGGAATGTGAATTACTGATCCTACTATGCAGACTTTGGCGGGGGGTGTGGTAGGGGGGTGAGAGCTAATATTCTGGACTAACAGCATATTCTCATATTTATTGGGAATATTTTACCAGCTCAGCCAGGAATCAAAGCATCTTCTTGAATAGGAAGAGGGCAAAATTCATCTGTATAATCCCCAAAGGGATGTGGAAAGAGGAAATATTATTTATTAGGGTAAATAATTTTAATCTTTTTTTGAATGGTCTGATTTTTCAAATGGAATTTACAAATAAAATGAAGTGAAGAAAGAAAATAAAAAAAAAAACTAAACTAATCTTTATGTTCACATGAATACCAAAATGTCAAATTGCTATAAAAGTAGGCCTTTGGGCAATATGGGAACTAGTGGTAGCTTATTTGAGTCTTTGCTTTTCTTCAGGTGGGCAGTGGTGATGTAACTAGTGCTTGCTAGGTAATGTGATCTGTGTTACATGTTTGCCAGCTTAAGCTCTTGGTGCTGCTTAACTAGGAGACTCAGATCAGGCTCTCTGTCCCTGAGAGCTTCCATGAACATTTAGCAATAAAAGTGACAATAACTCTCAGGCTTTTTGATGAGGAAGAGAGGGGATATCTTATAAAAATTACATGCATTTTCCTGTCCTCTAAGAAAAAAGGGTTATTGGGGAATATCTGAAATGTATACTGTGGCATTTGTGAGAGGAGCCTATGTTGGGATATTGGAGGCAAAGCCAGAAATGCTCGTTCCTCAGGATGTTCCTTCAATTTTTTTTAATTGAAAAGGTAAATTTGTTAATATATATATTATTATTGTGATTAAGAGAACATCATTTGAGCTGTTGCAAGTTACTCCATCCACCCCATGCCCAGTCTTTCCATCATTTTAGATCCATTCTAATCATTTTCACTTAGTTCATCAACCCCACAGATATGAAGGTAGCAGTACTAAATGGAATATGTCATCTGTGGGGTTCTCACACATGTCCACACAATTGTAATCATTTTGTCTGGCACTGGCAGAGCCTTAGCTGGGAACCCAGACCAAGAAAAATATTTCGGTTTCTTATACAGCTGAGCACACACTGTCCCTGGCAGGAGCTGAGTCTGTGTTTGGGGACTGGCCACTGGGGAAGACCTTCAATAAGCAAGGACAGATTCACTAAATATCCCAGAAATCTAGAGGGGCAACTGTGTGTTTATTTAAACTGGAAAGCTTCATGGGTTTAGTAAGCTTGTCGTCTTCCTCAGTCCCCTATAATAGTGTTTCTCTCACGTAATTCATCATTTTCCAAGCAATTCACATTTTCAAAAAAATGCCCAGGTGTGTCATTTTGTCCTTTGGCTTTTCCTTTCTACACAAACCTGGGAAGTTGGGTCCTTTCTCTGTATAACAAAATCTATTACTTCTTTGGTGTCCCAACTGGGATTCTTTGTAAAGAAATGGCTCCAGGGAAAGACTGGGTGTGGGGTGGATGGAGTAACTTGCAGTGGGACCACGAATCATCCTACCTAAAGTTTTACCTAATCATTCTGAGTCCCAGAGCTATTCAGCTGCTGGCTCTTCTCTCTAACAGCCATTCCAGCCTTGCTATTTGAGTACCCAGAATCCTCCATGGCTTCTGGCCTATATATGTGAAAATTTGTTGTTGTTTTTTTACCTGGAGATAAAGGTGGTTGTTGCTTTTAAAAAAAATTCACTAGCAACGAATACAGTCATAGATGGATCAGATTCTAACCCTAATAACCTCTACAGTCCCAAACTGATTTTCCTAGACTTTTCTCCTTGTGGACAGCTGCTGTGATTCCCTGGAGATATTATCCCTCATACATTCCTAACCTGACTCCTTATCTTATCTGGCTTCCAAGTTGGCACCCCATATTGTACCATCTACCAAGTTCTGGTAGGCCTTATTTTTTGTCCTAGTTGCCAGACTTGAAAGGTGGGTAGTTTTACACCTATTTCAGCTTAGATATTAACTGTCACCTGCTTGTTCTAACATTGATTAGTTGTTCCCAAGGAAATGCTTATCTAAAGTCTTAAAGTTTTTATAACAAATGGGAATAATAAGTTTCCTCTAACCTTAATTTAATAAATGTTATCCCTTGACAGCCATTCTTTTAAGAAATGGAATGATACAGTTGCTTTTCTCACTTGCTGCTCCAAGTCCTAGAGGTGTGTGACTCTAGGGATGGATCATTAATAGCATGAAACACAGGAAAAAGAATCAACCTCCAGAGCAGATACGTGTCCACCTCAAATTTTGCAGGTGGGTAGATGGGAGAAATTATTGGAAGCAGCCAATTCAGGATGGGAGGAGTAGGAAAGGCTTTACAGCCCAAGAGCATAGGGAGGGAATTAAAGAATGAAAAAGTGGCTTGGACAACCGCTTGAAGAGAGAAGCAATTGTATAAGAACTCTTTCAGGGCTGGGAGGGAGAAGCAAGGTCTACTTCCTATTGCTATAGCCCCATTCTTTGGTTGTTGTTCAGAGTCATTGGGGAGTGCATGGGTGGAATTAGGGTCAAATGATTTTTCACGGGATGAAATACTTTTCCTGAGCTCCTCTAATGAATGAGTCATTAGCAAAGATGAGACTAAGCCTAAGCCCTCCTACTTCCCAATCTATTGCCTTTACCCTCAGAGGAAACCACTGAAATAAGAGGAAGGGATTCAGGAGGGACATGTGAAGTAGAAGTTAATAAAAGGGGACTCAGCAGGGTGATAGCAATGCAGGAAAGGGCAAGAAGCTTAGAACTGGTGGATTTTCAGTGAATTAGTCTTGGGTTTTGAGAGATTATACCTTCTGCCATCTCCCCACTAGGTTTTGGAGAGTCTCAGTTGGAACCAGCTCTCCCTGTACCATTACCCCACCCTAAGAGTCTGTGACTCTTGTGCTACCACACCCACCTTTTCCTTGGGTACACCATGTTCGGTGACGAGCCATATAAAAATCCCAGCAGTACCTGGATATACTTCCTTATTTTTAGTCTGTCATCTGCTTCTTTAAGCCTATGGGTTTCTGTTTGGATCTTCCCTGGTGAGGGCAGCTCCTGGTTGCTGCTACCTTCGCTCTCATTGGAATCCACCCTTGTTGCCTGCCTCTGTTTTACCACAATATCTTGAGAAGGGAGGAGAAGGAAGGGCTGGTTTTCTAGAGTCTGCTCAGGCTTAATTTTGTTCTCTGCAGAAGATGAACTTGGAGAGACCTCATTAACTGATAGGCACAGGGTTGAATTTGGTTGTGGAACTTGGATAAATGTTAAATAAAAAGTGTTCAGGAATGAAATTCCTCCAGTCACAATGACACAAACAGTATGTCTATTTTGGGGATCTCTTGCAAAAGGTAGTCTTTTGTTCCCAGTCTGGTTTCATTTCTTTTTTCCTTTGGTAGTGCAATGAAAAACGAAAACCCCTTCCTTTTTTTCATTTTTTTGTTGGGATTGTGCAAATGAGTTAGGGGAAATTTTCCTTTGATGAAAGAAGCTATGGGGATACGTTTTAGGTTTTGTTTTGTTTTGTCTAATATTGTTCCTGTCACCTAGTGGGGCACAATAGCGTGCTGATACTGCTTTGAGAATAAGGGTGCCTGGAGATATTTCTGTCTTGGGAGAGTGCCCAAAATTTTTTTTTCCTTTTTTTTTTCCTTTATGTCTAGCCTGTGGCATCAAACTCTTAGTTCCACAGACCCCTCTTTGGCTCCAGAAGATGTGAGTATACATTCCTAGGCCCTCTATGGTTTCTAGATGGAGTGGCAGATAGCTACGGCCAAAAATAGCTTTTGTCTCCTGGTTTGTTTTTTTTTAATGTTGAAAGTTCCGTCATCCTTCCAATTCCTGAGGATGAAAGCCTGAAACCTTGATGTCATTCTCAGCTCTCTCTGGTTCACCTCTCAAGGACTGAACTGAGCTCTGACTGCATGCACACCTCCCTATGTAAAGTCCTCACATTAGAAGAGATGAATTGGGAGCTTGCTTTGGTCAGTAGAGGGTATGACCACCTCCTCTTTCTTACTTGGACAGGGAGCCTCTTGCGTTCTTAACTCCCCAGTCTTTCTTTGCTAGACATTTTTTGCTGAAAGTGACTTAAAACCAGAGAATATAGAAGTCTAGCCATTTCTTCACTTCCTATTGTAAAGTAACATTTTCTCCAATAGGCAGTTTAAGATGGAGCCTTAGAGTAAACTATGATAGGGTAAAAGGAAAAGTGGCCTAGTTAATTTACCTCCCCAAAGCCCCCAAGCTGGGCCTGGAATATCTCTATAGAGCAAATGTTAAATTTTACCCTGTCGGAGTCTGTGAACCATACTGGCATAATTTAAATGATCACTCACAGAGCAGTTGACAATACTTCATGGTTTATTTATAGAGAGCTCGTGTAGAGTTTAGCCCTAGAAAGGATTTTAGAGTTCATGTAGCCCAACTCCCTCATTTTAAACTACAACATAAAGAGGTTGTGACTTGAGAAAGGTCACACAAGTAGTAATTGAAAGTCAAGATTTGAATACAAATCCTTTGATACCAAATTTAGTGCCCTTTCCACTGCATCATACTTTCCTGCTTAACAGACTAAAAGGACCTCAATGTTGTAAACAAATTCAATTTAATATGCAAAACAAATTCAGTTAGATAAGCATTCATTAAATCTATTATGTACAAGGCAATATAATAGGCCAGAGATACAGAGATGCAAATGAAATAGTCCCTGACCTCAAGGAACTTACACTCTAAATGAGGGAGATAACAAATATATTGGAACATACAGTCCAGATCCATAGTAGATAGAAGGTAGTCTGAGAAATGATACTAGCAGTTGGGGGTGCCAAACAAAAAGGGTATCCTGGACAAGGGCATTGCTTTAACTGAGTCTTAAAGGAAATCAGGACTCCAAGAGTTGGAAGGAAGAGCATACCAAGTATGGGGAACACAGCCAGTACAAGGATGAATGATAGAGCATCCTGTCTAGGGATCAGCAAGTTGGCCAGTATGGTTGGATTGTTGAGTGCCTTGAGGAAAGTAGAAAGTAAATTGTCTAGAAAGGTAGAAAGGGGTCTGTTTTTATCAAGAAGTTTAGATGCCAAACAAAAGACTTTTTATTTGATCCTGGTGGTAATAAGGAGCCCCTGAAGTTTAGTGAGCAGGATAGAGTGACGTGGTCAGATTTACACATCAGGAACATCACCCTGGCACCTTTATGGAGGATGGATTGGAAGGGGGATAGAGTCAGACAGGAACACCAATTACAAGGGCATTGTCATAGTTTAAGTAAGAGGTGATGAAAGCATGGGTGGTGACTGAGAATAGAAAAAAGGGGAGGTGTGTGAGAGACGTCCTAGAGAACAAAGTTACAGTTTGGTTACTGATTGGATGTGAAAAGTGAGCAAGAGAGAGGAGGTGAGAATGACATCAAGGTTTTGATCCTCAGGAACTATAAGGATGATGGAACCTTTCAGCATTAATAGAGAGTTTCAGTAGAGGGGAGGGTTTTGGAGAATAAATAATGTGTTGTGTTTTGGATATAAATAAGACACGAAGTTTAAAATGTCCAGTAGGCAGCTAGAGATGTCAAATTGAGGAAAGATGGTAGGGCTGGCTAATCACCTTCCTAGAGGTGATAACTGCAGCCTTGGGAACTGTTGAGGCCATCAACCGAGACATTAGAGAAAAGAAGAGGGCCCAGGAGGGAGTTTACAATTAGTGGGTATGACATGGATAAAGATTTAGCGATAGAAAAGGAGCCGTCAGACAAGTAGGAGAACCAAGAAAGAACATTCATGAAAACTCAGAGAAGAAAGTAACAAGGAAGACAAGGTGTCAGCATCGTCAAATGTAATAGGTTAAGAAGAGAAAAGAATGAGAAGAGACCTTTAAATTTGACAAATAAAAGATCATTGTTCTCTTGGTAGAGAACAGTTTTAGTTGAATGATAAGGTCGGAAGCCAGATTATAGAAGGTGTAGAAGAGAATAGAGGGCTCATTATAGATGGCTTTTTTCAAGTTTATCTGACAAGAGGAAAAGATAAAAGATAACTTTTGGGGGATGGTCAGATCAAGTGAGAGTTTTTGCAGGATGAAGAGGCTTGGGTTTGTAATGAGCAGGGAAAGAGGCAGTAAATTGGGAGAAATCGAAGATTTGAGAGGGGAAATGATGATGAGAGGATAGTATCAAGATACGTATAATAGAGTTGGCTTTGGCAGATAGAAAGGTCATTTTATTGTCAGAAACTGGTGTGAAGGAGGAGAAAGTGGGGAGGTAGAAGGTAAGGAAGAGAGAAGAGGGAGGTCTTGGGGATTGGCCTCCATTTTTCCTGTCAAGTTGTGAGTCAAGGTTCTCAGCAAAGAGGATATGGAAAGGAAATTGTGTAGGATTCTCAGAGAAATAAAAGATTTGCTAGTTATTTTTAATGATTTTTTTTAAATTAAAAATCTGTTTTCTCTCCTTTCTGCCTTCCCCCTTATGGGTGGAAAAAAGGAAAAGAAAACCTTTGTAAGTAATGTGCGGAATCAAGTGAAACACATTCTCACAACGGTTATGTCAAAAAACAAAACAGTACATCTCATTCTGCACCTTGAGTTGTGCTTCACCTTGCCGAGAGGAGGTGGGTAGCATGCTTTGTCATTGCTTCTTTGGAATCATGATTAGTCACTTTGTTGATCAGAGTTAAGAAAAGTTTTGGAACAGCTGTTTTGGAGATAAGGAAATCAGTTAGAGTAGTTGTAGTAACAATGTCAGTGCAGTTTTGTGATTTCCTCTAGTATCACGAGTAAGAGGGCAGGAAGCAGATTGTGGAAATAATCCAGAAAGTTCCTCACGTGGATGCAATCATGTGTCTAATACCAGAAAGAAGAAAAGGAACCTTCCCTGCAGGATCATGATTCTTTGCTCCTGCTTTTCACTGTACTTAAAAAAAAAATCTTTTTGTAAAAGTTTTATTGTTTGGTTTGAAAAGGCCTGATTGGTAATAGGAAAAGGGTCCAAGGAATTCAAGTGTGCAAGATATTAAAAGGATTGAGTTGGCTCACCCAGAGGTAAAGATTGCAAGCGGGGAGAGTGAAGCCGGAACAGGAGGGAGGGCCCAGGAGGGTACTAAGGATGGAGGAGCTGGAGGTCATGCGGAAGACAAAGCAGATTTAGAAGGAATGAAGCACAGGGAGAGATGGAAAGAGAAGAGGAAGTTCAGAGTTCCTGGATATGAAAGTGGAGCATTTGTGAGAGATGCAAGATCAAGGGTTTAACCATCCCTATGGGTAGGAGAGTTGAGTAGATTGAGTATTTTAAGGAATGTCAAATACCCCACCCATATGAACAGAGTATATGATATGGATTCTGGGGATTGAGGGACAAAGAAGATATTGATTTGCCCTCACAATTCTTATATTATTTTACTTGTACCTGAAGAGTCATTTTTTGTTTTGTTTTGTTTTGTGTTTTTACAAAGAGGTGTTTCCATATGTGCATAAGTAAGTAGGGGCCATTTGCATAAAACTCCTCCTTGGTAGAGATGGATTGCTCAATGCTGCAGCTTGTATGAAGTGTGGAATTGGCCAGAGCTTGAGAGAAGAAAGGTTCTGGTCTTTTGGCTTCCAACTTTGAGAGAAAAAGCATCTGTTTCATGTGCTCTTTAGGAAGAAGAAGATAAAAACTCTGGGAAGAAGCCACATGCAAAGGAACTGGTACCTTGATTATGCCCCTATCTCCAGCTTTGCCACACTTTAATTCTCTCTTGATGAGCTAAGATATCTCACTTTCAGTAGGAAAATCTGTTCACTCTGTATTGTCTGGTACATTCACATCTGCAACCCTTCCCTGATTTCTCTTTGCTGTCAACTTGGATAATTGGGTTTATTTACTATTTGTGGTCTTTATGTAATTGGCTTTTGCTTGGAAGGGATTCAAGCTTTCCATATATAGCTAAGGGGTGGGGATGAGGGCTGGGGCGGGCAGGCACAGCTAGATGGTGAAGCAAATAGAGTGCTGGGCCTGAAGTCAGGAAGACTCAATCTTCCTGAGTTCAGATATGGCCTCAAACACTTACTAGCCTTGTGACCCTGGGCAAGTCATATAACCCCATTTGCCTCAGTTTCCTCATTTGTAAAATGAACTGGAGAAGGAAATGGCAAACCACTCCAGTATCTTTGTCAAGCAAACCCTAAATGGGGTCACAGTCATTCATGACTGAAACGGCTGAACAACAGTACTGGAGTATTCCTTCCCCATTAAGGGACAGTGATCAGGAGTACAGCTTGGGCCCCCCAAAAGTTTCCCCAAGATTCATGTTATTTTGAAGGGGTGGGTTGGTGATAGATATAATTCTAGCCAATTACTCCTTTTTCTGAGTAGAGTAGGGTGATGACCTCATGACCCCAATTTCCTACTTCTCGTCTTACTAGGAATCAAAGTCACACTTGGAGAAAGGTGGGTGGAGGAGTTTGCAGAGATATCTGTTCATCCAGAGCCATATGGTGAACATATAAAACACATACACACATATGTAAGTATATATACACATTTAAAATTATATTTTTCCCCAATGACATGTACATTTTTAATATTTTTTTAAGATTTTGAGTTCCAAATTCTCTCCTTCCTTCCCTCTCTCTCTACCCCCTTATTGAGAAGACAAGTATTTCAATGTACAGTCATGCAAAACATATTTCAGAATTAGTCATGTTATGAAAGAAAACACAAACCAGAAAAGTAAAGTTTAAAAAGTGCTTTTCTGGAAATGGATAGCATTTTTCATCGCAAGTCCTTTGGAATTGTCTTGGATCATTATATTGGTGAGAAGAGCTAAGTCATTGTAAGATCCACAATTCCCGTGACTGGAGAATCCTGTACCTCCCCTCTAACTGTGGAGTGTTCTTTTGATACCAAAGGAAGAGGCCACTTATAATAGCAGTAGTTTAATCAATCATTACATATACTTATAAACAGGGGCAAACTTTGATCTGGAGCAGTGGCCTGAGAGTTTAGTGGATCCTCACTAAGAACCCCCAAAATTCCTGTGGTAATTCACAAAACAGACAAAAGGAAGAGGAGCTAGAGACTACATAACTACTGACTGGGGGATGTTTTCAGTTTTCTGCTTAGCCTTGGCATCCATATTCTTGTTATAGCTTTCATAGGTCAGAGTACTTTAAGTTACGATTGAGTGTCTAAATTCAGTATCTAAGTTAGGATTGTTAACAGGTCATCATGTTCGTGCTTCTGCCTTTCACAGAGTTTAAGTTTTTATGGCTTTTCATTTATTACTGTATTTCCCTACTGAGAAAAAGCCATAAAATACAGTAATAAGTGAAAAACCATAAAAACTTAATGTGTTCAGCCACCCCCGAATTGATGGGCATCTGCTCAATTTCTAATTCTTTGCCGCTAAAGGACTGCTATAAAGATTTTTGTGCATACATACATATATATATCATTTTTTTAGTCTCTTTGGAATACAAACCTGGATCAAAGATATGCAAGGCTTTACAGTCCTTTGGTCATAGTTCCAATATTGCTCTCCAAAATAGTTGAATCAGTTCACAACATCACCAGTAGTACTTCAGTGCCTCAATTTTACCTCTCCAATCCCCTCCAACATTTGTCATTTTCCTTTTTTATCATATCAGCCAAATGCATGGTTGTGGAGTTGTACCTCAGAGTTGTTTTAATTTGCAATAGTGATTTAGAGCAATTTTATATAATTACAGATAATTTTTATTCATCTGAAAACTGCCTGTCCTCCCACTATTTAAACATATATGCAAGTCTTCTCCTATCTAAAAAGAAAACTTCTGTGACCCATTAATATTCTCAGAATGTAATGAGAATTCAAGGAAGACTCCTAGCACATTGAGAGTGAGCCCCTTGTGTTGAAGTTATGGGAGAACATAAACAAGAATAGCCTAGGATGAGTGGGAATGGATGAAGTTTCATCTGCATCATGAGAAGGAATCCCCCAGTTGATGAGACTGCAGATACATCCAACTCTTGGCAGTTCTTTCACAATGAATAGGAAAATAGCTTCATCAGATTTACCTTGGTTTCTAATGAGAACTTACAATTACAGCTTTCTTTTCCACGTTTTTTATTTCTAAAATACTTATCCTTTTCCTTATCTTCCTTATCCTTTTTTCTGTCCTTTCCTTCTCTAAAGTGCATGCCAAATCTAAGAGAATTCTGAAGGACTTATGATGAAAAATGCTATCCACTTCCAGAAAAAGAACTGTTGGAGTCTGCCTACAGATCTGAATGCAGATATTTAAAATTTTCTTTTACCTTTTTTTATCTGTGTTTTCTTTCACAACATGACTGATATGGAAATATATTTTGTATAACTGCACATATTTAGCCTCCATGAAATTGCTTGCCTTATTAATGAGAGGCAGTGGGGAGAGAGGGAGGCAGAAAATATGGAACTCAAAATTCTTTTAAAATGTAAAAAATGAGGGTGTGTCCAGGCATGCCAGAAGAGGAGCCCCTCATTCCTCTAATTTCCTAGACAAAGGTGTGAAGTTCCTAGATAGAGACTAAAGCCTTCATTACCCCCACTGCTGAGACTTTTGTTCTGGCAATCTAATTCCTGGTTGGTACATTTGAACTGCACCCTTGGTCTTTAAAGCGGGTAGCTGGAAAGGAAGGAAGGGCCACAGAAAAGTAAAGAAGGAAAGGGGCAGTGTGTATGTGCCTAGACACACACAAGGCACTCAGATTCTTGGGACTGGACCTTTTCATCTATATAGCCCCTTACTGGAAGACCAGGGAGAGTTGGCAAAGTCCCAAGGAATATGCTCCGAAGTGAGAACTTCTCAACATTTCTTTAAGTCTGCTCCATGGATATCTCTCTTTGTCCCAGTCATCAGTTGTCTTTGACAGCTCAAAATATGCTTGCTACAAAGTGGTAATTATCAAAGCTATACTGCACAGGATTTAAAAAAAGCAAAAATAGATAATACAGAATTAGAACCAAAGGTATACAGTGAATTTATATTTGAAAAAAAGCTCAAGATTTCAATACTCAAGGGAAATGTCAATTAAAAAAAGCCTTGTGAAAACTAAATAACTGCATTATAGAGAAATGGTTTTTAGAACATTTTTTTAAAAATTAAAAAGCATTCATTTTTTTCTCCTCCCCCAATGAAAAGAGAAAAATCAAAATCTTGCAACAAACATAGATAAGCAAAGTAATTTCATGAGTTGACCTTGTCCCAAAATGGGTATCTCTTTCTACATTTTGAGCCTATCACCTATTACTCTAAGGAAGTAATAAGCTCTTACTTTATAGCATACATACTTCGTGGGGATAGGGCTAGTCTCTCTACCATATAGGAACAGAGACCTGTGATTTCACTGATACAGTGAACTTTTTGGCGAGGAAATTTTCCTTTTCCTATCACCTTTTCTGCAACTTATGATCTTAGAGATTTGCTTAGACCACTGAGAGATTGGAACTTGCCCAGGGTCGCAGAACTATGATGGGTCAAAGGTAGGGCTTAAACCCAGGGCTTCCAGATTTTGAAGACCACTAAGCCTAGCTTCTTCTGAATCTCATTTCCCACCAGCTTCATGACTTCTGAACCTCTTTTGGAACTCTCTTGATGGTAGAGACTGTCTTTGTTTTTATAAGTACAGCACCTGACACGTAGTAGGCACTTAAACATTGCTGGATTGATTGATCAAATCTGATTTGAACCCAGGTCTTCTTGACCAGCTTAGTTTGACTTTGAAGCACTAGACCAGGCAACTGTAACAATTCCAAATGGATCAGTGAGCCTTCACATGAGCCATCAGTGAGTCTGAAGTAAAATGGGAAGAACTAGGAATGATATATCTCAATTGATAAAGAAGAAGAATTTTTATTTCTTTAGCAGTGGAAGAAATGATTAGATCCAAAATTTGTTGTTGCCATTCAGTGGTGTCCAATTCTTTGTGACCTCATGGGCTTGTCCATGGGGTTTTCTTGGCAAAGATATTGGAAGGGCTTGTCATTTCTTTTTCCTGTGCTTCCTCATTTTATAGATGAGGAACTGAAGCAAATGGGGGTTAAGTGACTTGCCCAGACACACCTAGTGTCTGAATCTGGATTTGAACTCAGATCTTCATTTCAGGCTGGGTGCTTTGTAGACTTCACCACCTGACTGCCCTCACAGCCAAAATAGATGGATTTAATTATGTAATAAACTAACCAGGAAGGTACATAAACTGATCATTACAAAGCAGAAGAGGTGAGGAGTAGTATGTCAGATTTTTACTATTTTTGTGTCCATAGGCATTATCTGTAGGTTGTGTGTGTGTGTGTACACACACACATACACACGCACACACATCCACTTTTTTAGAAAATAAATTTAGAAAATGGAATTTAGGAGGCGGAGCCAAGATGGCGGAATAGAAGGACGCACGTTTACGAGCTCCGAAACCAAAGCCCATAGAATTAATGTAAAAAGAGTCCCCCATAACTTCTGGGTCAATACAAGGTATGCAGAAGCAGAGTGGAAGAGATTTCCGTTCCAGGGAGCCCTGAAGACCCGTCCCCAGGGTCCGGCGCCCCCCGGAAAGTGGACCCCACCCCCAGCGCTGCCCTGGCCGAGGCCCCAGAGAAGCTGATCCGAGCAGGCTTCAGAGACAGAAGCTCCGGCAGCCGGGAAAGTCCCTCCGCCCACAGAAGCTACAGGTCAGTGAGAAAGAAGGCCGGGCTGGAGGAGAGGGGAAGCGGGGCGTCTCTGTGACTCGGGTCCCCTCGGGAGGAAGTGGCGGCGGTGGGGACGGGGGCAGGAAGCGGTGGAGGCAGAGGTGTGGGCGGTGGCTGAGGCGGCAGCGGCCCAAGACTCAGGAATCCCCCAACAGCAGGCAGGATCTTCATTACGGAAGATTCCCGCATAAAACCTGACGGAGCTGAGCCTGGGAGACGGCCCTGCCCCCACCCCGCTCTGTTACTGAAGGCTTCTGCTTAAAGCCCCCAAGGGAGCGGGATTTGGGAGGCGGGCCCCGCACCCCGCCCCCACCTGTTCCATTCCTGAAAGTCTATGCATAAAGCCCCCGAGGGATCAGAGTCTCGGAGGCGGCCCTGGCCCCACCCCAGCACCTGAACTAAAGCTCACTGATTGACAGCCGGCAGGAGGAAAGCCCATTTAAATCTCAGAGGCCAAGCACTAGCTGGGCGGATCCAGGCGGGGGTGGAAAGGAATCTCAGAAGTCAAGTAACTGGCTGGGAAAATGCCTAGAAAAGGGAAGAAAAATAAGACTTTAGAGAGTTTTTTCCAACAAATGCAAATGATCCCGACCTGCGGATCTGATGATGAGGACGTATCCTTGCCATCAGGGAAAGACGTGGAGGGCGGGGCCTCAGTACCCCAGACACCCCAGGGGGGTGGTGGGTGGGCTCAGGCCCTGGAAGAGCTCAAAAAGGATTTTGAAAAACAAGTTAGACAGGTGGAGGAAAAACTGTGAAGAGAAATGTCAGAGATGCAACGAAAGTATGAAAAACAGGTCAATACCTTGGTAAAGGAGACCCAAAAAAATGCTGAGGAAATTAACACCTTGAAAAATAGGCTCACCCAATTGGCAAAGGAGGTTCAAAAAGCCAATGAGGAAAAGAATGCTTTCAAAAGCAGAATGAGCCAAATGGAAAAAGAGGCTCAAAAGCTCACTGAATTTAATAGCTCTCTCAAAATTAGAATGGAACAGATGGAGTCTAATGACTTTATGAGAAACCAAGAAATCACCAAACAAAACCAAAAGAACGAAAAAATGGAAGAGAATGTGAAATATCTCATGGGAAAAACAACTGACCTGGAAAATAGATCCAGGAGAGACAATTTAAAAATTATGGGACTACCTGAAAGTCATGATCAAAAAAAGAGCCTAGACATCATCTTCCATGAAATTATCAAGGAAAACTGCCCTGACATTCTAGAACCAGAGGGCAAAATAAGTATTGAAAGAATCCATCGATCACCACCTGAAAGAGATCCAAAAAGAGAAACTCCTAGGAACATTGTGGCCAAATTCCAGAACTCCCAGCTCAAGGAAAAAATCTTACAAGCAGCTAGAAAGAAACAATTCCAGTACTGTGGAAATACAATCAGGATAACCCAAGATCTAGCAGCTTCTACATTAAGGGATCGAAGGGCGTGGAATAGGATATTCCAGAAGGCAAAGGAACTAGGACTCAAACCAAGAATCACCTCCCCAGCTAAACTGAGTATAATACTTCAAGGGAAAATATGGTCTTTCAATGAAACAGAGGACTTTCAATCATTCTTGATGAAAAAACCAGAGCTGAAAAGAAAATTTGACTTTCAAACACAAGAATGAGAAGAAGCATGAAAAAGTAAACAGCAAAGAGAAGTCTTAAGGGACTTACCATGAGTGAACTGTTTACATTCCTACATGGAAAGACAATATTTGTAACTCTTAAAACCTTTCAGTATCTGGGTAGTTGGTGGGACCACACACACACATGTACACGCATGCACACACATACACACATGCACACACATACAGAGATAGAGAGCACAGATTGAACTGAATAGGATGGGACCATACCTTAAAAGAAACTAGGGTAAATGGTGAGAGAGAAATGTAGGGGGAGGGAAAGGGAAGGGGGTAACTATATGTCATTTAAGAGGCAGGTAGGAGTTTTTCTTAGTGGAGGGAAAAAGAGGAGAGCTGAGATAAAAAAAAAAAAAAAAACAAGAAGTTTACCCTCATCACATTTGAGTAAACGAAGGAGTGAAATGCACACTCATTTTGGTATGAAAACCTATCTTACAGTATAAGAAAGTGGGGGAGAAAGAGATATTGCAAGGGGGGGGATGATGGAAGGGAGGGCAAAGGGAGGAGGGAGCAATTTGAAGTCAACACTTGGGGAGGGACAGGATCAAAAGACAGAAGAGAAACAATGAGGGGCAGGTTAGGAGGGATGGTAATCCAGTTAGTCTTACACAACACGACTATCAGGGAGGTCATTGGCAAAACTACACAGATAGGGCCTATATTGAATTGCCTGCTGTCCCAAAGGGAATGGGTGGGGAGGGAGGGATGAGGAGAATTTGGAACTCAAAGTTTTAGGAACAACTGTTTAGTATTGTTGTTGCAACTAGGAAAGAAGACATACAGTTAAGGAGGAATAGAAAGTCATCTGGCCCTACAGGAGAAAAGAGAAGATGGAGACAAGAGAAGGGAGAGATGACAGAAGAGAGGGCAGATTGGAGATAGGGAAAATTAGATTGCTTGGGGTATTGGGGTGGGGGGAGGGGAGAAAATTTGGAACCCAAAAATTTGTGAAAATGAATGTAAAAAAATTAAATATATAAATAAAGTAAAAAAAAAGAAAAAAAAGAAAATGGAATTTAGAAAAAATGTAAAAAGTTATTTTTACACATAATTAGAAAAAATAAAATTTTTTTAGATTTAAAAATAAAACACATGGGAAATACATCAGTTGCTCTTGGATAGGCCGAGCCAATATAATAAAGATGACAATTCTACCTAAATTAATTTGCTTATTTAGTGCCATACCAATTAAACTATCAGATAATTATTTTCTAGAGCTGGATAAAATAATATCAAAATTCATCTGGAAGAACAAAAGGTCCAGAATATCAAAGGGAGGAATGAAAAGAAATGCTAGGGAAGGTGGCCTAGCACTACCAGATCTCAAATTGTTTCATAAAGCAGCAATTATCAAAACCACTTGGTACTGGCTAAGGAACAGAAGGGTAGACCAGTGGAATAGACTAGGTACTCAAGACACAGTAGGCAATGAATATAGCAATCTACTGTTTGATAAACTCAAGGACCCCAGCTCCTGGGATAAGAACTCACTGTCTGACAAAAATTGCTGGGAAAACTGGATAACAATGTGGCAGAAACTAGACATAGACCCATGCCTGACACTGCACACAAGAATAAAGTCCAAATGGGTACACGATCTAGGTATAAAGATTGATATGGACAAACTGGAGGAGCAAGGAATAGTGTATTTATCAGATTTATGGGGAAGGGAAGAATTTTTGACTGAAGAAGGGATAGAAAGTATTATGAAGTGCAAGATGGATAATTTTGATCACATTAAACTGAAAAGTTTTTGCACAACCAAACCCAATGCAACCAAAATTTGGAGGGATGTAGTGTACTGGGAAAAAATTTTTATAGCTAATCTCTGGGATGAAGGCCTCATTTCTAGAATATATAGAGAACTGAGTCAAATGTACAACAATACAAGTCATTCCCCAGTTGATAAATGGTCAAAGGATATGAACAGGCAATTTTCAGAAGAAGAAATTAAAGATATCTATAATCATATGAAAAAATGCTTTATATCACTTTTGATTAGAGAGATGCAAATCAAAACAACTCTGTGGTACCACATCACATCTATCACATTGGTAAACATGACAGAACAGGAAAATGATCAATGTGGGAGAGCTGGAACACTAATTCATTATTGGTGGAGCTGTGAGCTGATCCAATCATTCTGGAGAGCAATTTGGAACTATGCTCAAAGGGTTACAAAAATGTGCATACCCTTTGATATACCCTGCAATATTGCTTCTAGGACTGTATCCCCAAGAGATCATAAAAATGGGAAAGGGTCTCACATGTACAAAAATATTTATAGTAGCTCTCTTTGTGTTGGCCAAAAACTGGAAATCAAGGGGATGCCCATCAATTGGGGGATGGCTGAATAAATTATGGTATATGAATGTAATGGAATATTATTGCACCATAAGAAATGATGAACAAGACTTCAGAGAGGCCTGGAAAAACTTATATAATCTGATGCTGAGCAAAAGGAGCAGACCAGGAGAACTTTGTGCACAGCAATGACCACAGTGTACTAGAGTTTTTTCTGGTAGACTTGGATCTTCATAGCAATGCAAGGACATTAAAAAAAAAAAAATTCCCAATGATCATTTAAGCCAAAATGCCTTCCACATTCAGAGAAAGAACTGGAAGTCAATCACAGAATGTAGCAGATCATTTTGTGTGTGTGTGTGTGTGTGTGTGTGTGTGTGTGTGTGTTATGTTATGTTTTGGTTTGTTATATGATTTCTCCCATTTATTTTAGTTCTTCTACACAGCATGACTATAATGAAAATGTATTCCATAGGAACATATCTTATATAGAATTACATGCCATCTTGGGGAGGAAGGGGGGATAGGTAGGGGGAAAAAAATCTAAGCTTTATGATAGTGATTGTACAGCATTAAAAATAAATAAAATGAAAAAATATAAAATAAAATGCATGCCAAAATTTTTTGTTTTGATATCCTATCTGCTATTATTGTTCCCTTTTTCCCTCCCAGTTTATTGGAATTATACCATTTGGAAGACTCATTCATCAAAAGTAGTGTCTCCAAAACAAAATGACTATCAGAAGAATTAATGTCCACAAATTAGAGCTCTGAACATGAACAGTTTCCTGCTAACTTGTGGGAAAGTTGAGCCAACATGTAGTTAGCAGCAGTGGAACAGAAAAGGAGTGGGCAGCTTTCAGAGATTTCGTGTACAGCATTGCATTTGCTCATCTGAGAAAACTCACAAACACTAAGACTGGTTTGATGAAAATGATAGGGAAATTCAGAAGCTACTAAATGAAAAAACAAGAACTCCATAGGATTTATCAGCAAGATAATTCATCCATCTCTAAGAAGACAGCATTTAATTCTATGAAAAGTAAAGTACAAAGCATAGAGAGATGCAGGATTTCTGGCTCAGTAAGAAGACATGAAATTCAGTCTTAAGCTGATAGTAACAACCCAAAGTGCTTTTATGATCCCCTGAAAGCTATTTATGGACTAAAAACCTATGGTGCATCACAACTACTTAGTGCTGACAGAGCCACATTGATTAGTGATAAGGACATGATCCTAGAGAGATGGGCTGAACACTAACAGTGTTCTCAACAGACATCATCAATCAACACTGAGGCCATTGACTGGTTACCTCAGATTGAAGTCAATCCCTCCCTAGATGAACCTCCAACTGAAGAAAAGGTTTTGAATGTCATTAGGCTCCCTTCATGTGACAAAGCACCTAGTGCTGATTCTCTTCCAGCTGAGATTTATAAGGTAGGGGGCCTATTGCTCATACAAAAGCTGACTGAAATTTTCCAGATTATATGACAGGAGAAAGTTATCTCCGAGGAGTTCAAGAATGACCGTCTCTATAAAGGTAAATGAAATAGATTGTCCTGCGACAATCACAACAGGGTCTCTCTCATGGTCATTGCTGGAAAGATTCCTGCCAGAGTCCTCCTTAATAGAGACTAATCCTTTCCCTGGAAGATGGTTATCTATCTGAGAACCATTGTAACTTCAGAAAGGCTGAGCAACAGTCAATATTGTGTTTGCTGCCCGACAACTTCAGGAGAAATGCCAGGAGCTGAACAGAGGTCTGTACACAACGTTTGTAGATCTGTGGTATATGAATGTAATGGATGGAAAGAAATGATGAGCAGGAAGATTTCAGAAAAACCCGGAAAAACTTACATGCACTGATGCAAAGTGAAGTGAGCAGAACCAGGAGAACATTGTATATAGTAATAATAACATTGTGCAATGATCAACTATGATAGATTTAGTTCTTAGCCAAACAACTATTCAAGGCAATTCCAAAAGACTCATATTGGAAAATGTTAGCCATATTTAGAGAAAGAACTATGGAATCTGAATGCAGATCAAAGCATATCATTTTTATTTTTTTCTTTCTCATGGTTTTTCCCTTCTGATTCTTCTTTCACAACATTATGAATATGGAAATATGTTTAATACGATTGTACATATATAACCTATATCAGATTGCTTGTTGTCTTGGGGAGGGAGAGGAAAGGAAGAAAAAATTCGGAACTCAAAATCTTATAAAAGTAATGTTGAAAACTATCTATACATGTAATTGGAAAAAATAAAAACTATTAAGTGGGGAATAAAATTAACTAAATTTTAACAAAAAAATAAAAAGGAAAAAATAATTTCTTTCAATTAACAAAAATTTATTTTGTCTCCTCATATCTGTTCCTCCACCTCCCCCCCTTGAAATAAAAACAAAACTCTGGTAACAAATATGTGTAGTCAGACAAAACAAATTCCCACAGCGACCTTGTCTACAAATATGTCTCATTCTGTACTTACAACATATATGTCAAAAGGTACACACATTTTAATGGTTTTGGGAACCTAGTTCCAAATTGTCTTCCAGAATGGCTGAACCAAGTAACACATCTCCTAATCAATGTATCTGTTTTCCCATAGGCTCTCTAGCATTCATCATTTTCCTTTTTCATGAGCTTTTCCAATTTGATGGATGTGAGGTGGTACCCCAGAATAGCTTTAATGGACATTCCTTCTAATTACTAGTGATATGGGCATTTTGGAATATGACTATTGATAGCCTGGATTTCTTTCTTTGAAAATCGCCTGTTTACATGCTTTGACCATTTATCAATCAAGGGATGGTTTTTATTCTTACAAATTTAAGTCAGTTCCTTAAATATATGAGAAATGAGACCTTTGGGGTTGTTTTTTTTTTTTTTAACTTTTATTGATATTTTATTTTCACACCAACTACATTTCCCCATATCTTTTTCCTTTTCCCCTTCTTTGCAACAAAGAAAAACATTTAATGAATGCTGTCTGGAAGCTACAATGGCTCTATATTACACTCCATATCCATATGCTCCCATCTTGACTGAGGGAAGGAAGAAGTATTTCCTTCTCAACTGGACAAGAAACATAACATTTTAGAATTATAGTTGGAAGGGAGACCTTGGCTGCCATTTAATCTCAAGATCATACCTGGAAGGAAATCTCTATTATAACATAACTAATAAGCCTCTATTTGAAGACCTCTAATGAAAGACAACCCATTATTTCTCATGCTAGCTCATTATACTTATGGGCAGCCCTTATAGATAGCTCTAATTGTTAGAAAGTTTTGTCTGATTTCAAGCTTGAATTGGCCACTTTTCAACTTCCATGTATTGCTCTAAGTTCTTTCCCTTGGGGCCAAATAGAACAAGTCTAATCCCTTTTCTATGTGACAACCCTTAAATAGTTGGAAGGCAACCATTCCCTCCTGTCTTCTTTTCTCCAGGCTAAATATCAATTCTTTTGACCAATCCTCATGAAATAGATTCAAGGCCCTTCAACACTCTGAGTGCCCTTCTCTGGACAATTCTCCAACAACCAGAACTAAATATAATACTCCAGATATGGGCAAATTATAAAGGACTATCACTTCCTTATTTCTGGAAGCTCTGTTTCTCTTAATGAAGCTCAAATTTGTATTAGCTTCTTTGGCTGCCATATTATATTGTTGACTCATTTTGACCTTGTGCTCTATTAAAATCCCCAGCTCTATTTCAGATATGTTACTATCTAACCAATTCCCCTCATTTTATACTTATGAAGTTGATTTTTTGAACCTAAATGTAAGATTTTACATTTATTCCTGTTGAATTTTATCCTCTTAGTTTAGCCTAATGTTTTAGCCAGTCATAATTTTTTGGATCCTTCCTCCTTTTGTATCTGCAAATTTGTTGAATATATCATGTATAGAAGGGATTGAATCTGTGATTTCATTAGTGTTAGGAGCTCCCAGTGAGGAACTCCCTCTACAAGTGTAGGTTTTTACCTTCTCTTAGAAATCCACCTAGAATACTGAAAATTAAGTGACTTGCCCAGGGTCACCAAGCCAGCATGTCAGAAGCGGGACGTGAACTCAAGTCTTTTTAGCCATGAAGCCACCTCTCTTCTCACCCTATGATACCATTTCTAATTTTAAAAAAATTACTGATGAAAATATCAATAAGAACAGCAAACCAAGCACAGATCCCTGGTGTACTCTGCTGGAGCCCTCCTTCCAAGCGGACATTTGAACTATTAATGACTTCTAAATCTAGCTATCTACCAGTTCCTATTCCATATAATTATATTGTCTAGTCCACATCTCTCAACAGGTAATTTATATCTACAGTATTCCCCTGATCTTCTAGTTTATCTGGTCTAATTAAAAAAAAGGGAGGGGGGACTACATTAACCTGGCATAATAAAGCTCTTCTAGCTCTTTGTCATTAATGATCACTTTCCTTCCTAGATGTTAACAAGACACCTCTAATGATCAGCTTTAGAATTTTCTCAGAAGTCAACGTCAAGCTCAATGGCCTATAGTTTTTTGGTGATCAGGACAACACATGTCCCTCTGGTCCTGGGGTACCTATTCCATTCTCTATCTTATTTTGGATCTCACTTGTGGCGGCTCAGTAATATTATCTATCAGTTATAGCACCCAAAAATGAAGGTCATCTGGCTAAGTGATTCTAAGAGAACTCTTACTATCTCCTGGTTTATACTAGATATCAGATGAATACGAGAAAAAATGCAATTTGAAGGAGGTGGCATTCTAAGACACAGAGGGATTGTATTCTAAAGCACAGAGATGAAAAGGGAACATTCTAGGCATGAGGGACAGATGGACTGTGAAAAGGCAAAAGGAGAAGGGAGATGAAAATTGTACATGAGAAATAACTCAGTTGGTCATGGTATAGTGAAGGAGGGAAAGTATGAAATCAACTTGGAAGAACAGGCTGTTCCCAGACTATGAAAGGCGTTAGGGGAGAGGGAGAAGAGAATAAACATTTATGTAGATATTGTGCTGTGTGTGTTCGTCCTTCGTTGCTGAAGAAGACCATGCCATTGGAGAAATGATGACATGACTTGCACTTGACTTTGTTTTGAATGAGGGAGGACTGTCCAGGTCACCAGCCTCACTTCTCCTCTAGAGTCATCTGAATCCAGTGACTGGAGATGACCCAGGATGAGGCACAATTGGGGTTAAGTGATTTGGCCAAGGTCATACAGCTAGTGAGTGTCAAGTGTCTGAGGTGAGATTTGAACTCAGGTCCTGACTCATGCCCTGGTGCTCTATCCTCTGCACCACCTAGCTGCCCTTTAGATACTGTGCTAAGTGCCTTACAAATATCTCATTTGATCCTCACAAAAATCCTGCAAGGTAGGTGCTGTTAATTCTGTTATACAATTGTGGAAACTGAGGCAAACATAGATTAAATGGCTTGCCCAGGATTACTCATCATTAAAGACTAAACAGCAGGGTTTACTGTTCACTAAATGTTTTGCAGCTGGGAATATCTGTTTACCTTTTGAAGCCTTTGAATTTGCATGCTACCTTGAGAGCTACATTTAGGTCATAAAAAACCCCACCACATCCACCACTTCAATATCTTGGAAAGGGAGCAGGACATCTCTTGCCTTCATAATTTCTTTGATCATTTCTTTGAAACTACTTTATCTTTACTTAAACCAAAGAATGGATTGATCTGAATATGTATACTGTCTTCCTAACCTCATTCCCTGGTGGAGTCATAGGTTCCATGACCACTAGGAAGGTTTTTGCTTGTCCTTAAATCCTTAGCACTTAGCACAGGGTCTTACACATAGTAAGTGCTTCATAAATAATTGATAGATGAATGAATTGTATTTTAAATTCCTCTCTGTTCTAATAGTTTGCTCATCTCCCATATACCTCTCCAACTTGCTTGACTTTTTTGGTAACAAGGCTGACTCTGAAGTCAGAGGGTCTGACTTCCAATTCTCCCTACGATGCTTGCAGCCTCTATGATTTGGGACAAGTCACTTAATTGCTCTGTGCCTCAGTTTTCTCATCTATCAAACAAGGCATCGGACTAGATGAACTCTAATGTCTTTTCCATATCTGTATCTACGAAGAATTGTTAATGCAGCATAATTAAAAGAGACTGAACCTTGTAATTCACATTGCACAATCTCCTGTTTCTTGAACATGAACCCTATCAGTTCTACTATCCCACTTCTTTCAATCAGTATATTCCAGGTCGTGAGTAAGCATAATGTCTTTCAACACTATAACCTTACAGACCGATTCTAATATTTGACTTTATAGGTATCTTTTCCGTTACTTCTAGCCCTATCAACTTCCAATCAGTCTACCAGCATTTATTAAGGGTTTGCTATGTGCCAGATGAGCTTGTTATTATTATTATTTAACTCTGCAAAGTAATTGATTGGTAATTTAAGTGGAATGATACTAGATAAGTAAATTAATTTAAGTAGTATTGTAATTTTTATTATATTGGCTTAGCCCAATTTGAAGTAATATTGCTGTAATTGCTTAGGTCTGTCTTTATTTCTATAAGGTGTTTTGTAGTTGTATTCATAGAATTCCTGTATATATATATATCTTGGTTGGTTAATTCCTCAGTATTTTGTATATGCTTAAATGTATAAAATTTGAATTAAATTTGTCTTTCTATGTCTTTCAGCTGCTTTTTAATGATGTGTGTGCATAAATTTATCTTATAGTCTTTTACTTTGCTGAGATTGTTAATTATTTCAGTTACTTTTTTAGTTAAATCTCTAGGGTTCTTCCTCTAAGTAGATTAATATATCATCTGCAAAAAAGCTGTAGTTTTATTTCCTCTTTGCCTATGCACGTTTCCTTGTTTTATTTCTAGAGCAAACATTTCTAGTTATAGCAATTTTTATGTTAAATAGTAGTGATAATAAAGATGTCTTTGCTTTACCTCTTAACTTATTGGAAAGGCCTCTAGTTTTTCTCTATTACATTTTTCTCTGTAATGTTTGTTCTTGGATTTAGAGAGATACTATCTACCAAATTAAGGAAAGATTCACTTGTTCCTCAACTTTTAAGTAGTATCTATTGATGTAATCATGTGATTTTATTGTTTTGTTATTAAACATGGTCCATTGTGTTTATAGTTTTCCTAATATTGAACCAACCTTGAATTCCCAGCACATATACCCAGCCTAATCATAGTGTGCAATTTTTTAAATATGTTGCCTCTTTGCTATCATTTTATTAAATATTTTTGTATTGCTCTTTATTAGGGATATTGCTGTATAATTTTCTTTCTCTATTTTGGTTCTCCTTGATTTAGATATTAGGACATATTTGTGGATGGAAGAATTTTTTCTACTTCTGTTTTTGCAAACAATTTATATAACAGAATCAACTGTTCTTTGCATGTTTGATGGAATTAATTTGGATATCTATCTGGTGCTGGGTTTACTTTGAGAGTTTCTTAGCTCATTCTAATTTCTTTTTCTGAGGCTATTTCAATTCTTAATTTCTTATTCTTTTAACTTGGGCATTTTACACTTTTGTAAATATTCATTCATTTAATTTAAATGATCAATTTTGTTGGAATATATTTGACCAAAAAAGTTTCTAATAATTTGCTTTTTTCTATATTTGTTAATTCTCCTTTTTTTCTATTAGAAAATTAAATTTTCCTCTCTTTTAAAAAAAATCATATTAACTATTTATTTTAGAAAGTTTTTTCCCTGAAAAAACTACTTTTATTTATCAATGTAGTGTTGTCTTTTTAAACTTTCAGTTGTTCATCTCTTCTTAAATTTTTCAGAATTTCTGTTTTGTTTACCTTCTTTATTTGTTGCTTTTCTAGTTTTTTAAAGTTGCAAGTCCAATTTATTTTCAGATTTTTGTTCTCTCATTTATTGACAAAAGTCTTTAGAGATATTAATTTTCCCCTTACAATTGCTTTGACTACATCCCAAAAGTTTGTGTATGTTGCCTTGTTTTTTTTGGTAACGTTATCTATTGTTTCTGTAATTTCTTCTATGACTCACCAGTTCTTAAGGATTAAATTATTTAGTTTCCATTTGAATAAAGGTCCTTTTTTGATTTTTTCCATGGTCACCCAGGTAGTAATTGTCAGAGCCAGGACTTCCCAGACAGATAATAGTAGTTTATTAGGTAGAAAAGACTTACTCTGGTTGGCCTCCAAGAAGGTTTAACTGGGGGCAATGTTTGGAGGCTGCAGATTATAATTAATTTCCATTTGAATAAAGACCCTTTATTGATTGTAATTTTTATTGTATTTTCAGTAAAGGATGTTTAATTTTTCTGCTTTTCTGCATTGGTTTATGAGATTCATAGTCAATTTTTGTAAAAGTACTATGCATAGTTAAGAAATATATATACACCTTTCTTTTCTCATTCACTATCAGTAGTGATCTGCCACATGTAATTTTTCTAAAGTTCTCTCTAGGACCTTCTTTCTCATTTGTCTTTTTTCATTACATATTTCTATATCTGAAAGGAGTATCTTGAAGTCCCTGACCCTGTACTTATGTTAACTTTTCCTCTAAGATCTTATGCTATTTAGGATGCATATATTAATGTTATTTCATTGTCTATGGTGCCTTTAAGTATTATGTAATTTTCCTGTTTATTGCATTTAATCATCCCTGTTTTTACTGTTACTTTGACTGAGATCATGATTGCCATCCCTGTTTTTTTTTAGTTCACTTGAAGCATAATAAATTGTTCCAACCTCTTGTTTTAACTCTGTGTAGATCTTTATGTTTAAAGTCTGTTTCTTGTTAACAACCTATTGTTGGATTTTGTTTTTTAATTCGTTTTGCCATTTTTTTCAGTGTTATCCATGAGTTCAACCCTTTCATCTTCACAGGTCTGATGATTAATTATGTATTTCCTTTCATCACATCTCATACTTTTTCCTATTTTTGCCTCCTACTTCTCTCTTCACATAGAAGGAAGTAAAAGAGAAATGTGATCAGCCCTAGTGACATATAATTGAAAGTTATTTGTTTCCATTTCATGTTCTCCCCACCCAGACCTGGATCACTAGTTCTTATGGTTTCTTTCTTTATGATCCTCATTTAAGCGGAAGTTTGTTTTGTTTGTGCCTGGGCTGACCCCTACTCTCTCATCTTCTCTCTATAATCTCCTGACTGCTTCTCATGCTACCTTCCCCTTGCCCATCTTGGCTTCTTCCCAGAAGCGCCATTAAAAGGGAAGCATATTTGATTCTTACAAGTTAGATCATTTTAAAAATGTTTTATTGTTATTGCAAAAAGCTGCTTGTTTGCATATATGTATATGTAACATATGACTGTTTTATATTACATTTTCTGTAATTTTGTTACATATTTATATCTTGTGCATTATATATATATATTATATTTTTATATATCTTATAAAAGAGAGACAATAGAGTTCAGCAGATAATAGTGCTGGACTTGGAGTCAGGGAAGGCTGAGGTCAGATCCTACTTGTGGCACTATCTGGGTGACACTGGGTAAGTCATTTAATTTCATTCAGCATCAGTTTCCTCCTTTATAAAATGGGGATAATAATCTTTGTAATATTTACCTCACAGACTGGTTTGTATTGCCCAAATAAGATCATTTAAAGTATTTTGCAGACTTTAAAGCACCATATAAATATAAGCTGAGGTAGACTGGTGTGGTACTGAAGTCAGGTAGAACCGGGCTCAAGCTGTGCTTCCAACATATACTGGCTAAGTGACTATGGGCAATTCATATAACTTCTCTGTGTACTCTAGTAACTAAGATTATAATTTACAAATGAGTTGCTAATCTAGTCACAGGTCTGGACCCCTCTTCCTCTATACCTTCCATTCAAAACAGAAAAAACAAGAAAAACTCTTATCAAGGGTGTTGTGTTGTGTGAAACTGGTTCATGGTTAGTGAATGGTCTTTATGCAGAAGGAAATTATGGACCAACTAGCTCTAGGGGCCATTCATCCAATTGCAAATCATAGTTGGGACAATAGGTATTCTTTATCCACTTCGTTTGTCCTGTGTGGAAAAAAAAAATTGGTTCAGGTATGTGGGTATGACTTACAGAGATTATAGCTATAGAATCTTCTGGTTACTTAAAATATCCATGGAAGAATGGTCCAAAGTTCAAGGAAGAAATAATCTCTGGGGTGAAAGGAAGTGCCTACTTCATCTTATGGACTTGGGAAGAACTTTGGTGACCTCAATGGTCACTGCAGAATGGACATGCCCAACACTCTTGTATGGCAAGTAGAGCAAGTATTATCACAATTTTACATATGAAGAAGTGAAAACTGAGAGATTAAGTGATTTGTCCATGGTCACCCAGGTAGTAATTGTCAGAGTCAGGACTTCCCAGACAGATATTCAGTAGTTTATTAGGTAGAAAAGATTTACTCTGGTTGGCCTCCAAGAAGGTTTAACTGGGGGCAATGTTTGGAGGCTGCAGAGAGGCATATTTAGGTCAGATGTAAAGAAAAAAAAAAGACTTGATAACAATTACTGCCAAGTATTCAGACTCTACAGCTCAACTCTGATGGGCTGGCCATGTTGTTTGAATGCCAAATGTTTGCCTAAAATACTATTTTACAGAGAACTCACATAAGGTAAAGCCTTCACGCAGGAGGTCAGAAGAAATGATATAGGACACTCTCAAGATTTCTCTGAAGAACTTTGGAATTGATTATGAGACATGGGAGACATTCATTGGTACAGGACTGTCCAGCATGGCATGCTTGCATCAAAGTAAGTGCTGTGCTGTGCTCTGTGAGCAAAGCAGAACTGTGGTAGCTCAAAAGAAATCTGTGGATGATTTGTGTCCAACCTGTGGTAGATAGAGCCTGGTGAGCTTGTATTTGTCTGATCAGCCACAGTTGGACACACACTTGACCCTGACAGTAGTGTCATTTTGGTTCTCTGAGTAGGAAGGATGACAGCCAACCATATGACCTTGGACATGTCATTTATCTTTTTGGGGAATTGATTTCCTTGTCTATAAAGTGATGGGATTTGACTATATGACTTCTTGGGTCCCTCCCAGTTTTACATAGGAGCAGTCTTCATGCAAACTGAAATCATTGACCCACCCTAGGCCTTGTTCCAAGGGTGGGGAACCTAAGGTCTCTTGACCACATGTGGCCTTCAAGGTCTTTGGGTGTGGCCTTTTGTCTAAGTACAAGTTTTACAGAACAGATCCTTTTATTAAAGGGATTTGTTCCATGAAGTTTGGATTCAAGGCTTGTTCATTTAACTGCAAATCATAGTCATTCTTTTCAACAGCATTTATGTATAGGTTCTGGTGTCTGAAGGCAGGTTGGAAATCCTTCTGGTATGGGTTGGCAGGTCCTTTCTCTCTCCCTCTTCTGGACATATCCTATCCCATTTGTGGTATAAATAACCCCACTGCCTCATCCCAATACTTACCTCAGGCCAATGGCTCTGAAGTACTGATGAGGTGCTTGAGTATATGTGCTTGGGCCCCAATTCTAAAATCACATTTCTCTCCAAAAATTACGAGCCTCAAAACACCATCCCAGGCAGTTTCTCCCCAGCCTGTCCTAGCAACAACCATTATCTCCCTTCCTAACACAGTAGCCAGCTGCACCTGTAAAACTTATTTGTCTGAACCAGCTGTGTACTGGCTGAACAGGCTGTGCACTGGGTCATGACATTTACTACTCACTGACCAATCCTATGTATCCTAGACTTAGACATATGTATACTCCCTTGCATTTATCTTGTCTACTAAGACATTGAAGAGAACAGCCTGTTATTCCTGAGTCAGTCCTGACCGCTAGCTGTCTTAGTGACATTTCAGGTCTAAAACCACACCTCCATGTAGCCCCTCCTTGGGCTATTTCCTGGGTAAAATTCCTGTGCAGTAGATACCAAAAGTATATGTTCCTTTAAGAACCACTCCTTAACCACTCCCTAATCCCACCCTGAATCACCCAGTTACCTTATTTGGCACATGTTTTACTATAGAACATCCTATATAAACGTTACCTGTACCCCTCTAAGGTTGCAGGTTCCCTAAGAACTCTTGCCTGTTGAAAAGCAGAATAAATCTTTACCTTGACCTCAACAATGCTTGAGTCCCCACCCCGCTTCCAACCTTCATTAGTACCAGCTCATAATGGGGCAGTGTGTATAAGGGAGATGGCTTGGGAATCAGGAAAATTGGACTCAGGTTTGGCCTCTACCACTTAATGGCCCTGAAATTTGACCTCTCTGAGCCTCAGTTTCTTTATACGTGAAAAGATGGGATTGGACTAGAAGACTCCTATTTCTCATGGTTTGTTTTTGTCTTTGTGTCTCCAGAGTTCAGTGCAATGACTTGCACCTAATAAGTGGTTAATGAATGCTGATTTAATTAATGATTGAATTTTCAGATATTTGGTGGAAAAAGATAGACTATCCCTGGAGCAGCCTTTAAACAGAAACCTAGTGATGTTTTCCCTAGTTAATTTACTGTTGCCATCACCTGGGAATCAATGAGGAAGGGGCATTTCTTTCTGAATGGCTGTGGACTGGCATCATGGTTTCTTCTCTTTTCTTGGGTAGTGTCTTCCTCACCACCTCACAGTGTCCCCCTACACCCCTGAAGTACAGAAAAGTCAACCACAGTAATGTGCAAATCTCTTTATTACCGTGATAGAGAATCTCAAGAAACGCATTATATATACGACTTTAGTGATTTAGAAGTTCATACTCTCATGCTTGCCTCTCACTTGCCTTTAAGTAGATTTAAAGCATTAATTGATCTTTCTTAGATTCTCTCTCCATTTCCATTCCCCTTTTATCCACAGGCTGCTGGATTAGCCTAACATTTGGGGCATACTGTTCATACCTATTGGTCTATCCTCCCACTTCCCAGACCCAGGCTACCTCTCAGCAACTTTGATTCTTAAAGAAGCTAGGTCCTTTTTAGTTTTGGACCAGCCTCAAATCATATTGTAGCTTCCAGTCAAAATTCTATGGAGCCGCTGGACCTAACAATCTGACCTTAATGTTTTTCTAGTAGAAACCCTCAAGAGTTCTTAACTTTTTGTGTGTGTCATAGATGCCTTTGGCAATCTGATGGGGCCCTACGGACCCCTTCTCAGAATGGTATATCCAAGTGCTTAAAATAAAATATATAGGAACATCAAGGAAACCAATTATATTATAGTTATCAAAATATGAAAAAAACAAGTTCAAATTCCACAAATTATGAATCCCTTGTCCTAGAGAGTCAGCGTGGTGCTGTGGTGGCATGGAAAGAGTCCTGTATTTGGGTTTAGATCCTGGCTCTACTTTGGGCACGTCACTTAACCTCTCTAGGCCTGTTTCCTCCTCTGTTAAATGAGAAGGTGGGGCTTGATATAAGGGTAAGGCTCCTTTCACCCCTAAATCTATAGTCCTGTGGTCCCTGACTATTCATTACTCAGAATATTCTTTTCTCAGTTTCCTTGAGCTAGGCCCTCCTTGATCAGCACATCTTAGGTTCGTCCACTCCAAGATTTCTCTCTTCTTTCCTTTCTCCTGTTGCTGGTTTTGATGCTTCCACTGTGGCCTACTGTCCTAGTTCCTTTGCTGCTCTTCCCCATCCCTCTCCTCTTGGGTTCCATCCTCTTCTTTAACCCACTTTCTTTTCCTTCAACTCTTTCTCAATGAGATTTCCCTTCCTCCTACCTCACACCTCTAGGCCCTTAACTCTGGATATGACTGGCTTTTTCTTAGACTAACATTAGTGGAACAGTGATCATTTTTATACTAAATAAAAACTCAGTTGTTTTTGTAACCACCAAGCCTGAAGGCATCCCTTCATAGCCCCAGTGAACCTCAGGAAGTCATTTTCCTGAGGTCCCACACCTTTCTTATTTCCAGGTTAGCTCTTCTCCTGACACTGTCTTTCAAGCAGAAGGTGAGAGCCAATCCCATCCCCACTGTGAATGAGGCAAGTCCCTTTTGTTTAATGAGCTTTAGGTAGTAATTAGGACAGAGTCCTGTTCTACATATTCATCGATGGCACTGATCCACAATTAGCATGGCCTCAACAGTGGAGGTGGGTTTTGCCTTAAGCCATCCACATTCTCATAGTTGGGAGATCTGTGTTCTAGTCCTGACTCCTGCTACTAATATGTGGCTTAGGTCATCTTTTCAGTGAGTAGGATAAAGATTCCATCCCTGCCTCATGAAGTTGTGGAAGGCCAAGTAGGATGATAGATACAACAACTCTTGGAAAAGTAGAATACTACATGCCAACACAAGATGGTGGTGATAGTGATGATGAATGACACACTTTTGAGAGATGTCTGACTGGGTTAGAGGTCTTTTGCTAGGGAAGAGAATTTGTGTGTGTGTGTGTGTGTGTGTGTGTGTGTGTGTGTGTGTGTGTACAAAGTTCTTTTTATTATCAACTCCCTCTCATCAAAGCCTCCACACCTCTGAGGTTGGGAGGGAAGAGGAGAAAAGCAGAGCTCTAATTAGCAATTTTTGTGCCTAGGGCAAGAGGATGGGAAACCTCACTTGGGATTCAAGCAAGAGTTTAGGGAAGGAAGCCTGTACTGAAAATAGGAGGCAGAAAATGGACAATGCTGTTCCTGGTAATGTGGTGAGGGCTAGGCAAGAAGCTGCTAGGGAAATACATTCTCCCTGAGAAGACGCTGGGATAAGCTCTCTGCTGCTAGAAGAAAGGGGAGTATACCTTGGGATAGTGTTGCTACATCCTTTAAATTTTCTGCCCCAGACTAAGCTTTGATGCGGCCCCTCCCTTAGTTAGACCTTTGGGGAAAGGGCAAGATAGTTTTGATCACATGGATAGTTGGAAATCAACTAGCCTGGGATGTTGGGAGGAGCTCAGGGCCCACATGGCATTTTCTGAACCACACTGTCCAACAGTTGGCCCTTTCTACCTGGAGCTGTCCTTTCTTTATTGCTCAACTTCAGTCAATCCATTTGAATCATGCCAGCTGGTGTTTGTATCAGTGATGATGGAGGGGAAGGGGAGGTACAGGCACAAGCCTCGAGCTGGGCACTTTATGGGAGACAGGTGTTTGTTTCCAAGAGAGATTAACTGGTATGTACCGGCAGGAAAGCAAACGCTATAAAGCAGAGCCTATCCAGGAAGACTGAAGCTTAAGTCATTTTTCTTTCTGCCCTGGGAGCTATTAGGGAAATGTGAGGAGTGAGAAGGTCACATTAGAAAGGGTCAGGTTATTGTCCCTAAAAGACTTCTTGGGAAAATATTATTCTCCCGGGGGCAATCCCTGAATCATAGCACTGTAAGCCCCAGGAAGGGAATTTTACAACCCTTAAGAGCCCCTGTTGAACACAATTTTGGCCTTCAGGGAGACATAGCGGTGATGCAGTATAGGAAGTAGCATTTTCAATACTAGGTACTGTTCTGGCAAATCCTACTGGGAGTGGGCACATTGGCAAGGTACAGGACAAAGTGTAATTATTGGGTTTTTTTTTTTCACCCACCCATTAGAAAAAAGAGAAAGGCATTGTGGTGTAGAAGGTTGAAAGTTAGCTGTAATGGGGTAGCTAGGTGGTTCATGGATAGAGTACCACTAGGAGGATCAGAGTTCAAATTCAGCTTGAGGCACTGGCTAGCTCTGTGACCCTAGGCAAGGCACTTAACTCCAACTACCTCCAAAAAAAGGTTAGCTTTAATTTCTGATAGACCTTGGTTCAAGTCCAGCCAGTGACCCTAAGCCTGCTACGATCCAATCTCCCCATTGCCCCAGGCAACTGTAAGATTCTAAATTGCAAATTTCAGAGCCAGTGCTGAGCTGCTTTGGTAGAAAGAAATAAAGAAATAAAGAAAAGCTCAATACTTCTAAGCACAAACTCAAGTGTTCTTGGAAGTCGTTTGTGTTTTCATTCACCCCAAGTTCTCCAAATCAGGACCCTTGACAGCTCATATACATAAGCCAACACATAGCTGCCAGTCACTTTAGAAACAGAAAAAAAAACATCACTTTTTTATTCTGAATCAGCAAGTTGTCACAATACAGTTCACTGATTTCTCTTTATCCAAGCTTGAAACAGACAAGTCACCGGATATGGGAGAGAAAACCAACTCTGGGAACCTGGGCAGAGATGCTGGATGAGGCAGAGCACATAGAAGTGGATGGGCTGACTCTATCAGCTATTCCTTTTACTTAATGAAGAACAATAGAGGTCCTGCCTCCTTTTAGGGGTACACAACAGCCTGGTAAGTAGAAAAGGGCTTCAGAGAATAGGGAATGAATCAGCTTCCATCCATAGGGTCCTCGAGGTCCTGGCCTGGGTACTTCTAGTCCAGGGATGCCTCTCTTATGATAGGATGGTTCACTAGTCAGGACATGGAAGTTATGCTAAAGCATATTAGGGTCCACATGACCTTGCTTCTTCCCAGAATTTAGCTGACATGGAATTTCAGGGTCAGAAGTCTGATTGTGATGATGCTATAGAAAGAACAACGGATTGGATCAGGAGCCAAGAAGACTCAGCTTCCAATACCAGCCACGCTGTTTACTACTTTTGTAACCTCAGGCATGACTTAATCTCTGTAGGTCTCAGTTTCCTCATCTGTAAAATGGGATGGTTGGTCTTTAAGGACATTTTTAGGTCTAAGTCTATGATCCCATCAGTTCCTTGAATCCTCAGAGTCAAGTGCTATTCCTCCAGAGGTCAGGAGGTTCCTCTAAAATGATCATTGTCTCATATTCCCCCAAATCAGTACAGATTTGGGTACCAGGGAAATGGAACAAAGGGAGAAGGAAGTGAATGAATAGGAAACTGGTGAATTCTAGGCTCTGCAGCAGGGTAAAGACATTCAAGGAATGACTATGGGTCTCTGAAAAAGTGCCAAGTGGAACATAGGAAGTTATTTTCTTCTTTGTCCACCATTAAGACCTCACCCACCATCCACAGGATATTGCAAGATAAAGCCAAGAGATTAGATGGCATCCCCTTCATTATCTGACTCAATGACATCGAGGGGCTGTAGGCGCAAGGAATCATAGTTGGGAGGTGGGGTGCCTGGGATGGGCAGGCTTTGCTCATCTGGGTAGTCCTCAGGTACATGAGGAGGGTTGGTGTTATTTTCGTTATCATACTGGAAGCCAAAGTTGGTGTGTGCCTCCACTAGCTCTGCCACTGTGGGTGGTGGGCCTTCATAGCGGGCTTGGGCCCGCCGCTGCTTCAGGCCCTTGGCCCAGGCCACCAGCTTGATAATGGTGATCCACACACAGTCGATGATGATCTCCCCAAACTCGATGATGCACAGTACTGAGCCACCCATCCAGAACCCAAATTGGCCGCCCAGATTGGAGAGTAACCAAACCACCTGGAGAAGAAGATGTAACCTGAGGATAAAGGCTACCATAGAACCCCACTGGAACCTAAGGAGGCTTTGGGATCATTGCCAAGCCTTAGTGGTATCTCTCCCACAATTCCCACTGGATAGGATCTGGCAGAGGCTTAGAGCAAGATGTTTTGTGGGTCTCTGGGGATAACTGTTTAAGAGAGAGAAGTCTCTAGGTTTTGAGGTTAGGACTGCTTGATGGCCTGATTGATTCAGAGAATGGTCTACAGGTGATTTCTAGACTATATCCTTGTCCCTTTTTAGGCTCATCCACCTTCTCCTTACAAACTCGCTATCTGCGTAGCAGTTTGATGTGCTGGAAAGAGCTTTGGCTTTCAGAGGACCTAGGTTTGAACTCTGTGTGTGCTTACTCAAGTCACTTCTCTGGGACTCAGTTTCCCCATATGCAAAATGATGGGATTGGCCTATGTGATCTTGACTCCAAGAGTCTGGCAGGTGGAGGGAGTGTCCATGACTATGATCCCTCAGGGGTATCAGGGTCTCTGACTCCCTCAGAATCAAGAAATCTGAGGCTGGGGGTTGGATTGGGGGTGTCTTAGGGCTTTACAACTCACATTATTTGCTGCTGATTCAGCAAATGTCCGGAAATTGAATTCTTGGAAGTAAATGTTGAGTTTGACAATTCCTTTCCTGTGGATAAGAGAGAGATCATGGCTAGTAGGTGTTCTTAGGTCATGAATTTGGTAAGAAACTAGGTTGAAAAATCTTTTCCTTTAGATAAGGTTTAGAGAGTCAAGTCCCATATAGAAAGAAGGATGAGGGTGGTATTGGTTGGGGAAGGGGGTAAAAAAGAAAGATACTGAAGTCATCCCTTAACTGCCATAGTGTGCTCTTCCCAGTATCTCTGTTCCCAAGAGGGAGGTATGATATTTGCCCATTGAAGATAGCAAACATATTGCCTCTGCTATCTCTGGAGCCTTAGGCATCATACACCCTTCTTCCATGCCCTGATTTCATGTCTGAAACATACATTTGCTTTTACTAGTACCACTTCCTGGGTGACATGCACCTGCCTGGCCTTTTTTTGGACCTCCCTAGAGCCCAAAGTCATCTCTTTTTTCCCTTTGAACTCATGGGGTTGTGTTGGAGGAGAAATCAGCCTTGAACCAGCTTCATCAAATCAACTCCAGATTCTAGGACTTGATTTCACTTTTCGTCTGAATTCTTATCTGGGATAGGAAACAGCGATTATGGCTTATCTTAAACAGCCTCTTCAGAACCTTGGGACAGAGAGTGATGGTTCTACCAGACATTCTCCCTATAGGCATGCTAGAGTTGTAGTAGAAGAAATATTAATAGATACCTGAGGGTGACTTAAGTTACAAAAGCCTTTTTCCATGCAGAGACCCATGGTGGCGTTTTTGATGGGAACAGACTTAGTTCTTGACTTTATGACTATGCTGAGGTTCTGTAGAAGGCTAGCTCTAGCAATGATCTGTATCTAAAAAAGAGATTGCTTCCTAAAGCTCCTTTAAGAGTTGACTCTTGGCCTCTAAGTTAACCTTGGTGGCTCCCTCTTCAATTACTTCTTGTGTTGAACCCTTTTCTGGACATCCAGTGTTCTCAGGCTGCCTCCTAGAAGTCTGTGGTCTTCTACTTAGACCCACCCACCATGATCTGTAGTTTTTCCATGGCTCCCTTACTCCAAATTCCATAGGTATTATCCTAGCTCCTGTGATGACCTGTGTTATCCCTCCACTTCACACCTGTGTGTTTTAAAGGGAGTTTCCTGGAGACACTGCCTTAATGCAAAAGAATCATTCTAATAGAAGGAATTTTAGGCAATGAGGAAAGGTCAGGAGGGGAGATATTTCTAGGCAGATGCTTTGTAGGTCCTTTAAGTAACACTTTGCCTTGGAGCTCCTTCCTTCAGGAGTCTCAAGGATCCTAGGATTCTTCTCTGAAAGCGAGAGTACTTACCTGTCTATGGTCAGGTTGGTGGTTTTGTCACGTTCATAAGATAACACATGGAAAATCCAGTCCTGAAACCAAAGACAGCATGATTTCTCTCAAACTCAAAGTGCTTCCAAGAATAGTTACAGTGGGGGTGGAGGGGGGTGGGGAATCCAGGGCCACTGAACACAGGCCTTTTAATATTCAGTCTACATGTGTTTAAATAAGTGCTTACTATGTGCCAAGTAATGTGGGATACAAAAAGAGGCAAAAATAAAGTTCTTGCCTTCGAGGAGTTTACATTTTAATGAGGGAGGCAACATATCAACAACTGGGTAGATAGAAGATATGTACAGGGTAGAGGAAAGATAATATAGGAGGGAAAGGCAGTAGTAGCTGGGAAGCATTGGGAAAAGCCCGTTGGAGCAGGTGGGATTTGAACAGTGATTTGAAGAAGTTGGAGAAACAGAGATGGAGTGGTGGAGTAAAGTATTACAAGTAATGCTGTTCAGTCATGCCTAACTGTGATCCCATGAACCATCTCACACTAGTACTGTCCAGGGGGTTTTCTTGGCAGACACTGGAATGGTTTGCCATTTCCTTCTTCAGTGGGGTAAAGCAAACAGAAGGTTAAGTGACTTTTCCAGGGTCACAGAGCTAGTATCTGAAGTTGGATTTAAACTCAGGAAAGTTTTCCTGACTTCAGACCCAGTGGTCTATCCACTGAGCTGCTTAGCTGCCTCCAATTTCAGGCCAATGGAACTTTTAATGAGGGGTGTGGTATCAAGTTAGGAAGAGTTACAAGCTTCTATCGATTTCGCTTTATTTCTTGTCTGAGATGATTAAGGGGATCAGATGAGAGCTGTCCAACCCATGGATGGGCAGATGCATCAACACGTCCCAATAATTTCCACTGTGTGTGAATATGTAAAAACAGAAAAAAAAAACAAAAAAGAAAACAAGAGAATGAAAAAGAGATGAGACAGAAACATGCACTAAATGATCTTCCCCCTCAAGCCTGTTCCCATCTTATAACTTTTCTGTTTTTATCCCTTAAAAAGAAAAACCAAATGAAAAAGAAATCTCCGCTTCTCTGCAGGCAGGTCCTATATTACTTTATTCAAACCTTTCTGGAAGAGCATGGCTATCATTTATAATTCAGTTGACCCAAAGAAGGTTAAATGATGCCCTGGGGGCCAGTGAAAGGGGAGGCAGAGTCAGATGAAAGCCTAACAAAGCTGATTCCTTTACCTCGGAGGCCTCAGATGGCCAGTCAGCCATGGAGATAGTCATCTTGTACTGTGTATCACTGGAGGAGATAAGGACGAGGGTGAATTACGCGTGAATTTAGGAAACTTTCTCCAATCTCTCTCCCAACCCTTAGTCAAAACTGTCTCTATGTCCTCCCACTCCCTCTAACTTAGTTCTCAGATATCACTGTGTTTACACTTTTTATGCATTTATCATGTATTACATGGAATTATAATTATTTATGAATGTTCTCTTTACCACACTATAAACTCCATGAGAGCAGGGGCTTATCTAAATTTTGTATCTTCCCTAGCACCTCATACTATCCTCTGCACACAGCAGGCACAAAATAGATGCTTGTTAAATTAAATTTCCAAGTATGAAAGCTTCCTGTTCTTTCCTTAGCATAGGAATGGAGTCATTTCCAAGTCTTGCTCCTTCTCACAGTGATCCCCTTTCCCTTCCAGGTACTTACTTGCAGGACTCCTTACACAGGTTAATACAGTTTTCTCTCTGGAGCACACTCATTCGGAGATCTGAATAGCAGCGTGCTGTTTGACACAAACCAAATGGATCATTGAGTAATGAGGGAGAAATGGGGAGCACTTAGAGTGAGCATCCTAGGGGGCTGGGGGCAGGCAGTACCTTCCATATAAAACCTTTCCTGATCTTCCCAAAGGGGTGGGGAACCTGCAGCCTCAAGTCCATATGTGGCCTTCTAGGTCCTCAAGTGTGACCCTTTGACTGAATCCAAACTTTATAGAACAAATACCCTTCGTAGAAAGATTTGTTCTGTAAAACTTGGACTCAGTCAAAAGGTTGCACCCAAGGACTTAGAAAACCACACGTGGTCTCGAGGCTGCAGGTTCCCCACTCCTGTACCAGGCTCTTCCCCGCCTTAAATCCCTTGTGTTTGTTTTGATTTTATTCTGTATGTATTTATATGTGGCTATGTTTATGTGTACACATGTGCACACAAACCCATAAAGGATTTCCTTCATTTTTATCTTTGTAGCCCCAGAGCCTTGCTGTACCACACCTGGCACATAGTAGGCACTTAATAATTTTGCGGATGGACAGACTGATGGGAAGGATTGGGCAGAGGGGCTGAGAGGCGATCACTAAACTGAAAAACCTAAGATGGGCTGAATATTCCCCGCCTGAACATTTGGTGGCAAGGCAATAAACTGGTCTGCCCTGAACCACTCAAAGCCAGGAGAGCATGACTATCAAAATCCCAAAGGAACCTTCGCATTGCCCAGCACAGATACCGGATGAATAATAATTGCGGTTTGCAAAGCTTGTTTAGAAGTGTCCCATTGTATCCTTGCAACAACCCTGCAAGGGTGGTGCTACTGTCATCCCCCTTTTATAGATGAGGAAACTGAGGCAGACAAAACTGAAGCAACTTGCCCAGGGTCACACAGCTAGTAAGTGTTTGAGGCTGGATTTGAACTTCTTCCGCCTTTATCCACTTCTCCACCTAGGTACCAAATAGAAGGCCTCCAGGAATGATACTTTGAATTCAATTGAAACTGGTTAAAGTATCTCCCTTGGATACTTGGGCAGCTGGTTGTTACTTAACAAAGATCTTTAAGCCTCAGTTGGGTACCTTGTGGGAGACTAATAATGACAAATAACATTTATATAGAGCTTTAAAATTTACAGTGAGCCTCATAGTCAGTCTGTGAGATAGACATCATTATTCCCATTTTATAGATGAGGAAATAGGCTCATTTTCTTGCCCAAGATCATATAGTGAGCTACTTATTCACCTCTGTATCCTCCATATTGTACATATTTGCACAGTGCAAAAAGTACCTGAGTTTTGAATTGACCTAGATCTCCAGTTTGATCTATTTGAGTCAACATAAGGATCACTTTAACCGGTTAAGGACACAGAAGCCTCTTTGGAGGTCTTTAAACACCAGGTCTAGAGGTATCATTTAGGACGTAAACCCAGGTCACCCCCATGCCAAACTATCACCCATGCATACCTCTTAGATAATTCCATGACAGTAGTTTTAAGAATAGCAAAGAAGTGGTTATTTATAATATGAGAAATTTAGGCTGGGTCCTGGGGGTGGGGTGAGGTCCAGCTTAAACTAGTTTGCTGATTTCAATACAGAATGTCCTTGCAACTAGTTTCCCCAAAAGGAGGGCCCAGGACTGGCCTGAGCCAGATTCAACTGGCTTTAGAAATGAACTGAGTTGAATTACCATTTAACCTGATATCTTTGACAATTTGTTTTGGTCAGGGATGGACAGTCTGAAATTTACATCACTGGAGGTAATAACCATATAGCTGGGTTCATAAATACAATGGAATATTGTCTATGACCCAGAGGGCCCCTTCCTCCCCCCAGTAACATAGCTGCGTAGAAATGCATTGCTCCTTGTCCTTAGAATATTTATTTGTTGGATTCTGTCCTGGAAATACAGGTAAAATCTGATTAGTAGATAAAGAAGCTTCACCACAACCCTTGAGAACTAATCTGCTGAATCTTGCCTGTGGTCTTGGCAATAAAAGAAAGGCTTTAAAGATAAAAGATAATGAGAATCAGAGGTGGAAGTTGAATCCAAATCTTTCTTACTTCTTCTTATCCGCTTTCTATGTTCTTCTATAAGAAGGCTGAGGCAAAAATCTTATTCACCTCTGTATCCTCCATATTGTACATATTGGCACAGTGCAGAAAGTATATGCGTTTTGAATTGACTTGAAACTGAATTGGGCTAGATCTCCAGCTTGATGTATTTGAGTCAACATAAGGATCACTTTAACTGGTGAAGCACACAGAAGCCTCTTTGGCCCACTTGCTATTGGGGGCGAGGGGGTGGTCTTTAAACACCACGTCTAGAGGTATCAGCACTTAAATACTCACCCCAGTCAGGAAAGTCTTGATTATTGCAGTATTTCCTCCCCTCAGGAAGGGGATATAGGTAGTGACCACAGCTGCAGTTCTGAATCATGTGTTCTTGGAAGCAGGATCGAAGGCAGGCCTGAGGAACGGGACAAGAATGGGGATGAAGGCCAAGCATTCCTCCCTGAGATGAGCACTGTCCAGGAGAAAGGCTTCCTATATGATGTCAGAAACAGGCCTTCTGGTGGGGCTCCTCTTAACTCGGCCTTTCTACACTCATTCCCAAGACCTTTGTGTCTTGTTTCCTGCCATATCCTCCTAGTTAGTCTCCCTGCATCTCATTTCTACAGCTTCCATTCCATCCTCCATATTGCTGTCAGTCTAATTTTACTGTGCATAGGCCAGACCCCATCATCCTCTCGTTCAGTCTAAAACAAAGTTCTTAACCTGGGTGTATGAACATCTTTGTTTCTCTCTTAAAATATTTTGATAACTGAATTCCATTATAATTGATTTCCTTGGCAATCCTATGTGCTTTATTTTATGTATTTAAAAACATTGCCCATCAATTGGGGAATGGCTAAACAAATTATGGCACATGAATATAAAGGAATACTATTTTTCTGTAAGAAATGGTGAAGGAGATCGTTTCTGAGAAGCCTAAGAAGACTTATATGAACTGATGCAGAGTGAAGAGAACAGTTTATACTGTAACACCACCATAAAAACAAACAACTTTAAAAGATTCTGATCAGTGCAAGGACCGATGACACACAATACTACTAATCTCCTGTCAGAGAGATGATGGACTCGGTATAGAATAAGGCATACAGTTTTGGACATGGCCAGAGTAGGTTGGTTTTTTCTTTTTTTGACTATGCATATTTTTTACAAGGCAGTTTATCTTTTTTCTTATTTTTTTCCCCACTGGATAAGAGGGAGATAAAATAAATGCTAGTTCATTGAAAATTTTTTAAAAAATCTTCTGAGAATGAATCTGTAGACTTTAACATATTTCCAGAAAGGTCTACGACATACGAAAAGGGTGAGAACACACTCTAAAAACCGTCAGAGGCCCCTATCTCTTTTAGGAAAGAATAAAAACTTTCAATTTTGCATTCAAGGTCATTTACAATATGTCTCTGATTTCCAGATTTACCGTTTTTGCTTCCTTAGCATTCTAGTCAGATGGGATAGTCCATTGTGTGTCTCAATGGTAGATACATGACCCAAATTCTTACAGTTCAGAAGGACAGACTTATAGACAGAAAAGCAATAATGGTACACATGAGAAAACCATTCTTATTGATCTGCCTTTTCTTACCAATCTTCTCCAGGCCTTTGTACACACTGTCTCCCATGCCTGGAATGATCTCTTCCTACAATTCTACCTTTTGAAATTCTTGCTTTCTTTCAAAACCCAACTGAAGCACCACCTCCTTCATGATGGCTTCTTTGATTACCTCAGCTAGAAGTGATCTTTTTTCTTTCAAATCTTTCATGCCACTGTTATGTACTTATGTTATTACTTATATTGGAGTTATCCATTGATTTTATTCCATGGTTCTCCCAACTAGATTGCAGATAATGAGAATTTTGACGGCTTTTGACTGTTTTCATTTTTGTATCACCAGTGTTGAGTACAGTACCCTCTACATTTATCTTTTGGGGGACCAGACTGGTGACTTCATTGAGGAGTTCCCTCTATTAGGCATTTGCTCTTCCACTTACAGTCTTAGAGAGTTGTCTAGAAATCCCAAGAGTGTACTTCCCTAAAGTCACAGTGTCAGATGTGGGACTCGATCCCAGGGCTTCCGGATTCTGAGGCCAGCTCACTACAGAGGTATTTAATACATATTTGTAAAACTGACCTGAGAAGGTATTCTAGTTGTCTTTACCTTTTCGATCATTGGGTCAACATGTGACCTTCTGGCTGGGCCTGTTGGGCTGGCTGAGTGAGACATACTTACAGCTTAGCAAACTTCATTTTGGGTCTCTGTGACCCTTTGCTCAAAAATAATCTCCAAATGACCTTGATGTCCTAGCTATCAGGATGCAGCACCTTCCTTCCCAGAAACAGAGTACAATGACTAATCTTCTGAATCTTGCCTATGGCCTTGTCCATAAAAACAACAAAATAGTCCCTGCCTGCCAGACTAGTAGATAAGATGGGAAGGAGGGGAGAAGGGAAAGAGTCCGATGGTTGGGGACATGTCTGAGGTCATGGAACAATCTGAGTCAGCATTAAGGATTAATGTTCATTCTTCCTGCCCTCTAGGCCAGCACCCTGTACTGAACATGGGCAGATCTGGGGAGATAATGGTGGGGACATGATTCGAACCCAAATTCTCTGGCCCCAGAGGCAGTGTTCTTTCTAATGTAACAAAACGTCCTGTAGAGGTTGCTCACCAAGTGAGGTACTGAAGAATATTTCTACCACTTTAGGCCTAGACTGCAAAGCACAGGTAGACGTTAACTACATGTCCTTTCCCAGTGAGGACATGTTTTTCTCCCTGAAGTCTGTAAGTGGTGACTATGGGCAACTAGAAGTATCCACCCATTTCCGAGCCCGGAGCTTTGTATAACTCTGGGGAAGGATCCCTGGGGTACTTGGCCCTTTGGAAATAGACCTGCTCACCCTAAGGAAAAGATCTTAAGATCTTTGGAGGCAACAGTATAGTATACAGGGAATCCAGGGCAGAGAATAATTGGGGTGATCTAAGAATTCTCTAGACATCTTGAGCAGTGAAAAACTCAAGATGAGGCCCAGAATTGTGGAGCTTTAGCCTCTGCTTTAAAAGTGACCCATCTGAGTTCTAGAAGAGTTAGCCTTGAACTAGGCATTTCATTTTTTACCTTCAACAACTAAGTCTTTAAAGAATAAAATGCTCACCTTAATGTTGGGTTCAAACATTTTAATAGTTTCCCAACTATAGTATTTTTTTTCTTCTAATTCATCCTATAAACAAAAGGTAAGATAATTTTTCTTGGATAGCATGGTGGAAAGATCATTGCATTGGAACCAGAAGATGTAAGTGTGAGGCCTCTCTTCATCACTAAATAGTTGTATAAACTCTGGCAAGAGTATATGTGTGTGTGTGTACATATATGTATAAAAGAGTAAGAGTATATCTACGTATAGATATGTGTGTATACACACACATGTATGTATGTATATAGTCACCTATTCAAGTTTCAGTTTACTCAGCCTGAAAAATGGAGATAAGAATACTTGCACCCACCTCCTAAAGTATTTATGAGGAGAGGGCTTTACAAACTGTAAAGTGCTTTATAAACATAGACTACTATTCCCAGCATGGAGTCTAGGGCATGCATCTATTTTCTGAGGACTAGCTTAAGTTCAGAGATTTTCATTATTGTGGGGAGTATGGCCATTGGATGACAAATTATTTGATCATAGCAATGAGTAACAATCATCCAGTAAGGCAGTGTGTGGTCGATATTGATTGAGTTCCCATCCCAATAAAATCATGGGTCTTTGAAATATCACAGTGCTTACATCTGATGATGCAACCATCCTACTCAAAAATCTTAAATGGTGTCCTGCTTCCTGCTGAATAAAGTACATTAGCTGATCATTCAATGGCCTCCACAGATTGTACACTACAACAAATTTCTCACCCTTGGGTTTCTGACTTAGGGCCAGGGCTGGGTCAGTAGAGTTAGTTGAGAGAATCAGATAAAATCTATCACCAACCTGACCATTGTTCAGGGCCTTCCTCTTACTGACTTCTCACAGAATCTTAGAGTGGGAAGGGATGTGAGAAGTCAACTAGACCAACTCTTGTTTCCATTCTATTCTGGCCAATAGTCCACCTAAGATTTCCCAGAATAAATGCCTCTCAAATATTTTTGCTTCCTTGGCATCTCTGGTGTCCATATGGTTGTTCTGTGGGGAGACAGGTAGGGCCAACAGATAGACTTCAGTAGGCTGCAGACATCTAATAATCCGGTTACCCCTTTGGTATCTCTAGGACCAAGAATGAATGTGTTCAAGAAACAAAAAAATCTGCTGAGCCAGCAAACAGGGGTGGGGAAGTTCCCCTAGCTGATGAGTCTGTCTGGCAGGTGTCAAGGAAAGATCACATGCTGATCATAAAAGAATTATTTCATGTGACTAAGGCAAAGAAGAGGAAAACGTCACACTGAGCTCCAAATATACTCTTCAGAGGAATCAGAGGGGAATGGGGGGCAGGAGGTTCTAAAGACTACGGCAAAGGTCAAAATGCTGAATTCTAATACTCTCTCACCCGTCCTCTCACCTTCTCTTTCTCCCTCTATATGCTGTTTTGCCTAAGCATGACAGATACTTTCTCCATTCATAAAAGGAGGCGTGCCAGTTTCACAAGAGGGAGGAGGAATGGTGAAGCCTCCACCATGATGCAACTCAAACAACTAAAGAACTTCAGAGGCCATCTAATCCAAGCCATACCAGACTGAACAACCTCTCTATAACATTTCCGAGAAGTGCTTAAACAATCTTCTTCTGATGCCTTTTAGTTAAGGGAAATATATTACTTCCAAGGCAGCCCATTCCATTTTTTCATGGCTCCAATCATTAGGAAGGTTTTTTTAAATCTTTTTTAGTCTGGTCTAAATCTTTCTTTCTGCAACTTCCATTCATATCCTCTGGGGCCAAGGAAAACAGGACTAATATTTCTACATTCTTTCTGCATGAAGATAGTCATTATGTCCATTTTACCCTCACACAAAGTCTTCTCTTCTCCAGGCTAATGTCCCCAGTTCCTTTAACTAATGATCACATGGCAAGATCTCAAGGCCCATAACTGTTCTAATTGCCTCCCTTGAGAGCAGGGGTGGTGAATCTGCAGCCTTGAGGCCACATGTGGCCCCTCAAGGACGGCCCTTTGACTGAATCCAAACTTCACAGAACAAATCCTTTTAATAAAAGAATTTGTTCTGTAAAACTTGGACTCAATCCAAAGGCCACACCCAAGGACCTAGGAGGCCACATGTGGTCTGGAGGCTACAGGTTTTCCACCCCTGCTCTAGATGTTCTTCAGCTTGTACACATTCTTCTTAAAATATGGTGCCCCCAACTGAATGATATTCTCAAGAGACAATCATAGCATCATAGGTATGCATTATTCATTTTCATTAGGGAAGCTGAATCCATGGAGAAGTTCTCATAATATGACTGTATCATAAAGACTTTTCCAGGAAGATGGAAGATCATTGGGCTTCACCATCTGCTCTGCTAATATACCCTCTAGACCCATGGGCATTGTCACCTGATTTGCCAACACACCCTTGTTAATATGGCCAATAGTATATTTCCTTTTTGCATTATCTTTGCCAATTTGAATGTGCTCCTTGAGAGCAAGGGCTTTCCTGATTTTCTATTTGAATCCCCAGTGCCTTGCAAATAGTGATTACTTAATGAATGCCTTTTCATTCATTCATATGATTGGTTCCCCAAAATAGATTTATCACCAGGCCTAATTTTAATTTAGGAGAAGCAAACAAGAGGAATCAGCTTAAATATGGAAAGAAAGATATAGATTAGGCATGAAGAACAACTTCTTTGTTACAGGAATTTATGGAAGTCTTGGATTCTTGAACCCCCATATATCACCCTAAAAGGTCAATTTGCCCTTTGATCTTGGAGTCCTTTATAACAAATTTTTAGCATCTTGGAATTCATTATAGAATACTTTGCTCTTTAATGGTTGTACCCCTTGCCCCATATTCATAGGCCTTTGGGGAGCAAGCTCCTACCTATCCCAAATTTTTACCATCCAGGACAGGCTGTGAAACCAACAGTGGGATACATGAGAAAGCCAGCCAAATTCTTTGATAGAGCCAAGGAGCATTTCCCAAGGCCAACCCTTTGGCAAACTTTACCAGTTTGAACAAAAATATAATGGGGGCTGCAGAGCAAGTGATTCTGCTTTTCAGGGGACAATGTGCTCAAAGAAAACACTCCTTTTGCTCCTTAGGGAGATTGAGGATTCCTCAGAGACTAGCCCAGAAAAGTCTGGGTTCTTAGAAAAAAGAGCTTTTTCTTAAGGGTTTGAGTTCATATCTTGTCCCTTGGGCCAACCAAACAAGACAGGACTCAGGGCTTATAGTTGAGATTTTGTCATCTACTCTCATAGCAGTAATGACCTTAGGTTCTTCCTAAGGGAAGAACAAGAAGCAGGACACTTCTGTTTAGTAACCCCTTAATTAAGAGGATGTTTAACTCCCCATGAGTTGGAGTGTTTTTTTTAAGTCTTCAAAGTAAATTTTATGTATACACTTATTCATATGATTGTGAAGTTGTCAAAAATTCCAAGATTCAACATTTTCAAAGGTTTGGTGGGGACACTTACGGAGTTTTGAAGGAACTGCATACAAGCATGGATGTTTTACAGAGAGCACACAGCTTAATTTACCTTATTTTCATCTCCAGTATTCATAAAGAAAAGGTCATCATTAATTAATGGGTATGAAGTTATGTTTCCAACAATCTTCATGGTAATTTCAAATTTTTGCTAGACTTTCCATCATCTCTGATTAGATCAGCATTGTTTTTCCATAGACTGAATAACACTAGGCCCCTACCTAAGGGCTGTTGTTTGGACCCTCCTGGTTTAAGAGTGATTATCAATAGTAACTGTTGCTGTTTCCCTCCAAGACTGATGTAGTTATTTTTCTTTTCCTCATTAAAGGATCCATCCCCTGACTACTTTTTAAACAGGCCAATTCACTGAATGGGCGTTACATCACTTAAAGAGGCCAAGGTTTCCCATTGCATCCTGGATCATTTCCAGTCATCCTAATGCATATCTGGTCATTGGCTCCAGATGGCTCTGGAGGAGAAGTGAGGCTGGTGACCTGCACAGCCCTCTCTCCCTCAAAACAAAGTCAAGTGCAAGTCATGTCATGATTTTTCTGATGGTACGGTCTTCAGTAATGAAGGATGAGCACAACTAAGCAGGCTGGTAAGCAGGTAGTGACTTATGAAAGGCTCTTGTATGTGGGTATACTTAGGTAGGCCCTAGTAGATATGTTCACACAAAAGGAAATGCAATGGGAAAATGATTGGTTTCCCTAAAAATGCTCACTTAGGAAGGTTTTAGAAAAACAATAAAATGCACAATACAAAATTATCTTGGCATATTACTTGTATAGGTTAGGAAAAACAGTAGGTATCACATAACATAAAATAATACAGAATATGGTAAAGTTCCATTACAGAAAAACTAAATGACTTAATTCAAATATGAGGAAATGATATTTATAGCTATATATGTATATATATGCAGATAGATAGCCCCTCTGAATCTTGTCATCAAGATCATAGAAAGAGTCTAATTAGACAAAACCTAGGAATGGTTTTATTAAGTCTTTAATATCCTAAGAGAAGACTGGAAAGAAAGGGGAAGAGAAATACACTGGTTGGGGGTGGGAAGGGGGAAGGGAATGTTAGAGAAGGGAAGGTTAGGAAAAAATGATCTCGCTTAACCAAGATACTCAAGTAGACATCTATACAAAGAAGGAAGGGTGGGGAGAGCAAGTGACACTTCAACCTCACTCATCTGAACTAATTAAAGGAAGAATAAACATACATTTACAAAAATATTTATAGCTCTTTTGAGGTATCAAAGACTAAGAATTTGAGAAGGTGCCCACAAATTGAGGAATAGATAAACAAATTATGGTATATAAAGGTTATGGAATATTATTGTATTATTGCATTGTATGATGTATTATGAACCACCAGGGGCAGCTGGTGGGACCACAGAGAGTTGGACACAACTGAAATGATTCAACCACAACAAAGAAATTATTAAGGAGATGGTTTCAGAGAAGCAGGGGAAGACTTGTGTGAACTGGCGCAGAGCAAAGTGAACAAAATCAGGAGAACAGTTTATACAATGACAACACTATGGCAAAGGCAAACAACTTGGAAAGAATCAGGAATTCTTAATGTAATGACCAACTGTGATTTCAGAGACCTAATAATGAAACACGCTATCCACCTCCTGACAGAGAGGTGAAGGACTCAGATTGCAGAAGGAGATAAATTTTTTTGGACATGGATAATGTGGAAATTAATTTTGATGGATCATACATGTTTGTAATGGGTTTTGTTTTTCTTTAATTCTCAACTAGGGGGAAGGGAAGCTTGGGGTTTGGGGTGAGAAGGCAAATTTTTCTGATTGGAAAAAATAAAATATAATTTTTAAATTGACAAAAAAGTACATTTTGAAAAAAAAAACCCAAAGTATGGGTCATTGAATTTTACACCTATTTCTGGTAAAATTTAGACTGGATTAGTAAAGTGATGGTTTGTGTTTACTTAGGGAAGTGGTGAACACTATGAGCCAGTATGGGTCCAATAACACCAAGTCATGCCAGACCAACCAAACATCCTTTTTGGACAGGATTACTACACTGGTGGATCTGGGAAATGCTATGCCTGGATTTCAACAAGGAATTTTTACAAAGTTCCTTGTAGTATTCCTTTGAGGATAAGGTGGAGCTTTGTGAACAAGATGATTTGGAACTAGTTAAATAACAGGACTCAAAGAGTTGTAATAAATAAAGTTGCCATTAAAAGGGATACCATTAGGCTTTACTCTTGGCTCTGTTCTGTTGAACACTTTTATTAAAGACTTTGATGAAGACATGGATGGCGTTCTTAATAAATCTGCTGATGATAGAAGGGTGGGTGGTACAGAATCACAGACTTAGAGTTGGAAGGAATCTCAACCCACACCCAAATCAAGCATCTTGTTTATTATATCCTCAACAAATGAGATCGTTCAGACTCTTGGTAGAAGACTACAGGTGAGACAGAACTCACTCCCCTGAAATGCAGTTCCATTTCCCTGGAAAGTTCTCACTTTAAAGATACTATCCCTCCATCAGGCTGAAATTTTCATACAGAAAAGCTAACACAATTGTAGACTGCATTTGGGAGAACCCCTGGACTCAGAATGAAGGACATGACCCAATGCAACCAAAATGTAGAGGGATGTAGTATATTGGGAAAGAATTTTTACGGATAATCTCGAGGATCAAGGCCTCATTTCTAGACTATATAGAGAACTGAGTCAAATGTATACAATACAAGTTATTCTCCAATTGATAAATGCTCAAAGGATATGAGCAGGCAATTTTCAGAGGAAGAAATTAAAGATATCTATAATCACATGAAAAAATGCTCTAAATCACTTTTGATTAGAGAGATGCAAATCAAGACAACTCTGTGGTACCACATCACACCTATCACATTGGCAAATATGACAGAACAGGAAAATGATAAATGTTGGAGAGGATGTGGGAGAGTTGGAACACTAATTCATTGTTGGTGGAGCTGTGAGCTGACCCAACCATTCTGGAGAGTGATTTGGAACTATGCCCAAAGGGCTGCAAAAATGTGCATACCCTTTGACCCAGCAATATTGCTTCTAGGGCTGTATCCCTAAGAGATCATAAAAATGGGAAAAGGTCCCACATGTACAAAAATATTTATAGCAGCACTCCTTGTAGTGGTCAAAAACTGGAAATCAAGGGGATGCCAATCAATTGGGGAATGGCTGAATAAATTATGGTATATGAATATAATGGAATACTATTGTGCTATAAGAAATGATGAACAAGAAGACTTCAGAGAGGCCTGGAAAAACTTATATGATCTGATGCTGAGCAAAGGGAGCAGAACCAGGAGAACTTTGTGCACAGCAACAACCACAGTGTGTCAGAGTTCTTTCTAGTAGACTTGGAACCTCACAGCAATGCAAGGACTTAAAAAAGAAAATTCCCAATAGTCTTCTAAGGCAAAATGCCCTCCATATTCAGAGAAAGAACTATGGAAGTCAATCACAGAATGTAGCAAATCATTTTTTTGTGTTTGTGTATTATGTTTTAGTTTGTTATATGATTTCTCCCATTCATTTTAGTTCTTCTACACAGCATGACTATAGTGAAAGTGTATTTAATGGGAATGTATGTGTAGATCCTATAGAGAACTATATGCCACCTCAGGGAGGGAGCGGGGAATGGTGGGGTAGGTAGGGGAAAAAAATCTAAGTTATATGGTAGTGATTGTAGAACACTAAAAATTTGATACAAAAAAAATAAAATAATTCTTGACTTTTGTAACTAAGGTAAGATCCCAAATTTAATTATCTTGGTCTTTGAAATGAACTTTGGTAGTGGGACTAGTCTCTTAGCATTTCATATTATTTTCCAAGACTTTGGAGTTAAATATAAAAAAAACCACAAATAATGTGAGGTATTCTGAATAAAAAATGTAATCCAAGTTTGTAATTTCCACTAGAATTTTAGATTAATTTAATGCATTTTTCTTTCAAATTTCTGAAGAAAGCTACTTAGATTATGGAATATGCATACTTGAGATTTCATGTTGTTGCCATACCAATTATGTCAGAACTGTACGTTTCTGGATAACTTCTTGCTGGCTTTTGGCTTTATGTTATTGAATCCATGTAATAAAGTTATCTCCATTGGCCAACAACAACAACAAAAAAGAATGAAGGAGATGGCGGTTCCACCATACTCAACTCTAGGCAAACCACAAGGGATATTGTGTTCCAGTCACAGTGCTTCATTTTAGAAAGGACATTGACAATCTGAGTGTGTCTAGAAGAGGGTGACCACAATGGCAATGGCACTAGAAACCATGCAAACCATACAAAGATTAGTTGAAGTATCTAGAGGTGGCCTGGAGGACAAGAAGGTAGTTTTAGAATTGGAAGGAACCTGGGAAATAATCTAGTCCAATTCCCTCATTTAATAAAATGAAGAAACTGAAACTCAGAGATGTTCAGTGGCATAATGGATATGCACTGACCTTGGAGTCAGGAGGACTTGAGTTCAAATGTAGCTTTGGACACTTAATAGATGTGTGACCCTGGGCAAGTCACTTAACTTCCATTGCCGCCAACCAAACAACAAAATAAAGCAACAAAGGCACACAGCATGGTGTAGTAGATAGAAAGCTAGCCTTGGAGTGGCCAAGGTTCAAGGTCCATCTCTGACACATATGGTTGTTTGATCCTGGGCAAGTAAGTCCTTTAACCTCTCAATACCCTAATCTACTTAGGTGTAGACCTGTTACTGATCTATATTGATAGGGGGAGTTTCCTCACCAGGAAGTTCCCTCCATCAAGGAAATCACAGGTCTAGCCATAAAACAAAACAAAACATAACATAACAAAACAAAACAAAACAGTCCTGATGTCACACAGTAAGTGGCAAAGATAAAATTCAAACCTAGATCTCTGATTCTAAATTCATTGCTCTTTCTTTGAAATTTTTTAAATTAAATTTTATTTATAAGATTATTAAGCATTTATTTATTTTTCCCCACATGTTCCTCCCCTCTACCACTGGAAAAAGAAAAACAACTCTACAAAACAAATTCTCAACAGACTGACTAAAGTACTGTCTTGTACAAGAGGGATTGGATTTGCTGTTCTTGGTCACAGGAAGTAAAATTAAAAGTAGTGGGGTGAAACAGTTTGCCTCAATAGAAGAAGAAACTTCCTGACAAAGCTATATAGAAATGGTACAGGCTGCTTCCCTGGGTAGTGAGTTCTGGGCTGCTGGAGGTGATCTTCAAGTGATGGCTGAACGATTACTTGGGGATTTTATAAAGGAGATACATTTTCAGGGAGAGATTACAGTAGATGGAGAGACTGTGTGGCATAGCAGAAAGAATGTTGGATTTGGAATCAATGTAAGTTGATTGAAGATAGAGTCTGTCACTTGCTACCTTGGTGGCCCTAGGCAAATCATTCCACCTATCTAGCCCTCAGTTTCCTTATGTGTAAAATGAAAGGGTTGGACTGAATGGCTTTTACAGTCCGTTTAGATCTGAATCTATGTTGTGTGAGCCATGACTGTTTCCCCAAGATTCCTTCCACGACTAGCTTGCTAGGATCCTATTACTTCTCCTAAAAGCAAGATAATGATGATTGAGGATTTAAGGAAGATATTTGGAGAGTCTTAGAGGAATGCTGAAGCCCAGCAGCATTTTAGCGATGGTGGCACCATACCTAACGGACAATCAGTGCTAGCATTTCTCTTCCCTACTCATTAGTTGGTCTTTATAACCCATAGTTCTGTCTTCAAATTAACATACTTATCAGTAAATATTAGTTAATTAAATACAATCAGTATTTCATTTTACTTAGATACCTTATCACTAATAACTGTTCTCTGTGCAATAATGACAGTATACTAAATTCCCAAGTGAGCAGACCTTTTATTATCTAAATTCCTTACCTGTATTGAGTAGGATGTATTAAAATCACTATAGAGGTTGGGGACCTGAACATCGGATCCATTGATGGTACAATGGCTGTAGGGTTCACCCATCCGCTCCAGTTTATCCTGAAAGCCAAATGAGGCATAGTTTTAGAAGAATATAAGTTCCCTGAGAACAGAGAGTTTTGCTTTTGTCTTTGTATCTCCGGCACCTAACATGACACTTGGTATACAGTGAGCACTTAATATATGAATGAACAAAGAAATTTTCAACTTTAGGGAGTTCCTAGCTATTCAAGTTGCTTTAAGAACCTTTTAATTTATCAGCATACCATAAAAGAAAGTTAAGAAAGTTAGGCTATTCTCTGAACCCCAACCCCATCAACACTCTAAGAACAAAGAATGTTTCCCCTCTTTGGGGCTGTTTGTTTGTTATTGCCCCAGAGGCTTACAGAACCAGAGGCATGGATATCTGGGAGGGATTTTAGTGATCACTTAGTCCAACAAATTAGCTGCTCATGGAGGGGAAGTGACTTGCCCAAGGTCATACAGAGGAGTAATGAAAGAGTTAATGTTTGAGGTATATACCTCTTGCCTTCAATTTCTCTCTCTCTCTCTCATACACTCATACACACACAGACACACACAGACACAGGAGTTTTAATAACTATTTAGATATAATTAAGTTTTTAAAAATAAATGCCGAAGTTTAATTGTCTCCATTTTATGCATTTAAAAACATTACTCTGAGATGAGGTCCATAGGCTTCACAGGACTACCAGAAAAGCCCATGTCGCAAAAAAGGTGAAAAATTCTCCCTCTAATTCATCCCTCACATACTGTCAAATTAATTTATTTTCCAATATACTTTCTGACCACATTATCTACTTCCACTAGGAACCTTCCATGACTCCCCATTAAGGGGATGTTGCTAAACAAGGAATCAGTCAATGAGCATTAAGCACTTATTCCTACATGCCAGGGAATATGGAGCATTCAGGGAGGACCAGCACCTCTAGTGTTAGGCTTGCTGAGCTCTTCTCAGGGCTGCTCATCCACCTTTGGTATCCACCTAGCACCCAACTTTCACCTGTGGCTCCAAGAGGCTGTAACATGTACAGTGGTCATTGTAAAAACATCATTGCAGACAGGCTAAGCCAGGTTGAGGGTAGGCGACTGGCCTCCAACCCATTGGTGAGGTAGGGGGATGTCTACTATAAGCATGTGAAGACTTTACTGGATGGAATGGGAAGATGAGAAAAATTAATTCCAACAGCCATGAAGGAGGCTTTGTGGAATGCTTAGAATTTGGTCAGGCATTGAAGACACCAACGTCATTCATAGCATCCTAAACCATTGCCAGTCTTTTTGACTTCTGTCCTGCCACTGGACTTGAGTGACTCAGGAAGAGACAGTGAGGCTGATGACTTTGTGCAACTCTGCATCATTTAAGTCCAATTCATTTGTAAGTCAAGACATTGCCTTCCAAAATAAAGTACCAACAGCAGCATCTTGCCAGGCACTGTGGTAAGCTCAAGGGATACAAAGAAAAGGAAAAACCCATACCCTGCCCTCAAGGTGCTCACATCCTAATAGAGAAGAATAAACAGGGCAGCGAAGGGGAACAAGGTTCATCACATACTTCAAAGTTAGAGAGGGAAGCCTTTGGGAAAGTCAAGTTAGCCCAAATCAGAAGTGGTTTTGTGTTAGGCACAAGGATTGCACTATACATATATGTTGACTGATGACAGGTGTTCTCCGTGGGTGATAAGAGGCCAGCACAGCAAGCAGACAAGCACCAAATGGAGGACAGGGCTAGTGAGGCCTCTCCTAGGACTCAGCAAAACAGTGAGGGGAGAGAGAATGGGGAAAGGGACTCCAGAGAAGACCCATGTATACACGGCATTTCTGCAAATAGTGCTGATTGTGATCAGGAGGTCATTTACATACTCCCATTCTACAAACACCTTTCCAGTTTCATCTGGTATGGACTTGGCTGTGAGCCCAAGAGTTCAAGGCTTCTCTCAGAGAACAAATGGGGCAATGTATACATACCACCAGGACACCGATAGAAGTCTCTGTTGCAGGCATGGCATAGATACCCGCATCTTTGAGAAAAGGGTAGGACTTTTGCTCATGGAGCAACAGTCTCACCCCAGCTGTGGAGGTGAGATAGTGGACGTAGTCTTGCTGGTCAATGTCCAAAATTAATTTCAGGCCTGAAAAGGGAAATTATGAAGGTTGAGGACCCAGGTTTGAAGCTGGTCCCAGAAGAACGTTTTTAGCAGCAGGGGCAGTTCACAATTGGATCCATGGATACAAGGAACTGCCTACCCTCCTTCCTTCTTCTCTTCCCCTTTCCTTTACCTACCCTGTAAAGGGAAGCCCATATCCTATTTTGGCAGACCATAAAGGCCTAGTCAAGGAGCCATGATCTCCCCCTTGGAGAAAATCCAGACTTAACACATATAAGTTAGCAGGTCATGCTTCTCTTTACAAAAAAAATTACATAATTATGGAATTTTAGAGCTAGAAGAAATGTTAAAACATTGTATTTCATACTCTCATTTTACAGAGGTGGAAACCATGGATGGTCTAGACAGGTGAAAGGACTAGTCCACAGTCTTGCAATGTCACAATGACAGAGTGGGAACCCATTCTCAGGTCTCTTGAGTAACCTTTCATCACATTGCAAAATTGCTTTAAATAGCAAATATCCCTAGGTACATTTTAAGTAATTAATGTCACAGAACTCTGACTAATACACAAATCTTTTAGGGACAGAAGGATTCCTTTAAGTGAGACATACACTACCTGGGGACCTCAGTTTGAGTCCCTGCTGCAATCCTGCCTAGATTCAGAGGTGGTTTCTGAGAACATTGCTCAATATTCCACATCTATTTATTCTACCTTGATAATCCCTCTAGGGACTCTGACTGGGTAAAAGACAAGATCCTTCTTCAATCTGCCTCATGTTGGCCTCCTTTCAAAGATGCTGGGAGACCAGGGCACTGCATTTGGATAGATCTTTAGCGTGGAATAATGATAATAACAGATAGAAATTATATGGCACTTTAAGGTTTACAAGAAACTTTATGTACTTTTTCTTATTTGTGCCTCACAAAAATCTGAGTCAGCTGCTATTATTAGCCTTATTTTACAGGTGAGTGAGAGGTTAAGTGAGTTGTCCAAAGGTCACACAGCTAATAAAATGTCTGAGGGATCATTGGAACTCAGTTCTTCCAGAGTTTAGGTCTACCCCTAGACTATAGAGCTTCTTCTAGGAAATGGACAAATATTTCTACTTGAAGGTCAGAGCAGTTTCACTGTTTGATTTTTGATTCTCCCTTGTGCACCTCGCACAGTCTCTGACATATAGCAGGCATTTAATCGATGCTTGTTGCTTCACCACACCTCAGTAATCTCTCTCTTCCTAGATGTCCTTCATTTTCCTACCTATTGGTCCTCCTGTTCCCCTGGGGTCAGTTGGTGTACCCATCTCTCACACACTACAACTGCTGATCCTTGGGATGGAGTTTTCAAAAAAGGACTCAGGTCTCCTGATCCCCAGCTGGTACCTTAAGCCAAACTCCTACTTAGATGATTTTTAAAGGGACTTTCAACAATAAGAAAAACTAGATTTTTGGGGGCAGAGCCAAGATGGCTGAGTGAAAGCAACTACTCACCTAACCTCTTAGACAAATTCCTTCAGATCCCTCTAAAAAGAGAATCCGACCAAATTTTGGAGGGGCAGAATCCAATAGGAGACAAACTGTGGCAGATTCACAGCCCAGGACAGACTGGCGGGTCAATGGGAAGGCTCTTTTCTGCGGGGGTGGAGAAGCACAGCACACAGGCTGTACCAATGGACCCCTGCTGCAGCAGGGCTGAGCAGGAAGGCCCAGGTAGTCTGAGGCAGTGGCTGCACTGTGGAATCTCAGGCATATCAGCCCAGGAGTCCAGTGGAGCCAAGTGAGTGAGAGCCTCGGAGCCCCAGGTATCTACAGCAGCTGCTTCTGAGACTATCAGCCTGCACATTAAATGTCTTTAAGTCAGATACTTGAACTTCTAGGAGCCAAAATGGCAGAATGATAAATAAATGCTCCATCCCCCTCCCCTTGTTGACCTTAAAAGAACCATAAAATATTTCCCCAGAAAAATCCTGGAACTATAGGATCAGAAGAAGGGACAAAGAGTGTCATAGCACATGAAGCTAGGAAAACCGCTAAGGAGAATCCCTCTAACTGTGGTGGAAGAGGATCAGTGCAGGACCAGAGCTGCCCAGACAGCACCACCTCAGCAAACTGGGAGGAGATCTGGAGCCACCCTGGGGTGGAGCCCCACAACCATCAACACCAGGATCCTAGGCATACCTCAGCACCCCAAGAGAATCAGGAAGACACTAAGACAGCTAGGATCACCACCTGCTGTGCTTACCTATGCTCTTGCTCAGCAGAGGAGATGTCCTATGGCCAGACCACCCCTCCCCCACACTTAACAAGCTTGCTCCAGGGTAAATCTAGGGAAACACAAAAAGACTTCACCTGACCTCTGCTTTCTCACACCAGCTAGCTCAGCACCAGGTAAGCTGCAGCACTTTAGCTTCTAGCTGAAAGAATCAGAGGCCACAACACACAAAGCCTCATCACCATGAGTAAGAAGCAAAGCAGGACAGAAAAGGCCATGAAATCTTTCTATGGGGACAAGGACCAAAACATGAATACCAAAGAGGACAGCATTGAGACTGTGCTCCCACCTGAAACCTCAGAAGGGACTATGAACTAGTTGCAAGCACAAAGAGCACTCTTGGAAGAGCTGAAGAAGGATTTTAAAAGCCAAATTAGAAAAATAGAAGAAAAACTGGTCAATGATTTTAAAAGTATGAAAAAAGAATTCACTGAAGAGAACAACTCCTTAAAAGGGAAATTGGACAAATGGAAAAGGAAGTACAAAAAAAATTAATTGGAGAAAATAACTCCTTAAAAGGAACAATTGGACAGATGGAAAAGGAGATGCAAAAAGTTAACTGAAGAAAACAATTTGAGAAAAATTAGAATTGGGCAAGTAGAAGCTAATGACCTTATGAGACATCAAGAATCAGTCAAACAAAATCTAAAGACTGAAAAAATAGAAGAAAATGTATAATATTTAATTGGAAAAAAACAACTGACCTGGAAAATAGATCCAGGAGAGAAAATCTAAGAATTATTGGCCTACCAGAAAGCCATGATGAAAAAAGGGCCTGGATGATATCTTCCAAGAAATCGTCAAGGAAAATTTCCCAGAAGTCCTAGACCCAGAGGGTGAAATAGTCATCAAAAGAATCCACCTTTCACCTCCCAAAAGAGATCCCAAACTAGAAAAACCAGATTTTTGAAAAAGAGATTATGATTCTTGGCTGCCTAATTTCTTAGTGATTTCCCAAGTCTTAGATGTGAATTTGAAGTTTCTACCCTACATGATGGAAGCATAGTTTGATTCAATTCAACATTTATTGAAAACCTACTACATGCAAGGCACTGTGTTTGGCTGCTAGTATGGGACCAAAGCTAACTGGTTCCGGCCCTTGGTAGCCTATTACATTGTACCAGGAGGGCAGAAGATCTAGCATTTATACAGGTAAATATGAAGAAAGTATAAAAAAAAATTGATACAGAAGAATTTCAACACTGGGAGAATGCCAACAATATAGGATAGGTTGGGGTTGGGAAGGGTCTTATAGAGGTGATACCAGAAGTGGTGCCTTGAAGGAAACTGGGAATTCTATAAGAAGAGCTACACTGTGTTTTCTTCCTCTGGGTCAGGGAATGTTTTCAGTTTTGCTTTTCCGTCTCTAGTATCCGCACAATGTCAAACATAAAGCAGGTGCTGAATAAATGGGTTTCGGATTATACCAGATTTGAAAAGCAAAGATTCGGGCACATGAGTGTTCTTTGGACAGCCCTTGTTTATTTTTACAACTTACCGAACTCAGTTCCAGGGTTGGAGGCAAGTAGGGCTTTTTCCCTCATGCCCCAGTTGAAGACATAGCAGTTGCCATAATCTGGGTGAAATATTGCGGTGAAGTTCCTAAAAAAAAGTGTTCATTAGTCATAGTGGCTGCACCACAGATACAGAAATGCCCTGGACAGGTCTTGGTATCCGCCCCACCCTCACTGTAGGCATCTGCTAAGTTTGCTTACTCCTCAATCCTGGACCACCCCACCTGACTCAATTGATATGGAGCAAAAATGAACCAAGAACTAGTCTTCATTGCCAAATCTAAAGTCATAGGCCAGGGGCATAGATTAGAGGGACTGGGTGGATTCATTTCTACTGCATTAACTCAGATTTTATTGTTCATTCATGACTGACTCTTCGTGATCTCATGTTTTCTTGGCAAAGATACTGGAGTGGATTGCCCTTTCCTTCTTTAGCTCATTTTACAAATGAGGAATTGAGGCAAATAAGGGTTAAGTGACTTGCCCAGGTAATACAGTAAGTATATGAGGTCAGATTTGAACTCAGGAAGATGAATCTTCCTGATTCCAAGTCCAGTGTTCTATCCACTGTCCCACCTAGCTCAGATAGATGTCTTAAAATCCCCTTCTCCACTCCCTTCCCTCTCCTTTGGGTTTGCTTTTAAATAGGATTTTTGGATGCCTTCTCTTTTTGCCTTATAGTCATTTTGGGGTGCCTTCCATCCCAGCCCTAATTCAGGCAAGGAATCACTTGAACACTACCCTTGAAAGAAAGAAAACACTTCTACAAAAACAACAGAGCAGTGATTGCATCAGACAATGTATGCAACATTCTGACCCTGTAGGTCTCTACAGGGGGAGCAAATTTTGTTACCTGTTTCTCAAGAATGAAGTTTATCTACAACCTCTTTTGCTAACAATCAAAGAATTGGAAGGAAACGTGACCACGTACTCCAAATCTCTTTGACAACGAGGAAATTAAGAGGCAGTAAATTGCTCAAAGTCACATATTTATTAAATGGCAGAGCTAAAACTGGAATCCAGGTCTCCCAATGCTAAATCCAATCTCTTTGGCCCTATTACCACGCAGAATTTCATGGCCTCACAACTTGCAGTGTCATAAAGTTGTTCCTAATATCCAATTGAATTCTATCCAACTATAATTTAAGCTCAATTTTCCTGTCCTGTGTTTAGTGGAAGGAGAAAATACTGCTCAGAAAAACATCCAGTGTTGAGCAGGGGGCTTCAGGTATGACCACCACATGCCAAGCACATTCCTTGATCCTTAATCATTATACTGATTTCCAAAAACAGTTGGCTCTTCATTTATCACCTACAGCAACCACTTTGAGAGCTGAATGGATGGTGTCAATTTCGATTTCCCTTCTTTTGAGTCACTTTTCTGGAAGGTGGCAATCCTGTGTGAATGTGGTCTTGGCAAAAGCTGAAATGTCACTAACGCTGTTTGCCAACAAATTCAAGAGAAGGGGGCTGGGAAAGGAGACTTTGGGAACTCAGGCAAATAGAGGAAATTGAAATACAATATCCATCGTGATCAAACAAACTTTCCCCTCTTCCTCGTGGCTATGTTTGTCCCAGAACTGGGGACATGTGAATGATGATGAAGGTTCTTGTAAGCTCCAGGTGACAGGAAAGACGTATTTACTGGGGCTAGTCAGGTGGAATCTGGAAAAAGGGTATGATTTCAAGGAGTGCTCAAGGGGTCACCAGGTTGGAGTAGACAATCTCCAGTCTCAATATAGGCTCCAGGCTGGTCTTCAGTCTGAAAACTAAAAGTGCTGTTGACCCAGAATCCCAATGCAGACCTAATCACTCTAGGACTGGTGTTAGCAAAAGGAACTGTAGCCAGGTTCTTCCTTGGTAAAGACACACCTCCTGGGTGTTCTCCCTTCCCAAGAACATGCAGTTCCCAATGCTGCAATGAAGCCCAGGGGACACTATTGTGGGGAGAGACAGGCAGGGCGGACCTATATCACCACCCTAATTTGAGTCTGCAATCTCTGCTTTACTCCCCACTTTGGGCAAATACTAACTATTTGCTCATTGATAATGTGGTTTATTGAGAGCAAAGGCAGTTTCAGGGACTTCCTTGGCACAACTCAAGGTGACAAAGACAAAAACGGGAAGGAAGAAGAAGGTAAAAACAGTCTCTCTGGGCTGTGTCTTCTGGTAGCTATGTCTAGGGGGCACTTGGGCTCCTAACTACAGAGCTGGAAGGAGACCCTAGAAACTGTCTAGTCCAACATTCTCCAAATGAGGAAACTGAGGGCCAGAAGTTCAGGGCTGTGACCAAGGTCCCACAGTGAATAAACATGAAAGTTAAATCTGGGCCCTCTGACTTGAGAGGCAGTGAAGTGTGATGTAGTGAATAGAGCAGCGGACTTAGAGGCCAGAAGGCCTGGGTTCAAATCTCACTTCAGATTCTTATCAGTCATGTGACCTTCAGAAAGTCATTTAACTTGTCTAGGCCTTGGTTTCCTCATTGGTAAAGTAAGGAGGTTATACCTACTGTCCTCTAATTCCCCTTCCAGCAATAAATCTATGCTTCTATGACTAGTCAGTTCTCATTCCACAGTACCATACTTCCCTTGGTAGTGCCCTAGATAGTCAACATGTGGGAAAGGCTTGAGAAAAAACTGCAAAACAGCTGAGAAAAGGAAAACAGAATTCCTCCAAATGGTAGATGAGGATACTCCACAGCTTTCAGGTATCTTCTTTATGTAAACAATTATCATAATAGCTAAGAGTTCATAATAATAGCTAGCATTTATATGGCCCATTAAAATTTGCAAAACACTTTACATACTAAATGTCCTAAAAATCTTAGTGCAGTTTTAAGCTATTAAAACTTAAAGTTATTAAAGCTGTGGTATCCCAGAAGTCTTAGTGCCATTTTAAGCTATAAAACTTTGATGTCCCAAAAGTCTTGGTGCAGTTCCAAGCTATTAAAACTTAAAGCTATTAAAGCTTTGTTGACCCAAAAGTCTCAGGGCAGTTTTAAACTATTAAAGCTCTAGTATCCCAAGTGTTTCAGTGAAGTTTTAAACTTTTATGCTTGTATATTAACTCATCTGACCTTCACAACAACCCAGTGAGGTAGGTGCTGTTATTATTTCCATTTATACATGTGAAGAAACTGGGGCAGAGAGAAGTTAAGTGATTGCCTAGGGTCACACAGCTAGTGAGTGTCTTAGGCAGAATTTGAATACAGGTCTTCTATTTATATATACCTTTAGTGGTGGTGAAACCCTTGATATACATGATCTCATTTCATCCTGTGAGACTATAGTTACTACAGGTGCTATAGTTACCATTATGCAGATAAGGTAATTGAGGCAAGAAGAAGCCAGATGACTTCCTCAGAGTTGGACAGTCAGTGAGTAAATCTGCACCTAGGTCTTCCTTGACTTTTATTCACTATACCATACTCCTCTCGATCCTTCTCCTTGCTCTACTTTTAACAAGGCTGGAACAAATTTCATCCAATTTAATCCAACAAACACTCCTTAGGTGCCTACACCATGCACTGCACTGTACCAGGTTTTGAGGATAGACAGAAATGAAAGAGCTTATATTCAATTGGAGGATACAACATATAAACATGCAAATCAACACAAGATAAACCAAGGAAAGAGAGAAATAGATTCAACCTTCTCGAGTCTATTTCCAAGAAAGCAAAAAGATACCAGAAAGAAGGAATATTGATGTAACTTGCATGTGCTGCTTGGTTTTCAGTTAACTGAGGGATGCTGATAGATAGGTACTGGATTATTCCTGAAACACATCATAATGGCAGATGGATTTAATCATTGATTTGATCTCTAGTAGGTCTAGGAATAAGAGGAGCATGTGGATACCATCCTCTTTAGGATGGTATCGATACTTCTTTGGGGGACATATTTTAGTACAGTGGAAAGAACACTGCACTTGTAGTCAGGAGAGGGATATTTGGTTTCAAGTCCTGATTTTAATACCTCCTAGCTAGATGGCCATGGACAAGTCATCTATAATCTCTTTAAATCTCAGTTTTCTCCTCTGTAAAATGGGGATAATAATACTTGTAGGACTTACCTTACAGGTGAGGACCAAATTGAAAGTGCTTAATAAGTCTCGACAGGTAAGATCTTAGGGTTTCGTCACCTGTCACTGACACCACAGGGAACTGCGAGGGACTTGCTCCACCAACAGTTCTCACAACCTACATGTGGCTTAATAGATTAGGCCTAGGGTGTATCCTGAGCCACACCCTATCTATGAGTAGGTTAGAGGATTTAGTCAGAGTCCTTGTAGTGTGGAATAGTGAAAGAATGCTGGATATGGAATCAGACAACCTGGTTTCAAATTCTAATTCTAACACTTGGCCTGGGTGACCTTGAACATAAATCCCTTATTCTCTCTAGGCCTCAGTTTCCCCATATGTAAAAACATGGGGTTTGGACTAATGTGATGGTGATGGGATTTGAAATAATTTCATAGTATCAGTTGAAGGAACTCGGGATTTGTAGGCTTCTTTGATGACCTCAGGAGAAGGTGATCTCTACACACTCAAATTTTCTTTAAGCCCATTATCTAGACCTCCCTTTTGCCCCTCTCATAGCCTGCCTAATATTTGGGGGTATGTGCATTTTCCCCCAGGAGGAATTTAGACTTCTTGATGTCAGGGACAGTGCCATATTTCATCTTCATATTACTAACGCCTTACACATTGTAAGCATCTATGTAGCAGAAAGAGCACTATCAGGTTTGGAGCCAGGAGAAACTTTGTTCACCTGGTTCAAATCCTGGCTCTGACATTTACTAGAGGATAACTATATGCGAGTCACTTAGCTTATTTGGGTCTCAGTTCCCTAAAATATGTACAATAATTCTTGAACTATGTACCTTTGTGTTGGGCATGGCTTAGATGAATTGTGGAGACCCTTTCTAGTCTAGGAATCAATGACTGATATTTGGTAGAAGTGTTAGGGATATAGAAGGAAGGAGGAGAAGAAGGAGAAAGAGGAAGAAGAGAAGGGGAGGAGGAGAAGGAGAAAGAAGGGGAGTGGGAGTAGGAAGAGGAGGAGAGGGAGAAGGAAGAGAAAGAAAGAACAAGGAGGAGAAGAAGGAGGAGAAAAAGGAGGAGGAGAAAACTGAGGAAAAAGAGAAGTCTCCATACCTGTGATTGCAGGGTTCTGCCCCAAACAGGCAGGCCAGGATCATCTGGTCCGCTTGGTAGCCCATCTGGATCCTCTCTTCCAGGGGCACCTGAGAGAGGATGCTTGTGGACTGTAAGATGTACCATTCTTTCATTGCCTGCGCAGCACTGGTGAAATTCCGATAGGTGCATCCCATGCCATTTTGACTGCACTGTGGATAGGGGAAAAGTCCAGGGTGAGGCTCTGCTGGACCAGAACTGACCAACAGGCTCTTGGTAGGGTGTTACCCTCCAAATGTAGGTCTTCCTCTCCCAACCCCCATAACTCAGGTCATTTTGTAGAAGTGCTATGGACAGAGGCCTAATTTAGAAGATGATGAAATCCGGAGGCTTCTTGGTGAGAGTGTTTGACCTCAAAGGACCCTTCCAGTTGTGTCATTTTATGGTATTTGCTCTAGACTCCTTCAAGTTAAATGCTAAGGGAGTGTAAATGGAAATATGAAAGATGTATTACCTTCTGCTTTGCCACTACACCCTAAAGACCATAAAGCTTTTCCATATGATTGGCTGCCAAAACCTCCTACATGTGTTGTCTCCCCCTGTTACAATGTCACTTTGTGAGAGAAGGGACTGTCTTGTTTTGCACACAGTAAGTGCTTCATAAATGCTTTTTCCTCCCTCCCTCCCTCCCTCCTTCTCTCCCTTCCTTTTTTCCTTCCTTCCTTCCTTCCTTCCTTCCTTCCTTCCTTCCTTCCTTCCTTCCTTCCTTCCATTCAGTCCCATTGAGAGTCATACATATCCCCCATACCTGGAGACCATTACTTTTCTCCACTAATCAGAAAAAAAGGAACAGGCCTTTACCCTGATATCCATCATAATAACCTGACTATATTTCCACTTTTTGTTTCCTTTTTAAAAGTTTTATTTATATTCTCTAAAAAACCCCCACTATTTCTCAATGACTCCTCCTGCTTTTAAAAGAATGCTTGTAATAAATAAGGACAATCAAACACATTGACCATGTCTGAAAATGCTTGTCTCCTTCTGTGCCTATAGTTCTCCACTTCTCTGCTGAGAGACAGGAGGCATGTTTCACCATCCGCTGCTCAAGGCCCAGTTAAGCACTCTGACTGTACTTCCCTGCCAAGCAGACTATCGCTAATGGGGGAAGTCTGTTTGCAGCTGGTCTTTAATGTACAGATCACTCAGCCCATCTCTCTGCCTGCCTCTCCTGGTTCCCCTGGCCCACCACAGTCTTGACCTATTGAAGAATTATGTCGGTTTTTGACAGAAGGGCAGGAGATTCCAAGTGACATCAAGGCCTATGGATGTTTTTCGCATATTTTGAGACCATTAGAGTGTAAGGTTCTTGAGGGCAATTATCTTTTGACTTTCTTCGTATCCCCAGCACTTAGCACAGGATCTGACACATAGTAGGTGCTTAGTAAATGTTTATTGACTGAGAGATGTGGTCCCCCTGGGAATTAACAACATTCCTGTTGGTTCTACAGCTTTTGCTCCTGTGTGACCTCTGTTTAACCCTTGTCATCTGGCACGGTGGTTCCTCAGGTGTCCTGAGAGACTAGTGTTTATCTTCTGAAGGATGACCCCCATCTAACTTAACTCAGGTCCCAAGGAGGCAGCAAGAATCAAGATCCTTTCCGTTTTCATCTTGAAAAACTGCTTTAGCATCTAAGTAAAATTACTCATTCAAGGTCTTAGAGGACTTTGGGAAGGCCCTGGGGTGTCTGAAATGATCAGCCTGTCTGCTCCTTTTCTTCTTGGTGTTGTACCTCACAATATTGTCAGTAATTGAATAATGTGCACCTGAACAGCTGTGTCCACTGAGGGGCTTAACAAATATGGCCTTGTTGCCACACAGAGCTAGAGATTGACCTTCTCAATGTCACATGCAAACAGATTTCTGACCTCTAATGCCAGCATGATACGGTGGGCACTGAAATGGAATCAGAAGGCCTGGTTTTAATCCAAGCTCTGGGAAACTTGAGCAAAACTCTTGGCAGACCTCTCTGGACCTCAGTTTTCTTATCTGTTAAATAAAGGGGTTGGACCAGTTAACCTTTGAGGTCTAAATTTATGATCCTTTGACCTTGGTCAGTCAGTTCTGTGTAATCTATTAGCAGAGGCAGGGAAAAATGGTCTATTTATGTTAATCGTGGGACTTCCCTTAGGATATGAGGTAGTCCAAGGCCCAAGCAAGGATGTACGTATATGCCTGTAAATTCTCATATGTATAACTTTAGCTCCAACTGCCAGGATTTGCAGGAAAAGTCTTAGCATGCCATTGTATCCCTTAGGCATTTGACTAAAGTTGCAACATTACTTTCACATAGACCAATCTCATGGAAACCTTTCCTATACTGTTCTTGCTTCCAAGGCCAGCTTCCCCCTTAGGAAAACATGGTCATAGTTCACAGAATCAGTTTTACAGAACAAATCCTTTTATTAAGGAGAATTTGTTCTGTAAAGTTTGGATTCAGTCAAAGGGCCACACTTGAGGACCTAGAGGGCCACGTGTGGCCTAAAGACCAAAGGTTCTCCACTAGGTGGTACTCTGGATAGCGCACTGGACCTAGAGTCAGGATGACCTGATTTCAAACCTAGCTTCAAATGCTGACTAACTATGTGACCCTAGGCTAGTCACTTAGCCTCTGCCTACCCCAGTTTCTTGATTTGTAAAATGACGACAATAATAGCACCACTTTCACGGAATTGTGGAGAGGATAAAATGAGCTAATATTTAGAAAGCATTTTTCAACCCTTTAAAGTACTATACAAATGTTAGCTATTATTTGTCACTGTTCAAAGGTTACACATAACGTCAGGACTAGATTCTGCACTACTATCCAGACCTCTTGACGACACCTAAATGTAAGCCAACAATTCATGTGAGTTAGAATGAAAACTTCCTGAGGCTTAAGAGCTTTCACTTACATCTTTACATTTCCTGGTGCCTCATCACACAATGCCCAGCAGGTAGCTGGAGCTTAATAAGTGCATATTAATTGGTTGAGTTGCAGAATGGGAGAGTTACTAGAAGAGCTGGCTACAGGAAATGGAAATCTTGAGAAGCTAATTTTTCATTTGTCTGATTCTGAAAGTCCTAGCTGAAGACCATCTTCCCTCTTATTTCTCAGACGCAAAAATAAAGTGAGACAAAGTGCTCTGTGAATTCCAAGGGTTTGCAAACCTGGGTTTGCCATTCTCCCTTTATAGGTGTTGATACGCTTACCAGCCTGTGGAATGGTAGTGGGGACAAACTATCCTTCACCAACCAAGAAACATCATTAGGGAGGTTAATTTCCTGAGTTAATTGGGAAGAATGATCTCTGTCTCTTGTTCACAGAATGGCTGCCTTTTACCCAGGAAGGGTATCCCATCCTCTTTCTCCACCAGACAAAGCTCTCTCTCATTCAAATCAAAGTCAACTGCAGGTCATGTCATCATTTTTCTGATGTCATGATCCTCTTTGAAAGCCAAGGTCAAACACAACAACCACCAAACTATAGGGTATAGTTGATGCTGCACTTTCACTTTCAGTATATAACATTGTGCCAAATGCCCTTAACAGGACAGAGACTGGGTGTTCCCTGAGGGCAGAGGTTGGTACCATCTCTTTCTCCCATATCCTTAGCCTAGACATAAGCACAACAATATAGGCTTGCTCCCTCCAAAGGGCTTCTTATGTCATAGCATCTAATATGCTAGTGAGCTTGTAAAGGAAGCTGCTAAGAGGTAAACTGAGGCACCACATTAGGAAAAATGTCCTATTTGTTCTCAAAACAGAATGAGCTGCCTCAAGAGGTCATGGGTTCAGCCACAGTGGAGGTCTCTGACAAGCAGAAGATGACTTTTTGTCAGGTAAGTTTGGATGAGGATTCCTTTCATTGGATAGGGGCCGAAGTCCCTCCCACAATCAAATTGTGATTTTTGTGGATTTTGTTTTGATACTGATGTTGATAAAATCTCAACAATAAAAACTCCCCTAACATTTACTAGTGTTTAACTATGTGCAAGGCACTGTATTAAGTTTTAAAATAAATATATTTTAAAATAAATAGTAATTTTTAAGAAATAAATATAATCTCATCTGATACTCACAACAATCTTGGGATGTAGGTGCTCCCCACTTTACAAATTAAAAAAGTGAGGCAGACAACAGTTATGTGACTTGCCCAGAGACACACCACAAATGGGTGTCTGAAGTTGGATGTAAAACCTCAGGTTTTCCTGTCTCCAGACCTGGCTCTCTATTCCCTGGGTCAAAGAGTTGCCTAGATAAATGGCCACACCCAAAGCTTGTAGGCATCTGCCCTTTCTTCCTGCTTTCACTATGTAGGATAGTTACAGAATCTCAGATGTCTTAGTCTTTGAGTCCAACTCAAGAATTCCTCCTACAACATGATTAACCAAAACCCACCTTTGATGAAAACCCTTGGGCAAAGGACAATTCACTGCCAATTGAGGCAGCTGGTAGAGCTTTTTTTGCAAAATAACATGTGAACAGAGTGCTGGGCACAGAGTCGGGAAGACCGGAACTCAAATTCAGCCTCAGAGGCTTCCTAGCTAGTTAACTCTGGGCCAGTCTTCATCTCCATTTGCCTCAGTTTCTACATTTATAAAATCTATCTCCCAGGTTTGTTTGAAGATCAGATGAGATGTAATTGTAAAGCACTTAGCACAGTGCCTGGTGCACAGTAGGTCCTATATAAATGTTAGTTATTATTATAATATCTTAAAGTGCCATGTAAGAATCAGCTCTTTTTTTTTTTTTTTTTTTTTTTTTTTACTATTTTCACTATTACAGATTGCTTTCTGATTGAAAATATTTCCTTATATTGAGCTGAAATATGCAGCTGTAATTTCCACCCACTGCTACTAGTTCTTCCATCTGGGGTGCAAGCAGAATAAAGCTGATCCTTCTTCCTCAAGACAATTCTTAAAATACCCAAAGATGGATATTTTGTCCTCCATACACCAACCCCTCCCCCAAACCTCTCTTCTCCAGGCCAAAGGTGCCCAGTTCCTTCAATACACCTCCAACATTAAGCTCTCACTTACTGGCCAAGTCCTGGAGGAAACATTTGTACATGCTTCCTGGTGGTCACTTACCAGCTTCATGGCGATTCTGCACTTCTGGGCATTGCAGCTCCCATGTGGAGATGAGGAGTTTGTCTGAGAAGTATTACGGCCAAAAGTAAAAAGGTCCACAATGGCAGGGTGGTAGGGGTCTCGGTTATCAATTATGACCAGGGGTGTGTGGTCCCAGATGGTCAGGTTCAGGCCTTCAGTGTAATTAACATCACCAGGACCAGACTCGAGTGTTAGAATAGTCTGGAGAGCGGCCTCCATCAGGTCATCCAGCTCCCTCAGAAGATGCTTTACCTTTGAATACCTAAGGGAACAAGGTATGCCAAAAGGCCAAGATAGCAGTTGCCTGATGCACCTGGAATGACCTAATTAAATAGTTTGTAGGTGTATCATCCTGAGTTTCTGTAGTATGGCTGTTATCCCATTCAAGAAAACCAGCGTGATGGCGCTACAGTCCTGATGACTTAATATAAGTATAGGCTCAGAAAATTGGGAGGGGGAAGGGGGAAACACTAAGGAGGGTTAAGTTGCTGACATTAGAACCACAAAAGGGAGACCCCCTCCCCCACAGGATGTCATGTGGGCATAGAGAGGCAGGCATAAGCTAGCGGCTGTGCCAACCATCACAGGTTGGAACCAGAAAGATCTGCAGGTTGTTCTGCCTAGCTGCTGGGGTCCTGGGGTGACCAACAAGGCAAACAAACCAGCCTAGCAGGCAGGTTATAAAAATCTAACAGCTCAAGATTTTGTTTGTACAAACCAGACACCACCCTTCTTTGGTGTGCATATTGAGGGAGGGGAAATTTGAGGAACTCCTCCCTGGTATTGTTTAGGGGACAAGGGGGAAAGACTTTGTTAAAAGGGAAACAGAACCAGTGCTAGGTCTGTATTCTCCCTAATGCTTCCAAATGGGGGTGATGTTTCTATTCTGGGTACTTTTTGTAGGGGAGAAGACTAGGGAATCCTGGTGAGCAACCAAAGTTTCTAAGGTTTACAAGATTCAGACTGAAATTAGACACAAACATATCCTGTCTATTCCATAAATGTGAATGCTGCTAAAAGTGAGCACAGATGAAAAGAGCTGAAGGCAAAGACAAATGGCCTGGGGCCTCAGTTTCCTCATCTGTAACGGTGCAGATGAGATATCTACAAAGTGTTTTGTAAATCTAAGTTATTGTTGTTTATATAGTCTATAAATTTGCATAGATTACATGAAAAGGATCAGAGGAACATAAATTTAGAGCTATAAGGGAACTAGAGATCATTTAGCCAGGAATGGGGAGCCTGTGGTCTTGAGGCCACATGTGACCTTCTAGGTCCTCAGGTGCAGTCCTTTGCCTGAATCCAAACTTCACAGAACAGTAAAGCAGTAGTAAATCTCACTTTTTTTGCAAAAAACGAAACTATTTCCCAAGTGTTTGGGGAAAGCCCCCAGAATTCCCTGCAATGTGCCCACTGTACCATCTCCCTTCTTTAACATGTTCTCTAGGTTCATTTCCATGAGGAGCACTGACTATTTCTTGAATTTCCTTTCCTGACATTTCCCTACCCTTTGACATTTTCCTTATCCCTCTGCCACTCAAATCCTCTGCTGGGACACTGAGATAAAACCTACCGGAAGGGGCTGGCGTTGCAGATTGTGACCGCTGGGAATTCCATGGTTTTGAAACCGATGGAGAGTGTCACGCTGACATCCCAGCTGAGATAAGTCTTGATGAAGACGCCCCACTGCCAGAAGACCAGGGAGGCAAACAACAGCGTCAGGATAAACCACATCACCTGCTTCTTAGGTCCCTCACAGATGATGCGTTTGGGTCCATGGGTGTTGGTGTTGTCACAGTACCAGACCAGAAGTTCCTTGTAGGTGTAGCCTGGCCCTTTTTGCAGGCGGTGCAAACACTTCACTAGGTATTTTTTCACATTCATGTTTAGTATGTCTTCATGAGACCTGGAGGGCAGGGAAGAGAGGGGATAGAAAGGCACAAAAATTAATTTCATCTTTTCTCTTAACAGTTTTTTGGCCTTTTCCCATCTCTGACACTGAATGCCCAATAACAACAACCCATCACATCTGGGCATATCTTCAAATATTTTTAGGTGGTCTCCTCTCACATGTCACCTCCGTTAAAGGCAAGGCTGTTTCACTTTTGTCTCTGTACTGACAGTGTCTAGTACACAGCAGGTGCCTAATAAATGTTATTGATTGAATGCTTTCCATGCTTCTCTTGTATTTCTGACTCATGAGATCATAAAGGCAGAGGGGGAGAGTGACAAAGAATTGTATAGGACTTATAGTTAGGGGGGAGCTGGTTTTGAATTCCAGGTATGATGCTTACTACTAGTTGTATGGCCACAAACAAGGAATTTTCCTTCTCAGTTAACTCATCCATAAAATGAAGATAATAATCTTCGCATTACCTTCCGCACAGAAAGGAAAGTACTCTGTAAAGGATCTCAAAACACTACTATTACTGTGGCTACTGCTATGCCATCTATGATTACTACTACTACTACTACTACTACTACTACTGCTACTACTGCTACTGCTACTACCACCACCACTCTTTTTGTATTTATATCATAGTCATTTCTGCACATACTTCTCACCACCCCTGAAGTGGAATTTTTAGTAACTAAGAATTTATTCCATAAATTTTATAAATAAAAAAATATAATGACCATTTCTGACAACGTATGCAATATTTTGCCATAGTTGTCTCCCACTTCTTTATAGAAAAGGAGATCTGTTTCACTATCTGTCCTTTGTTCATTTTTTATTTACTCAAGTTCTAGTTCTCTTTTAGGATCTTTTCATCTATATGGTTAGAACTCATGGTATATGATGTTCTTTTGATTCTACTTATTTTGCCAGACATTGACTGATATAAATTTCACCAGGTTTCAATGAATTCCTTATATTTATTATTTCTTGTTACACAATACTATTCCTTTACATTCATATCCCACAGTTTGTTCAAGTATTCTTTCCCCAATCAATGAATACCCACTTTATTTTTCCCATTTTTTGCTACCATGCTGCCTTTTTTTTGGACTCATACTTTAAATATCAAAAGTATATCTGGGTCAGATTCACATTGCTAAAGTGATAGCTTGGTCTAGTCTAGGTCTCAGAGATGGGAGACCTGTGCTCTTCTTCTGACCTGGCTTCTTTGTGATTCTTGTCAAAACAGCAAATATCTTGGGAGCAGATGGTCCAGAAGAATGCCTTTTTGTTATCATTTTTTAAAATATTAATTAGTTTAGTTTTATTTTTCAGCATTCACTTCCATATGATTTTGAGTTTCAAATTTTCTGTCCCTCCCTCTCCTCCCCCACCCCAAGACAGCATACAATCCGATATAGGCTCTACATATACATTTATATTAAACATATTTTCACATTAGTCATGTTGTAAAGAAGTATTAGAACCAATGGGAGAAATCATGGAAAAGAAGAAACAAAAAAAAGAGAGAGCAAATAGAATAGATCTGCATTCAGATTCCACAGTTCTTTTTCTGGATGGGGATAGGAGAGAAGGCTTTTTTTGGTCCTCCATCCCATACTGCCACCCCAGCTTGGGTTATCTAGTCTTGCTGGGGTTCTTTTAGTTCTAAAACTGACTGGGACTGGTTCAGTTACTTCTACAGTTCCCAAACCCAAATGGGGGTTCAATACTACTTAGAGTGACCCTTATCCTTAACATTGAACTGGAAGTGTCCTTTCTTTGTCTTGAACCTTCAGATTAGGAAAGATATGGAAACAGGCTGTCTCCAGACCACAGGGAAGACCTTAGACTCACCTTGATCTAGGCACCATTATCAGAAAAAATTTCCTGACCACCTATGATAAACCAAGTTTTGAGGATACCAAGACATAAAAGACACAGTTCCTGCCCTCCAGAAGCTTATAGTCTAGTTGGGGGGATGCTATCAGGTAGCATATAACTGACAAAGGAAGAATAGATAGCTCAGTGGGGAGGAAGGTAGTTGGTGACTGAAAGGTGACCCCATAAGGCATTTATTACATGATATCTACTTTTCAGCACTGGACTTCAGAGGGAAAGTTAATCTCCCTTTCTGCCTCAGTTTCCCAACCAAGGGATGTTCACAGAATCATAGATACAGAACTAGAAGAGACCTTTAGAGACCCCAAAGTCTAGCACCCTCATTTTACTGTTGAGGTGACAGAAACCCAGCAGGACTGTCTAATTTGCTCTAGGTTCACAAAGGAAGAAAGTTTCAGAGCCCAGATGGGAACACAGGTCCTTTGACTCCAACTTCAGCATGCTTTCCACTGTTTCTTGGAGAAAACTGTCCATAGTATGATATCTAAAATGTTTCTTTATTTTAAAATTACATTTTTATAGTGAGAGGGATACAAGGAGGAATAGGAAAGAATATGTCATCCTTACTAAATTTCTTATATTTCTATTAAGTGGACACATTCAATTTAGTTAAATTTAGGTCAACAAACCTAAACCAAAGACCTCCTCTGTGCAAAGCACCATGCTAGGTCCTAGGAAAGTTACACAGTTACCTCTCTACTGGGGAGATACACCAGACTACAAATAATTATAATCCAGAGTAGAGTGTTCTAAGCAGGGGGTAGAATTACTGAGTGCTCTGAGAAATTTAAGAAAGGAGAGTTTATTCATGCCTCATATCCCACTCAGACTAGTGAGAGGGTCCCAGAAGGCTGGATTAAGGAGGTACTCTGAGCTGACCTTGAAAGAGGGAAAGGATTTTAACAGGTAGAGATGAGGATGTCAAAGAGTGGGGTGGAGTGGATATCTCTTAGGTCTGAGCAAAGACTTGGAGGTAGGAAAGGACTAGATGACTATGGGAAATGGTAAGGGGTGTGGAATGTCAACTATTTCAAGGGGCATTATAAGGCTGGAAAGGCAGGTTAGGGCTAGAATAGATAGTGGGAGCCCTTGAATGCCAAGTTGAGAAATCAAAAGATTGTTCAGTTCATAATGACTAAGTAATGGTTACAAAAAGGTACCAGGTCATTTTTGGAGTATGTCAATTTCTTTTTATATTTTAATTTTATATTGATATAATATTTTTAGGAATGTACACTGCTGATGTACAAAAGGAAATGAGGGTATTAAAAAAATAAATATCATAAGGTAAAAGGAATACGAAGAGAGCCAGTACCACCCAAGGAAGCAGAGGACAGATTAGAAGCATCTAGGCTCTTAAGATAAGCTGGTTATGATGACTAGCTGATGAATTTGGCTCTAAGATCCTTGAGCAAAAAAAAGAAATAGAGTGAAATGTAGTTTTCATTTTAAGATCTAAGAAAGCACTGATCAAAGACAGACATTTTCCTAGTATTAAAAAAAGCAAAATTTTGTCATGTTCCTTTAGTAAAAGGGACATCGTATAGTGGACTTCTTCAATTATGGTTTTATAAATGATCCAAAATTACTGTGCATGTGGATAGCTCTTGTATTGACTCTTGGGGTAGACAAAGAAGGCAGTCCTAAAGGTGCGATGGGTTGTGGGTCCTATGTAAGGCCCCCCTTGAATATTTTTTAACTAGAACTGAGATGATTTTATTGGTTTAATGATCTCCCAGAAAGGAAAGTTCCTTTAGTAATATAGATCTGTACCTGCTCTGATGCTTAAGAGTTTTGAGAATTACCTGAATATAGTCCCTGGAGGTCCTGTCTTTCCTGAGGTCCTCTCAAGCTATGTTAGGAGGAAAACTACTTTACCACTTGCTGTGCATTCATTTTGTGGTGATTTTCAGTCTGTTTGTGGAAAAAAAAAATCTGGAAATCCTGTAAATTTCTGATCTACTCTGCCATCTTCATATACATATGGATTGCTATGTGCCAGGCACTATGCTAAGCACTAAGGATACAAAGAAAGGTCAAACAAAACTAAAAACCAGATGTCCAAACCCTTGGGTCAAAGACAGCATGAGGTAGAGGCCAACCCTCTCTGCCCTCCTTCAGACAATCTCTCATTCTTTAACATTTATTCTTTATAAATACTTCTACTCTAACATGAGTCAAAAACATGAATTTATTCCAACACAATTGTTAAATTACAGAATGTTTATTTTAGCATTACGCGAATTTCAAATTTCTTGAGAAACAGTAAGAGGGCAGAAAACTACACCATTCCAAAATAACACACAAGTTACAACCCTTCCACCCACTTTCACAAACCAACTTCAGATCTTTGTCAAGGCAAATCATTGTATTTACAGGATATGTTCTGGTGCAGTGGGAAGTGGCCACGGCCACTCGGCTTTGGTTTCAGCCTGTTCCTATCCAGGGTTCAGCAGGCTGCGCAGCAGCACTAGGATCCTAATGGGACCACTATTGATTATAGTAGTGAGGTACTTCTTAACCATTTAATAATTTAATAAAACTACATTACTATTTAAAGAAAGTTTGTGAGTTTTGTGCTTCTAATGCCACAAAAGTTCTGTGGTTTTTCTTGCTTTATTTGCATAGTATAAGTAGGTGGTTTTTGGATAGAACTACCTGTATACCTATTTGTAATGCCAGAAAATTCTGCATTCCATTGCATACTGGGATTTGTTTCGGGATGAGTTGTCACATGTTACATGAAAGCTCAAAGCCTTCAGGCAACAGTAAGAACAAGAGACAAATTTTTCAAACCTTACCTAAGGTCTGCACACACTTTGATAAGTTCTGCCTTCTACAAAAAGGGGGCATCTCATTAGGGGAGGGGAAGGGAATAATTATTTATATGGTCAGTGTCAGGCACTGTGCTAAGCACTTTAAAAATATCTCATTCATCCTTACAACAGTCCATCAATTGGAGGGAATGGCTTAATGAGTTGTGGTGTGTGAATGTAATGGGATACTATTGTGCTATAAGAAATGATGAGCAGGCAGACTTCAGAAAAATCCGGACTTACATGAACTGATGCTGAGTGAAGTCAGCAGAACCAGGAGAACACTGTATACAGTAACCTGTACAATCACCTATGATTGACCTAGCTCTTCTCAGCAGTACAATGATCCAAGACAATTCCAAAAGACTCATGATAGAAAATTCCATCCACATTCACAGAAAGAACTGACGGAGTCTGAATGAAGAATGAAGCATACTGTTCTGAATTTTGGGGGGAATTTTTAGTGTTTTTTTTTCCCTTCTGTTCTGTTTCTTCTTTCACAACATGACTAATGTGGAAATTTATTAAATGCTTGCTGACTAAGGAAAGAGTGGGGGATTTGGAGTCAGAAGACTTGACTTCGCATCTTAGCATTGATACTGGCTGCTTGGCCTTGGGCAAATACCTTAGTATCTCTTAGGCTTCTCACCTGAAAAATTAGGGAGTTGACCAAAATGACCTTTGAGTTCCCTTTCAGCTCTGAATCTATAATCTGATTTAATGAAAATCTTTCTAAAATATTTTAGTTCTATTTTTGTCTGAATTGGGACAGCCTAGTGGCTGAGAAGCAATTTGTCTTTGCTGAATCTCTGTAAAAATCTCTGGATTTGAACTCAGAGGTCTTGGTTCTGAGCCCCTGAATCAGTGATCTACTCTGCATGTGCTTTGGACTGCTCATCTGTAAGAAAATGTAGACTATATAGTTCCTAAAGTTTCTTCCTGCTCTCAATCTCAAAAGAAACACTTCCCATAAATGAGTCTTACAGGGCCTCCGGCAACCATCTGAGGTCCTGAACCTCACTGACTTGTATAATACCGTATTAGAATTGGAGAAGGCATAGATCATTAGGCTGAATTTGACCCAAATATGGGGTCAATAATGACAGAACTTTAGAATTTCAGAGTTGGAAAGGATGTCAGTGGCTATCTAAATAAAACTGCCTTTATAAGCTTAGACACATCTTTGTCTTCCTCCCTAGGGGGTGTAGTGAATAGATTACTGGAGCCAGAAAGACCTGAGTTCAAATCTAGCTTGAGACATTTACTAACTGTGTGACCTGGGCAAGTCATTTAACCTCTGTCTGCCTCAGTTTCCTACTCCAGAAAATGAGGATTATGATAGTACCTACCACTCAGGGTTGTTTTGCTAACTAAAGACATCCTAAAAGTCCTAGAGAAGTTTTAAGTTTTAATATGTAATTTGAAGCTTTACTACTTAAAACTACCTCAAGACTTTTGGGGCACAAGATTCGTAAAGAGTCTCACAAACTTTAAAATACACCAATGCCAGTTATCATCATCATCATCACTGATAATGATGAAGATGACAAACTTTCCTCTAGTCCTCAGTCTCATCCTCTTCTTCCTCATGCAAATAAATAAATAAACACTTTTTCCCTAAAAGCAGACCTCAGAAAAAATTCTGTTTAATTGAAGGTTTCTGTTAATCAGGGTTTCTATGTTTCTCCAAAAGATATGAGCTCACTCTATAGACATGATCTCATTCATTTTCATAGCATCCTTTTAAAAGTGGGTAGGTGAAGGTATAATTATCCCTGTTTCACAGATAGGGAAAATTAGGATCCAAGTGACTTGCCCAGAGTCACACAGTGAGTCAGAGGCAAATATGGAAAGAGAATCCAGGTCTCCTGACTCTGTTGGCCAACAGGAGCTGCCAGACCACATTCAAGTTGAAAAACTGTTAGGAGAACAGCCTAGATTATGCTATTGGCCCTTTACAACTTCTTCAAAATGGGTGTCACAATATTTGGAATAAAGAGAAAGAAGGCTAGATTTGTGTGGTCTTCCTAAGGCAGGCAGTAAGGTGGCATGGTGTGTATAGTGTTGGACCTGCAGTTAGGAGGACCTGAATTCAAATCCCTCCTCAGACACTTCCTACGTGTATGCTATTGGGCAAATCACTTGACTGCCTCAGTTTCCTCATGTGTAAAGTGGGGATAACAATAGCACCTACCCCCCAGAGTTATTGTGAGAATGAAACGAGATAACGTAAAGTGCTTAGCATAGTACCTAGTACACAGTCAGTGCTAAGACTTTTGGATCTTCTTGGATCCCCAGAAAAGTCCCTGTGAGATATATTATCCCCACTTTATAGACAGAAGTAGCTGAGGCTCATAGGCAACTAAGTAGGTGTCTGGACCCAGAGTCAGAAAGACCTGAATTCAAATCCTATCTCAGATATTTCCTAGTGGTGTGACTCTAGGTAAGTCACTTATCCTTTTTCTGCTTCCATTTCTGAATCTATGAAATAGAGATTATGACAGTACCTACCTCTCCGGGGTTGCTGTGAGGATAAAATGAGGTAATATTTACAAAGCACTTTGCAAACCTCAAAGTACAAAATAAATGGCCAGTTATCTTCATCACCACCATAAATTATCAGAGAGGTTAAGTAACTACCTAAGGTCACACAATAAGAAAGTGACAGAAGTGGGACTCAAGCCTAGGTCTTCTTACTACAAATTCATTGTTCTTTCCACTATTTCATGTGCCAAGATACACACATTTGTGTTCATTTGATGCTGCCACCTTCTGGTCTGCCCCCTTCATGGCATGGCTATGCACAGCTCTCTCAGTTCTGGCCTATTTTATAAAAAAGCTGAGGATATATTCTGTTTCCATTCAGAAATAATTATGGTCTAGCCCACTTGTGGGGCCTTGAGCAGTGGGGGAGATCCATAAAAGGATGGAGGTAACTAAGGCAAGGTCATCTGAGGATCACAGGATTTAGAACTGGAAAGGATAGTAACATGAATAATAAAAATATTTATAATAACAGCATTATAAAATTCTTTAAGGTTTGAAAAACTCTTTACATATGTCAGCTCACTTGATTCTCATAATCACCTTGTGAGGTAGGTGCTATTACTATTTCCATTTTACAGATGAGGAAACTGAGCCTGAGAAGTTAAATGTGGGTAAGTTTTCCCAGGATCAGCTAATAACTGTGTCTGCAGAAGGATTTAAATTCAGACCTTCCTGGCCATAAGTATGTCCCTTTATCTATTCTACCATCTGGCTTTTTTTTTTTTAGCTGGTCACTTCTTGGGTACATTATAGTGTGGAAACTCTTCAGTGTATGAGTTAGACTAGATGGTCACTGAGATCCATTTCAATTCTCAAATTCTGCGGTTCTGTGATATTCCAATCCCCTTATTTTGCAACTGGGGAAACTGAGAACCACAGAAGTATAATGGTAAGCATAAGGTCACACAGCTATAAGTAGCAGGGTTGAAATTTGAACTCACTTCTTGGGACTCCCAGCCCATGGCTCTTTTCTCCATAAGCACAACTAGCATGGATAGTGGGTGCCAGATTAAATGGAAGGTTTCTTTTGCAAAGTGACACTTTTTAGAGTTAATTTGCTTGTCAAGGACTAAAAAACATAACTTTTTATTAGAGTACTATTTAATTCTTGTGTCTCAGTATATTAATTCCAGATGCTTCTTCTTAACAGAAAACCCCCTACTTCCATCACATAATTTCAGACCACATGTTGGAGCTCTGATAACAATAATGTTATCGCAATTACTCTTGATGACAATGATATGAAATGTCCTAGTTATTTACAACCTGTAGCATCCTTTACTGATTCAGCAACATAAAGCATAATGGTGTGATCTGAGGGAGAAAAGATTTGTTAAACTTTAAGTTGGATGCCCTTCTCTCTAGCAGGTTCCCCTAGCCCCCAAGGTGCTGAAATCTATCCAACCCTGGTGGAAGTCGGAATGTTTTGTCAACAATAACGTTCACTTTATTGATTGCCATTGTAACAAGGTGGAAAGAACCTGTCTTGCTGAAAGGGCTGGGTAAAGTTTGCTTTCCCCTGCAATATAACTAACTTTTGTCAATTCCTTTCAGGAATTCTAGACCCTTCCTGGATGAGTAGTCACCCAAGTTTGTTTGCTGATCGAGTTTATATTTGAAGAAGCGGTGTGTGTGTGTGTGTGAAGCCCTCACCAGTAAGGTAGGTATCATTTCCTACTTGACAAAAAAAGCCTTTTGAAGAAAGGGTGGAGACCTTTCTTCTTTAGCTGCAGATACTGATGGTGAAATTCATTGCCAGGTTTTCCCATTTATTTGCAAAATCTTGCTTTTATTAATATCCTTTGTTTTTAACATTACTTTCATTTCCGAATATGCCTCTCCTCCCTTCTCTATCCAAAGAGTCATCCTTTATAGCAAAGAATAAAAAGAAAGACAAAGAAAAAGCAGTTTGGCAAAACCACCTAACACATCAACTGTATCTGACAATAAGGGCAATATTCACCAATATCCCTCTAAGGGAACTTAGAAGTCTATCCCATTCAAGCCCCTTATTTTACAGTGAGGAACATAAGTTTCAGACAGAGTATGTGACCTACACAAGGATACTACGTAAGCACTGGAACTAAGACTTGAATTCAGGTCTGACTCCTCATCCCATATTTTCTCTATAATGTTAGAAACCATCACAGCATAGACCTACAGCAAAAATCCAGAGTGGGAATCTCTGAGCACTGTTTTTTCAGACTCACAAGGGAAGACAAACTCGTAGAATTTCATGACTCAGAAAAGACTCAGAAATTAATCAGCCCAATCCACCCATTTTTCAGATAAAAGAAATAAGGCTAGTTAGTAGAAGTCAGTCCTAGAACCCAGATCTTCATACTCCAATATAACCTAGTGCATTTTAGGAACCTAGAGATTTAATCATTGCAACTGGAGATTATTATGTGGTTGGCTTCTGTGATGTCTGGACTTCCCCTGTGCCAATCACATCAAAGTTATTTCAATTGGTTTCCAGACTGGTCTGTAATTGAGACTTTATCGGAGGATCACACAAAAACCATGATAATCATGACGTATGGGAGGGAGACAGACCACAGACCACCCAGGTCATTTCTTGTGTTGAAATGAAATTTACCAAACCAAAGAAAATAAAAGCAGTTCAAAAAAATAAAAACTGAGTTTTGAAAACCAAATATTTACTCTTTCTAAAGCCCTGGCTCTGTTAATTACTAACGATGACCAAGAGCAAATAATTTAATCTCTTTAAGTCTCAGTATCCTCAATCTGTAAGATAAAGGGGTTGGATTAAATGATATCCACAGTCCCTTCTATCTATGAATCCTCTCGTTTTAAAAAATTTAAATTTTTAAAGTTCTCAGCTAACAAGCAGTTCTTTTCATTCCCTTCCACCCCTTCAACTTAAAAGAAAAACAGAAAATCATGACCCTTGCACAAATATGAATAGTCAAACAAACCAGATATAAATCTCAAGAACCAATCATGTTGATATTTTGTAAATACTTAATTCCTCACGTATCCCACAATCGAGCTACAATAGCCTATTTTCAGTTCCTTGAACACTATAATTCATGTTTCATCAGTGCCTTTTCAGTAGCTTTTCATAGGCCTAGAAAGCTTTGCCCCGTCATCTTTGCCTCTGTTTCCCTGGCTGCCTTCAAGATTCACTTTCTGCAAGAGGTCTTTCCTAGTCCCTCCCATTGTCAGTGCCTTACCCTCTGAGAATCCTTTTTATCTACTCTGCATCTATCTTTTATGTACCTAGTGATTTACCTGTGGTCACTAGTATTGGAATGCTCACTTCTTGAGGGTAGGGCTCTCTTTTATCTTTTCTTTGTATTTTCAGCACAGTGCCCAGCACAAAGTAAGCGCTTAATAAATGCCAGGTGACTGACCAAATATACCAGTCAGTGACTTCAGGTCTTAGAAAGGCTTCTTGACATGTGACAGGCCAGCATTAACTCATTTAAGCATGACAGAAATTAGTTTGAGGTTCCATGAGCAGATACAATCTCATCACCAGAAACTTAATGATGCTGGACCGATTCTCTGGGTAAAGATTCACAAGTCTACCACTGAAGGGAAACTATTAGGAAACACTACCTTGGAATACCACTGAGTATATTTTGTAGCATCATTGAATGTGACAGGAGACCTAAGATTTCTAGGAATGCTGGACAAATGGTAAAAAGAAACTAGTAGAGTCCGCTTAATTCTTGGGGACTGGTAGATGTACACAAATGTTTAGATGTGTACAAGTTTTAGGCAAGGTAACTGAGAGACACTGGTTAGCTTCTTAGCTGTTATATCTTATTTGTGTCAGGATAAGATGAAATAAACTGGCATTGGTGATGCAGAGACACCCTGCCTTCCCTTCTCACTTTAAATGTACTATGTACCATGCCTTGCACAGTATCAAGTGACTCCTAATCTAATGCCCTGTAGCTTTCTATATAGCTAGATGCCTGCAGAAGGCTTGGAAGTAAATCAACCTCTATCACAGAAGATTTAGAACTCCCTTTCTACCTTCCACATCCATCCCAACTAAGAGAAAACAAAATTTCTAAATCTAGTCTAAAGGAAGACGCTAGGAGAAAACTTTAAAACATTTGAATGTCCACTGAAAAGACAGATCAAAATGCACACTCAATTTATTTGGCCAAAATCCAGCATGCACACCCTGTTGGACCTGCCTGGCAATGTGGCTCAGAGTATTACTGGAGTTGTTTCTGTTTTCTTGTTTGACTATTGATAAATAAGATCTGTAGGTTGAAGGGTATCTATACTTTGTGGAACAGTGACAAAAATCGTAGGCTGTACGTACACTCCCATACAGGAACCCTCTTGGCCTTTGTCTTTGGTCTGAGACTTCAGATGTTTGTACAAGACCGGATGTAACCCGCGTTCTCTAAATGTTTGTCTTGTGTTTCTATCACAACAAGTCAAGGCTTAAGGATGAGGACTTTGCCTGTAAGTTATCAAAATGAAATTTTCATTTGGGGAGGCAAATTTATCCTTCTTTGCAGTATAGTTACTGCTCAAATGTAAGCAAAGCCCAGTGCTGAACAGTGAGCTATCCTCCCTTAACTCATGCCTACCCCCTCCCTTCTCCCCCTCCCTGCACCTGGGGGCGAGATAATTCTAAAGATATCTGTAGGTATCTTATGGTTAATATATGATCTATTTAACCATGTTTTCTGAAGATTGCTATCTGCACTTTTCTGATGGGGACATTATGATCCAGAAAGTCAGACACAAAATGGGAAAGCAAAAAGGCTTTAGATACCTTACAAACTGAATGACTTGTCCCTGAATGACTGAGAGTAGGTTCAAATGTGGAAAAATCCTTCCAGTTCATTCACTGAACAAGCATGTAAGTGCCAGTGAGTACTGGGCATTGTCTAAGTGCTGAAGATAAAAAGGGCAACCCCAAAAAGGGAGAATCTGTCCTTGAAGATATTGGAGTAACAATATATAAGCATATATGTGAATACAAAATATCTACAATTTCATTGTATTTGGTTTTTTTTGTTGGGGGGAGGCAGCAGTAACTGGGAGGTAGGATGGAAATGAGGTTAGGCCTCATACAGTAGTGATATTAAGCTGAATTGTGAAAGGCTAGGTATTCTAAGAGACAGGTGAGGAGGGAGTACATTCCAAGCAATGTCCAGGAGACAGCATGTATGTGCGGTTGGTGGATGGAATGGCACATGGAAGAGGAAGCAAGCAGCTTAGTTTGACTAGCTATAGATTCCCAAAGGGGGCAATACCAACACCTAGGGGGCACTGGAATAATGGGAGGGATAGTAGCCTCAGATGCAAATTGTGGGGGAAGGGTGTTGAATAAGAGGGTTGTGAAAGCATAAGAAAAAAAGAGAAGAAAAACTTTAAAAACCTTTCATACATGTTACATCTGTTATGCAACAGAGTTAAATTTGTAGTGATTACATTATTTACCAAATAAACACAAAAAATGCAAGTTATAACCAATCAGTGGTCAAGTCCATCTGCCAGGTTTTAACAAGCAAGTGTTGGCTGGTGAGAGTGTCATTCATTGTCGGGAAGTCCAGCATTCATTAGCAGGAATATGTGGCTGTAATGACTTGTTGACAATACAATGCTATATGATTACATGACCCAACATTGTGTCATCAAAATTTCAGTGCGGGAAAAAACTCACAAATTTATGATAAATTATTAAATTTAAGATGCATCATTTCAAAAATACCATTAAAGGGTTAAAGAAAGATTTCCAGGGGGCGTGTTAAGAAATTTTTTTTCAGAAAGGGGGCAGTAAGCCAAATAAATTTGGGAACCTCTGGGCTAGACTGTAGAGCATGTGAAGGAGAATAATGTCTAACATTTTTGGAAAGGCTTGATTGTCTGATGCATGGGGGATGACATTTGATCCTAAAGGTGATAGGGAGTCAAGGGGAAAGGAGTGACAGCATCAGGCCTGTACTTCAACCAGATCGGTTTGGCAGCTCTGTAGAGCATAGATTGGAGAGGGGAAAGACTGGAGGCAGAGAGACAAATTAGAAAGCTATTGCGACAGTCCAGGTGAGAGGTGATGAGGGCCTAACTAGGGTTAGAAGGGAGAGATTGCAGCAAATGCAAGAGATAGAGGAAAAATTGACTCATCCCTTTTTATGGTTGCTTTTCATGGGCTACACATCCTTGTGAAAGAAAGGGGTTTAGGAAAGAGAGAGCTGGCCTAAGAATCAGAAAGAGCTAGGTTAAACTCCTTCACCTGACACATGTTGACTGTGTCCCACTGGGCAAGTCCCTTATCTTCTCATTGTCCCCAGGCAGCTTTCTAGGATTACAACTTATAAAACAAATGGAGATCTGCAGAGGCGGAAGGAATCCATTTCCCTGAAGTTCTCTAAAGGAAGTCATGGATCCCCATCTGAAAAACTAACCAACCCATCAAACCTGCAAAATTCTCCTGAGAAGTACAGACACCAAGAGAAGCCAAAGTTAGGATTCTTAATACTTGCCTTATGTAAATAATAATAGCTCATATTTATATAGTGATTAATGGTTACAAAACCCTTTCACATCTATTATCTCATATGATCCTCACAATAGCTCTATGACGAAGAAAAGGCAGGTACTGGTGCCCCCATTCCCTCCCTTTTACAGATAAGTTCCTGAACATAGGGGCCAAAGGACTTCCCTACGGGTAGTGCTCCTACCTATTCCTCATTTTACTATTTCTTTTTTGTTTGTTTGTTTCACTTTTTATTACTCAGCCCAAGCAAATAAGGCAAGGCGTTAGCTGGCTACAAGGTTGTTTTATATATTTAGTAGAAAGAACGCTGGTTGGGAAGTGAGGAGTCATGGATTCTGCCATGTATTCATGGTGTGCCGATGGACAAATCCCATTATTTCTGAGGTTCTCAGTTCCCTCATTTGAAAAATGGAAGGATCAGAGACTGGATCATAGCGTCATAAGACTATCTTTTTTTGTCTTTGTGTCTCCAGTGCCCAGCAGAGAATCTGGCAGATAGTAAGCACTTTATGAATGCTTTGATTAAATCGTAGGTTTAGAGCTGGAAGAGTCCTCAAAGTTCATCTAGTCTAATCTCCCTAATTGTACAGATCAGGAAACAACCAAAGAGGTAAAGAGGCATCTGGGTGGTGAAGTCAATAGACAGCTGAACCTGGACTTGGAAAGACCTGAATTCAAATTCAGCTCCAGACACTAGCCAGGTAGCCCAGGACAAGTTATTCAATCTCTATCTGCCTCAGCTTCCTCAGCTGTAAAATGTTTCCATATTTTCTAGATGTTCATAGTTGAGTGCCAAACTTGCCCCTGGATTTCAGGGAAAGATACACTACTCCTGATTTTTGTTCTGACTGCCTTCTGTCTTTCTCTTTTCTATCTGTTGTTGACATAATCTTAAGGCCTTGTTTGCTCTCCTTAATTCCCATACTACTCCTTATCCAGTATAATCACAATTCCATGGGAACAAGGCTCTCTCACAGAAGCCAATTCATTTCATCCCCCTGGAGAGACAGCTTTATGTCTGAGCCCGGCACCCTAGGCATCAACTCAACACTGGAGCACACTGCTTTAACACAGCCTTGCAAATGGCTACTCGCCTATCAAGAATGGGTGGAAAGCAGAAACAGCAAATAAGCAACAATGTTTCTTATACCTTCCTCCCTTTGCTTATCCTACTGGGACCAGATTTCCTTTCAAGAGAGCCCTGGGAAATGTCTTCTCTGCCAGGCCATGAAGAGGCTTAGGTAAAAATAATACAACATACCCTACAAAACAAAAATGTTGCTTTCCTTGGCAAAATAAAAACCAAGAAATCAAGAAAGGATGGTAAAGCTGAAGTTACAGGAAGGCCTGCATAGGTCACTTGATGCTGCTGGAAATAAACCTAAGACCCCAAAATCTTTACTAGTTGCTCTTTGAGGTGATCGAGTCTGTCTTTTGAGAGAGGGAGAGGGAGAAGGAGAGAGAGAGAGAGACAGATGGAGAGAGATGAGTCAACAGGTTAGTCATTTTATAGGTGGATTTGCAAAACTGTCTTAGCAGAACACAGCAGTGCTGAGAGCAGACAATGAGAAGTGGGAGGAAGAAAGGAAACTCCAGTATTGTTCTTGTCCAATCATCGATTTCTTTTCTATCATCTGCCACATTGGGCTTTGGATAAGAAAGGGACAAGTGGGAAGAAAAGAACTTACATTCCCATTAGAATATGTTTTTGAGGGTAGGGACTTTAATTTTTTTTGTCTGTGTAGCAACAAAGTACCTTTCACATAGGAGATGCTTAATATGTTTGTTAAATTAAATTAGAAGAGTGAGAGAGGCAGAGAAAAAGGACAAGGGTAAAAAGGGAAGATGGTAGGAAACAGCTGACAGGCTTCAAAATGGATTCAAATGGAAATGTTATTCTGAAACTGTCACTTCAACCACAGATCATCTGGTCTATATTCCTACCTCCTTAAGAGCATCATTAGAGACAGAAGGGGCTCTGTAGCTCATCTGGTTCATCTTCTTCAATTTATAGATGAAGAAACTCAGAAAGAGAGTATACAGATACTTGGGGAGTAAGTGGAAAAACTGGGATTTGAACTTGTCTCTTTCATTATACCAAGCTGCCTCCCTTCATGCCCTAGCATAGCTTCCATAGAAAAGAAGCTACTCTGCTTCCAGAGCTGATCTGAGAATAAAAGTCTATGGTCACCCTTGAAAACATATCCCTTCCATCACTGTCGGGAAATTCCTCCCCACATCTAACCTAAATTGAGGCTGCATCTGAAACTCTTTTGTCTGTAGTAGAGGTGGAGACCAGCTATTTACCACCTGCCACATAATAAATTTCCTTTGAACATGAAGGACCACTACCACCACCAATAAAAAATTTCCACTTATATTCCCAACCCCATAAGGTAGGTAGCCCATATCCTCATTTTCATTAGGAAACTGAGATCCAAAGAGGTTGAACGACTTGCCCAAGGTCACATAGCTAGTAAGTCTTAGAGCTTAGATCTTAACCCAGGTCTCTTGGCTCCAAGTCAAAGTTTTTTCTTCATTTTTCTGAACTGAGCAACTCATGTTCTTTTTACTGGATTGCTGGGATTCAGGGTGAGGGTTGAGGGTGAAGTCAGTGGGGGAAGGTATGAACTGATGTTTTTGGGCTGTTTTTTTTTTAAACAAATACATGAACATGCTAGGAAACAAGTCAAGTCAGGTCAATAAATGTTGGACACTATGCTAAATGATGGATGACCAAATATACCTTTCGGTTAAAGTAAGCTTGTTAGGACAGGATCGGGTGGGGATTGTGTTTCTGGTGGTCTGCTCATGGGGAAAAATGAACCTGGCATAAGCTAGACCTCATTTGAGGCAGCTAGTAGAGACTCGTAGTTAGGAAGACCTGAATTCAAACCTTCCCTCAGACGTTAGTCTTGAGATCCTGAGCAAGCCACCTGTGCCTGCCTCAGTTTCATCATCTGTAAAAATGAGAGTAATACAGTACCTGCCACACAAAATACATGAGATAATATTTGTAAAATGCTTTGAAAACTTTAAATCACTGTATAAATGTTAGATGTTATTGCTGCTTGGGAGCTGATGTATTTTCTGGGCTGGATTACACTAGACCAGTCGCCTTTGTTCTTTTTCCCAGCAGTGACCCCTTCCGTCCACTTCCTTAATCCACAAGCAAACTGGAAAAAGATTTCTGAGCTGACAAGAGACAAAGGAGAAGGCTGCCTCTGTGCAGAAATGACTTAGCAGCTGAGAGATGACCAATCCTGGGCTTTCAAATGCTGTAGATTATACTTAAGACCTAAAAGGGAGAGAATCAAATAATGTTTAATCTGAAATCTAGTTAAACATGTGGGCCCAGGTTCTGTGGTTCCTACTAAATGCCTTGGAGCAAGTATTCAAACCGGTCTTGGCCTTGAAGTTCCAAGTCTCAGTCTTGCCCAACCTATGAAGTGCACTTTGGACCGGGGCATTGATGAGGTGAAGGTGCTGATGGGAAAGAGGGACATTCCAGTACAGAGCAGCCCTAGCAGGGCTTGCCTGGCTTGGAGGGTGACCTTCAGCAAGTTCCTCTAGAGTTCAGGATCCTTTACAACCATAGACAGAAAGGGAGCATCACTTCACTGTTGGTGTCCCGCTAAGTCAGAAATTAATCCAATCAATCAATAAACATTTATTAAGCACTTCCTGTGTGCCAGGAACAGTGCTAAATTCTGTGGATACAAAAAGAGGCAAAAGACAGTTGTACCCTCAAGGAGTTTATAATCTAATGGGGAAGGTAACATGCAAGCACATATGTCCAAAGCCCTATGTACAGGAGAAACAGGAAATAATTAAAAGAAGGAAAACACAGGATTTAAGAGGGGTTGGGGAAGGTTTCCTGTAGAAGGTGGGATTTTACTTGGTACTTAAAAGAAGCCAGTGGTTGGATCCAGAGGAAGGAGAGTAGTCCAGTAATGGGGAATAGCCAGGGAAAATGTATGTGAGGAGCTATGATGAATTTGTCTTGAAATCTGACTTGGTAATTGTCTTCCTTTTATTTGTAAAAAGTTACTTACCAAGAAACCAATCAGAGAGAGGAAAGAGCCTGCTGAAGAAGCCTGTTAGTGTGAAAATTAGTAGGGAGAGCACCTAAGTTGGAGCCAGGGAGCCAGGACCAAGGCTGTAGTTCCAGTTCAGCCATAGCTCAGCTCTGTGTCCTTAGCCAGTCACTTAGATTCCCTGAACCTTATTTTCCTCATCTTCTGAAACTGAGGCCTAAGGGAGAGAAAAGTCTTGCCCAGCGCCATCCAGCTAGTCAGTAGCAGCACTCAAACTGGAACTCAATTCTCTTGGCTCTTAGTGAAGGAAATAAACATTTATTAAGGACCTACAATGTGTGAGGCACTGTACTAAGTACTTTTAAATATTATCTTATTTGGTGACCATCCTATGAGGTAGGTACTATTATTACCCCCATTTCACAATTGGGGAAATTGAGGCAGGGAGAAGTTAAGTGACTAGCCCAGGTTCACTACTGGTAAATGTCTGGGGCTGAATCTGAACTCAGGTCTTCCTAACTCCAGGTCTAGTACTCTACTGTGGCACCCAGCTGTCTTAGTCTAGTGTAATGTTATTTGTGTGTTCTCCAATATAAGATGCTGCTTCCCTTCTTAATACTGGATAATACCGGATCCAAAACTATGCTGTTATGTGGTTGAATGCCACCATTAATCAGCCTCTTAAATATTTTTTCCTCTTTAATCTACTTTGAACCATCTCCACCCATGCATACACAATCTCTTTCCCTTCAGAAGTTCTCCAAAGAGGGGAAAAAAAGAGGCACTTGACCCTGAATTAATTTTTCCAGCTACCAGTCCTCTGCCCTTCTTTCCTCATTCCTAACTTTGAGCTTCTCCTCCAGGACTCTCCACCTGCCAATAAGGCTCCCCACCTCCTCCTTGTCCATCCAGAGCCCTCAATTCCAGTCTCACCTTATCTGCCTTCTCCTCTAACGACTTACTTGACTTGACTGTAGTGTATACTATGTAAACACTTTCGTGATCTTCTCCCACTCCTAGAGATCCTTGAAATATCTTCCTCTTTCACATATTCCTTTTTCTTCCCCTCCCTAGAAATGTCTGGATTGAGCTGCCTGAGGTCAAGTCTTTGGTGTTGGGAGTGAGGATGAACGTTATATAAATAGAAAGTTCCGATCCTCAGCCATGGACAGTCTTCCAAAAAAGAAAGAGAAAAGGCAATTTTCTTTCTTATGTTTTCCTCATAATTTGTGATAAAGAGAACTCATTACCTTCTACTCCTAAACCCAGCTCTCCTCCAGGATTCCCCATGGAATGAGGGCACCACCATGCTTCCAGTCACCCCGAGGTTATATCTCAGAGTCATATAAGATGATTCCCTCTCCTTTTCCTCTGTATGTTCAATTAATTGCCAAGACTTTTCAAGTCTACCACACATCTCTCTACTTATGATATCACCTAGTTCAATTTCTTATCACCTAGAAGAGTAATCTCTAAACATTTTTGATTATGCACCTTTATCTGCTAAAACAAAAGTATGAGCATGCACCCCAAATATATATATGTATGTGTATATATATATATATAAAACATCTTTATAATCTCTCTATATATTCTACTGAAATAATAATATACCTTGTAAAGCAAATAAAAACTTAAGAGCTAAAGATGAAATACTGGTGTAAATATTTTATTAAGGGTACCAAATCCTCTTTTATCTCGCACAAATAATATTAATATTTATTAATTTGTAATGCAATTACATATTATGTGACAGATTAATACTGGCATTGATAATGAACATTTTTGATATTATCGTATTTAAAATCACTATTTTAGTGAAAACAATGTTACGGAATATGCTCCATTATTTTGTAAAATCTTGAACATATTCAAAAGTGTAGTTCTAAGTTCAGTTTATTTCCACACCTGGTTTTAATATCTCTCATAACTGAAACAGACATGTCACAAAAATACGTAGATACAAATTAGTGGCTGTACTTATTAAGTAATGATACTCATTTTCAGTCCCATCCATCAATTATGCAAAAATTTTATTGTTGAAATTCGAGTAATAAATGTCTATCTTCCCTGATGTCAACCAATTATTTTTACAAACAAAGTGAATGCTGTTGCGTTTTTAACGAATAGATTAAAAACCCACTGAAATTTTTCATTTGGAGGATTTTTAAACTGGCTCGCAAATTCTCCTTCCCAAGTTGTGTGCAGCTAGGAGTTTTTATAGGTGACATTAAGAATTAAGAATCTGGGAATCCAGAGGGATGGTGGCACCCTCGACAGAGAGAGAGATATTAAGAAGAAGAGCAGGCTTTGGGGAAAGATGATTCAATGAAATATGCAATGCACACACTGTAACCATCCTGTGTGATGAGAGAGAGAGAGAGAGAGAGAGAGAAATGGGAATTCTTAGTCACCAGCCACTGCTTTGGATGGATCACAGAGCTAACCCATTGAGGGGCTGACTTTGGAAGTTAATCTGGGGAGTAGTCATTGATGTGGGTGATGGGTCATTAGTTAGGTTGCAACTGTTAAAGGGAGGCCAGCAGTGGCAAGGGCAGAGTGAGGGTGGAGTGGCAAGCAATAATGGGTGAAGATGGTAGAGGGGCTGTATTGGAGACAAGCTGATGATTTCGCTGTCACAGAGAAAGTAGACTTCCTTCTTCCTCCTGTCCTGTCCTGTTCTATCCTGTCCTGTCCTCTCTTCTCTTCTCCTGTCCTTCAGTTCAACAAGACCCATTCTAGTGGAGCTGTCTGTATGAAGGGCATTCTCAATGGTGGCAGCCTGGGGGTCCAAATCTGGAACTAGGGTCCATGTGAAAGCAATCTCTCCTTCCTCAAATTTCTCATAGCATGTTGTCAGTATCACTCTTTTACACTTATCTCACTCTCATCTAAATCACAAGTATTTGTTTGATTCACGGTTCCTTGAGGGCAAGGGATAGATCATAAAATCCCCAGAGCTTACCACAGTGCTGGTTACATAATATCCACTTAATAAATATTGGTTAAATGAATTGAATTGAATTTGTTGCCAGGGTTTTGGTCTCTGGTTTTCTTCACCAGGTGCTAACTTGGCTATACTCTAGAAATGTATAGAGTGTCCAGGTGATATTGTGAAAGAGTTGGGGTGGGTGTGTGGGTATAGAATTCAAAAGCCAATAATTGTATGTGTGGTTGTGTTTACTTCGTGGGCATTCCTGTAAAGACAGCGCATGTGTGCACATGTGTGTGCGTGCGTGCGTGTGTGTGCATGCGTGCATGCGTGTGTGTGTGTGTGTGTGTATGTGTTTTTTATGGGGGTAAAACTCAGGGAGATTTCCCCCAAACTCTAACTTCAGATTCAGGTCCTTCTTGGTCCAAGGTAAGGCAATTTTAGAACCCACTCTGAAAATTCATCACCCTAGCAAAAATTTCAAGTTGGATGGGATCTTAGAGGTCATCTAGTCTGACTCTTCATTTTTACAAAGAAACTGAGGATTAGAGAGTAAACAAAGCCTTTGGTCTGGGAGTTTAGGATTCAGGATGGTACCCTCAGTCTCTCTACACCCTAGGTCCAATGGTCTTCCTATCCTACTTGGCAAATTGCATCACTGGAACTGGATAGAAATGTACCCATGTGGGGAGCTAGAAAGCAAGGAGGATACTCCCTTCATTACACCAGGTTCATTGTCACAACCAAAGAGAGAAAGACAATAAATCCATATACCTTTATTTTAGTCTGATCACTTTGGAACGAAACGCTATCTCTGCTACTTTTCAGCTGACTAGCCAATGAGCTTTCATTTGGCTAACTGGAAACAAGTAGTTTTAACTGGCAGGGCCATTAAAACTGAAAGACTGACCTGTTCTTGGAATATCTCCCAACCTATGGAGCCTGTGATGATGAAGCCCCCGGCTAGCCTGCCTTCTCTGAGTACAGGTGGGCACTGAATTTGTTTTTGAGGAAGTTTTCTCTGTCCCAGTTCAAAGTGAGTTTGTTGATGATTTCTTAAACAAAGATGTATACACACATATTAACAATATGTGCACTCAGGTGTGTGTGTGCTCAGCCTCTCGAGGTCACACCCCACCCCCACCCCTGCCCCGGCATTTAGTCCTCCCAAGAGATGTTGGAAAGCCCTGGATCCCTGGATTTCAGAGCTCTACCTTCCCTAAGTTATCCCTTCAATAGAATTGATCAACAGGGTGGATTCTTACGCCAGGTTCCAACATAAATGAACCTCACAGAGATGAGACACTAGAGAGGGGAAAGACTGAGGTTTTCCTGATCTATGGACCCCTGTATCAGACACTGTATAGGCATGCCAAAAAGTAAATTGTTCCCCGGTGATCACCAGGCTGCCAGAGTACAAGTCTGTAAGGATGCAAAGCTATCACTTATAAGAATTTCCATATCTAATGTGTGTGTGTGTGTGTGTGTGTATATACACACACACACATATATATATATATATATACACACACACATATACATCTATCTATCTATCTATATATCTATCTATCTATCTATCTATCTTGATTTATGAGACCATCAGCAAAACTCAACTTTATGGATGCATGTATGTATACATATACATATACATACATATAAATAAATACATACATACAGTATATATACATGTATATATACCCCTACATACCCAAAATG